>VKON01001561.1:0-39965 GCA_009741485.1 Malurus cyaneus samueli
ATTGAATGAATGTCTTTACTTACGCATTCAGCAAAAAACACAAAGTAACAGTACAAATACAATCCAGATTCCACCCCCACCCCCCCCCCACTTTAGGGGGGAAAAACCATTTTTCCCCACCCCCCAAAAATTTCCATACACGGTGAATGTGCAAATGTGGCAGCAAATCCAAATAAAGAGGGATGCAGAGCAAGGTATGAGCCATAGGCATGATCAACCACAACACAACCATTTCTCCTCATTTCAGGGAATTGATGGACATTGTCTTCCAATTGCCTGCGGTGCAGGAAACCCGAAACAAAACAGCACCCAGAGAATGTTAACGATCTCACACATTCAAAGTGCTTCCACGGGACATTGGTTCCTGGCAGCCCTGAAAACAAATTGTCCACCTTAAGGAAAAATTCCCATCCGCCGCTCTGCTCTGCACTTCAAAACACTCAGCAACGACTGCTCACCCACAGGCCAAACCCGGGACTGAGGGAAAAAAAAAAAACACCCCAGCATGAATGGATAAAAAATCACCATCTGGAGTTTTTCAATTCTGATTTTTAAATTGAAACTGGAAAAACCCAAAAGCGTAAAAATAACCACCACAAGGCTTGCAACTGGTCAATACAACACCACACCACACACACGCACCCACCACACACACACAACACGCACACACACACACACGACAACACGCACACACACCACACACACACACGCACGCACGCCACACCACACACACGCACACACGCACGCACACAACGCACACACGGCACACACAACAAAGAAGTTCAAAAAAAACTTAAAGGGAAAGAATGAGAAAACACGAGAAGAAGTTACAGGGCAAAATGTGTAGAAGGATCTCAGTTAGGTGTAATTTCTTGGGTTACACGCCTCTTATTGGGAACGAGCTCATGAATTGCTTATGAGCAACCAGGACTACTAAGATGGAAGCAGAGTGACATGGTAAGAGGGATTGCGCACACAGGAGGATCGTGACTACAGCACTGTAACACACTGTACCTCGCGCTGACGTGAAGAAGATAGAAAGAAGCAAGAACAAAGAGCAATGGAAGAACAGCGAAGGACAATTGAAGAAGTGCAAGATTACTGATAACATTTGTATTTACAACTGCAAGGCATCAAAACTCACTTCTATAAATACACCACACACATGCTGAAATGTAATAGACAGACTGCCTAAATTTAACCAATGAATTAATTGCTAATCATATAGACAGGCTGGCTATTGAAAGCAGATAAAAAGCAGCTTGTATTACAAATAGAGGGATCATGCTTCATCATATTGGTGTCTGCGTGACCTTGTGCCCCATCGACCAGAAAGGAAAGGAAAGAGAAATAATTAAAAGTTAGAGACAGGAGAAACAAAAAGTTTGGCCGCCCAAGCAGTCACAGGTTTGGTCACCCCTTGCTCGTTCTCACACGCTTGACCACGGCACTTACTGGAAAAACACCTCTACCCAAAGATAAATGCATGCAATGCACCTTTCTGACCCACTCCGGGTGACCCGCGGCAAGCGCAATGGCTCCTCAGAGAAGCTGGATTAGAAAAACTTAGATGTTTAGAGTCATGCACCAATAGGAAATAAATTTCAAGACTTACTACTCAGGTTACTGAACTCAAGTTACAACTTCTGAAAGCTGTCACCGTTATCTGACACTTTAGCAGTTATCCCCATGGCAGGCCCACATATTTTCTACCTGAACCCCACAAGAGAACACATGGAACCATACAGTTTTTATAAACCATTCTACCTTGCTGGGGTGGGACATCTTGGGAGCTTTTCTCTCTCTTTCTGTCTCTCTTCTCTCCATTTCAAATGAAGATAAGCAAAATGGAAATGAAAAAGACGGGTGTTTTCCGTCACTTTAAAATCTCCAAACAATTGCGGAAAGGGGGGACATTCCCTCCCTTTGAACCCTTGAAAGGAGGAATGACTGGCTGGCCCCTTCAATTCAAAGCCCTTAAGGATGAATTAAAAATGCGGGAAGCACCCATTCATTGAAACCAATAAAATAACATTGTCCAAGATTTTTCTCCATCCGTTTAAATCTGCCAAAATAATGCAAAATGGAGACTCCGTGTTCATCATTATCCCCTAATGCCTTGCAAAGGGCAAGGTGTTGGCAGGGACTGTGGGTCTAGCAGCGGGCTCAGTGCCAGGCAGTCCCTGACCCTATGACCACCCCGGGCAGGGGCAGCAGTGACCTCAGTCTCCGTGAGGCTGCAGGGAACCACTCCGGCTGCCAGTAGCGGTTGCTTGGCAGTGTCTCCTGAAGACGCCAGGCGAACTGTCTTCTGTGTTTCAGCCACTGCAAAAAGGAATATCTAAGGAAATGCAAGTTCGTGCGTGGGCCTAGATCAGGTTCTCTTTCAAAGATTTTGATGAGTCACGTGGCAATGAACCAGCTGACTTGATCTGTGTTGAAAATGAATAAAGAAAGGTGATAGCGACCTATTATAACCCCAGAAAAATAAAATGCAGGATGGAAAGAAGCACCTGAGAGAGGGGGACGGAGTCAGCCACAGGACTTTGGCAGCAAACCATATCCCTCCTCGCAAGGTGAGAGCAAAAACCCACAATGGTTTTTAGGGAAAGAATAGGTTGTGCTCTCTGAGGCGGGCAGGGGGACATTAAAAGCAGAAAGTTAGCAGAAACAAGCTGGCATCCTCAAGAAAGAAGGAAAGCCCAGAAGATAGTACAGATGGATTGTTACCGGTGTCAGTGGCGGGTCCTTTATTATACCAGGGAACGCACCACATTAAGAACTCTGATAACTTAACAATGGTTTCTACATCAGGAGGGAGGTGTGTTTCCTGGTTAACACAGAGGTCCTCTCGAGGACACTTATGCCACCGTATCCTAAGGGGGGAAAAACGTTCAAAAAAAGTTTCTGGATTATTCAAGAGTGAGAAGAAAAAGACAAATTTGAGTTGTGCTTTATCCACCACTATTAGTATATGTAGGATAGGTTTGAAAATGCAATTGCCAATCCTAATCGTGATTGTAATGTACTAAGAAAGAATTAGATGGCTAAAGTAAAAATGCAAATTAATATTTGTGAAAAAATTATGCAGAGGATAACAGTAAGTATTTTGTGAAGTTCAAGTCCTGGAAAAAAAGTTCGAGTCCCCTCTGTTGTCTTGAAGATTGCGAGTTCTCTCTGTGGCATTTTGAGGGGCTCAATTTCTGTCTCTGCTGTTTTCTACAGTTAAAGTGGCCCTTATACTGTTGCATAAAAGCGTTGAGTTCAAGTCTCAACTGTAAGGAAAAGCAGGTTTTACTCCTGCATAGTGTACTGTGCATGTTTTTGAGCAGGAATTGCTCAAGTGCTTTGAAATTTTTTTAGTAATTTCCATGTGAGTGTTCACAAATTACCTGTGTGTGTGTCCATGTGTGTATGTGTGTGTGTGTGTGTGTGTGTGTGTGTGTGTTGTGTGTGTGTGTGTGTGTGTATGCGAGCTAATTTATGGTTTTCCCTGGAAAATTGAAATCAGCGGCAAAGATGCCATTGTGAAATTAGAAGTCATTTGCTGAACAGACAGTTATAAAACATAACTTCAGGTGTGCCTGTGTCATTCTATGTGTGCTATTGAGTATCATTTTAGGAGATTCTTTTATGTGTGTGTGTTGTGTGTTATGTGGTTGTGGTGTGTGTGTGTGTGTGTGTGTGTGGTGTAGCTGCCCAGAGGCTTGCTGTTCCAAGTGCCAGGAGCACGGTCTTTGGACAAATGCGAATTGACCAATACTGAAGGAGAAAGGTTTCACGATGTGTGTGCCTCGGACCCCGGCCTGTGCCTGCTTTGAATACCTTTCAACGGTGAGGGCTGTCCAGACCGCGGGAGAAGAAAACTGGTACAGGTTATCCCCTACTTCCCCTCCAAACATGTTGTGGTGAATCCACACAGACGCAGAAGGAGCCACTCGAGGCACAAAAGCAAACCAGGGGTAGTTTGAGAGCAAACTGTGAAATTGCTTAATTCTGTAGCTAAAAAGAGGCTAGTAGACTATGTGAAAAAAAAGGGCACAGTTACTAGAAAAAAAAGTTCAAATATTTCTGACACATTTACACTTGAAGGATATATACAAATGCATTGATCCAGGTAAAAAATAGAAGAAAGAACTTTTTACAATGTACATTAACCCACACCAGAAAAGAGTTACAGCAGGTTGTTTAGAGTTGTAGAGTACTGCCAAGAATCAATGAAGATTTTCTGTTGTAGCCAGACCTTATATATGACTTTTTGAGACAAGGCAGTCCTGATATTGTAGTATAGACACAAAGCCAAAGCAAAAGCTTTTAGAAAATTAAAAGACAAATGTGTAAATGCCCCTGTTCTTAGCTTTTCCAAAATAAGGATCTTGAGCTATATACAGATGATTAAAACAGGACCCATGCTAAAAAAATTCTCAGTTTGCAGACATGAGAGTACACAGCAACTGTTTTGTCTTTATTTTTCTACCACTGTAGAGCCAGTAGCCAAAAGCTGTCCACACTTGTCTGCGAGCTGTGCAGCCACACCTTTTGATAGTGACTAAGGCCAAAAAAACTGACAGCAGGAGCATATGTTTGAATTACAAAAGTTTTCACCATCAAGTTTAAGCTTTTATTTAAACAGAAAGGGCCACTAGTAGGATGACCAGCACTCTTCTTACTACAATATGAAAACTTGTTCATGGAGGCAGGAGGACTTAGAATTGAAAAGTGGCAAAGAAGGTTTCACCCCAGCCTCTGTCTGAATGGCCCTGGACAGGGGGCCAATGAGTAAGAACCATGAGTGCATTCAGGTGAGAAATCTCCATACCCAAGCTAGAGGAAGACATACGGGGACTGTCCCTGGCTGGGACAGACAACAATGTTATTTCTGGATGACTCTCAAAGGTAATAACAAAAGGAAGCACTTACAGGAATGTTATCATCCATTAAAAAGAGTAGAAGAAAGAAGCGAAGTTGCCAACCAATAGTCAGCTCAGACCAGCAGAGCTGTATGTGCTTTCTAACAGTTCTGTAAATTAGTTATTTCAAGACAAGAAGTTCTTTTTCTGATTTTAAATATGCAGCTAAGATAATTACATGCATTTAAGAAATTGAAGGAGTAAAAGGTTATTAACCCTGCTTAAAAAAAAGTTAGGCTCTGCAGAGCTTAATTTCTCACCTTATTGTAGGCGTGGTGATTCACCAAAAGAGTGCAAGAATACACATTAAGAGGCACCAAGTAGTGTGCTTAGAAGGAAGGTTTACTAGGTAAAACGGGGTACTGGCAAAACAGTCAGAAAGTGCATTGCTGCAAAATCTGTACAAAAAAAACGGCAAAACAGTAGATACAAAAGCTATGACTTTACAAATAGTAAAGCAACTCCACAAAAGGACTCATTTGGGGACCTCTTCAAATTTAGAAAGGCCTTCCTCAAAAAACATATGTTGCTGTGAGTCTTTTCACTCTAGCCAAAAAGACCTGTTTCAGGAGTTGGTTTGCTTTGTTACTAAAACCGAAGGAACATGCTTACAAAGAAACAACTGCCAGAAAAAGAACTTGAGCTGCAGTCCATTTCCAAAAATGCCAGATAGATCTCACTGAAGTGCCACAAGTAAGCAATTAAATTATCTTCTGTAGTAATATGTCAAGTAACAAAAAGCCAGAAGCATTTCCAACTGCTTTCAGCAACTACAAGATTTTAGTTTTAAACTTTTCTAAAATGCGTAAGGTTTTTTACATACGGTAAAAGTCGTCAGGCTACTGGGGGGACACAGATCAGAACGCTATATTTAAAACAATATGTAGACTGTGTGTTTTGTGACAATCCGTCTTCGACAGAAAGCTCAGCTGGCACAGACCTTGCCTGTTAGACTTTGGCTGTTCACAACATCCAGCCGGACACTGAGGGCCTGCTTAAGGAGCAGACAAAAGCACCACATGTAGTGAAAGTGGTTGTAGACCTTTCCAACTGTTTTACTGACACAGAAACAGCCATCAAAGAAGAGCTGAACACGAGCAGACCATCTACACCTCAAATCAACGGTTCCTAGAAGCCCCAGAAATATAGCATGTCGCTAGAAGAGAAGGACAGGAGGCCACAAACTCACCCTTCCACAGAAGCGGACTGGAACAGCAAGCCAGGGTGTCGACATCGGGGGAAGCTCCTTTGCCTTACCCGCGCCTGCTGAAATCGTCTGTTGTGAGCATCCCTCCTTTCAAGTCTCAGTAACTGCAAGGGATGATACTTGCTGTCTTGGTTTCATGCCGACAGTTGTTCCTTGCCTTCACTTGCCACTAGTGTGCAAAAGGATAAAATTAAGTAATGAGATTACACCATTACGTTTTCTCTTAATAATCTTACCTTCATTATTGTCAGTTAAGTTGTGAGCCAGAAGCGAGAGAATAATTTTTTTAAACCCAGGAGAAGAAAAAATCAAATACTAGAAAACTGAAGATTGTGAAGACTATTCAATTGATAAATAATTTTAAAAAAAGGATTTTTGAAAGGGAAATGAAGAAAAAGGTAGGGGGGCCCTTGTTTTTAACAAAAACAAGACCCTCTGACTCTGGGGGTGAGATTGAGGCCCTGATACTTAAGGAATAAGAACAAGAACAATAGGAAAGGAAATTTTGCAAGTGAAAAGTCTACTGATTGGCTGCTAGCCCCAGTCAATTGCCATAGACTACCTAAGCTAAGGACACAGAGATGTACAATTAAAAACCAAAGCATGTAGATAGTAAGAAGGGTTTGCATCAGGCGTTTCAGAGAGCCTGTAACTTGCAGTACCTCAGCCAATGGCGAAAGGGAGAGGGAACTGCAGCCGAAACAATTTGGGATAAAAAGGAGGCTGCATCCTGTAATAAATTCGAGGACCCTCCATGAGAAAGGCCCCCCATGGCCGGGTGGCGGGACGGAGCAGGCGCTGCGAGCATCTCGGCTTGCGACTGCGGAACGCGGCGGCCGGGCAGCCCCGGGGCTCGGCCATGCCCACAGCCCGCCGCCCACTGCGGGGCCGGGAGAGGCCGGAACCGGAAGCTCCGCCCGGGGCTCAGGGGGGGGGCTGCCGGGAAGGGGAGGACGGAAAACCTGCAAAGGCCATCCGGCCGTTCCGGGGGCGGGTTCCACCGCAGCTCCAGCGCCCCGAGGGGCGGATCCACAACGGACTGGGGGCGGCTTCCACCGGCAGCTGCCAGCCCCAACCGAGAGACGCACACAAGTACTCGGACCTGGGGCGCTCCACCGCAGCTCAGCCCAGCCCCGAGGGGCGGATCCAAGGGGCGGGGGGCGGGTCACCGCCGCTTCCGAGCCAGCCCCGAGGGGCGGATCCACAGACGGGGTCACCGGCTCCAGCTGGGGACAAGCGAGGGTTCCACCGCCGTTCCAGAGCCGCCCCGAGGGCGGATCCGGGGGCGGGGAAGGTGGTGGCGTTTCCTTGCTGCCGTTCCGTGCTCCCGCTGGGGTCGGGAGCGGGGTGGGGTTGGCTGATTGGCCGGGACAACCGTTTTACACAAAGGGAGAATGATTTCAGTTAAAATGGAGCAGGAGACTGTTGCCGAGATTGCTCCTCTGAACAGGAGACAGACGCTGACGGTGCAGCAGTCACAGGGAGGGGCTGGAAGGAGGAGGGGGAAAGTTGCTCGAGAGGCGATAGACGGCACCTAGTCCCGTTTTGCCAAACGCATCCCGTCCAAAAGCTGATGGTGCAGAGCAGGAGGAGCCTGCTCCTAGGAGCACCCCTGAGCCAGGCTGTCGTAATTCAAGATGGCTTTATATAAAAAGAACCTTTCTCCTTGGGGAATTACAGCAGTGCAATAAATCGCTTGGACCGTATAGGGACAATCCAGAAAGAGTGGCTATGCGTTTTGAAACAGCTATAAAGTCACAGAAACCAAACTGCAGTGATCTGAATGTAATGCTAGATGAATTGCTGGTAGACTCAGGAAGGAAGAAATGGTCACCGAGGCTGCAAAGCTGCTATAGAGCCCAAATTTACAGCTGGGACTCCTTCAGAGGACCTGTAAAATGACATTTCCCCTTTATCACATCCATGGTGGGACCCCAGCGTGCCAGATCACATGGCCAAATGATAAACGATATCAATAATGGGTGGTCCTTGGGTTGAAATATGCTATTCCCAAAACACTGAATTGGTCCAAAGGATATGAAATTAGGCAAGATGTAAATGAGTCCCCTACACACTTCCTGAACAGGCTCAAGGAAGCTGCACGGAAATACACAAATCTGGATCTTGAATCCCCTGCACAGCAATCCCACTTGGCCTCTCTGTTTATAAGCCAGTCAGCAAAAGACACAAGGAAAAAAGTTGCGAAAAAATGCATGGGACATATGAGTGCATTGTTGAATGCAGCCTGGAAGGTGTATTAAAGTAGGGATACAACAGATACACAAGATGAAAACCACCATAAGAAAAAACAAGGTAAGGGGAACTCAGCTAAGCCACCCAAAAAAAGTTCTGTGCCTGATGATCAGTGTGCCGTTTGCAAGAAAAGGGGACACGGCAAAAACGAGTGCCAGACACGGCTGAAACAAACACCTCCGGGACCTGAATTGGCTCTGGGTGAGGGTGGGGATTGACAGGGAGCGAAGGCATTGCCCACCCCAGCCGAGCTCCTTCGGTTATTGTCAAGCTGGGGAAAGAGGATTGTTGAATTCCTGGGGATACAGGGGCAACACACTCTGTGCTAAATACCCTAAAAGGGAAATGGACTGATGATACTGTAAATGTGATCAGTGCCACAGGAGGCAAGTGAAACAAGGCCCTTTCTTTCCAACCCTTGTAGAATTAAATTGGGAAAACATTGAGCAACTCACCATTTTATATATATGCCAAATTCCCCAAAGCCATTATTGGGCAGAGATTATTGGAGAAATTTGGAAGCGAAATTAATTTTGCAAGAAGTGGGAGTGAAAGGTATAATTCCTGAATTTGAAATTTGTAGAAGCAGCTACTATTCTCATACAGGAGTTTTGTGGAAAATTCCCAAAGAACTTGAAGATGCTCTCTCATTCCAATAGTGTGGGCCATTGTTTGTCCCGGGTTATCCAAAAGAGCTAACCTGTGAGGATTGCATTCCAAGCAGGGGCAACACCGGCAAGGCACAAAACAATTACCCTTCTGAAAGTAGAAGGCCAGTAGGGGACTAGCACTATCATTTGAACAAGTTCCTTGAATTTGGGTTAGCTATGGAATGGGATCCAAATACAATACAGCCATCCTGCCATTAAGAAGGCTGATGCGTAAGAGTTATCGCATTTTAGTGCAGAATTTGAGGGAAAATGAACAAAAATCACAGAGGGACATTGCATTCAGTCGTAGCCAAACCCCTACACCTTCTTGACCACATGACAAATGAGTTAGGATGGTTCACTGATTGTGGACCTCAAGGGACACCCCCTTTTTTTCTCTTCCCGGTGCAATAAAATAGTCAAGAAGCTTTTCCAGCCTTTGAATGAAAATCCTGATACAGGGAGAAAGACTCAGCTCACGTGGACTGTCCTACCTCATAGGGAATTTTAGAAAAACAGCCCAACTATATTTGGAAATCAGCTGCCAAGGAGCAGCTGGGGAGGAATGGCAGGAAACAAGAATCAGGAGGGAGTAGTTATTCAATATGCTGATGGCATCCTAATAGCACCCAAAACACAAGATGACTGCATCCAGGTCACAGTAACTCTTTTGAACTTTCTGGGTTTGGGTGGCTATCAAGTATCAAAAGAGAAGGCACAGATTGCCAAGGAAACAGTGGTGTATTTGGGGTTGGAAATTTAGCATGGACATCAGCAACTGAGCAACAAGTGGAAAGAAGCCATCTGCCATCTTCCAGAACCCCACACTGTCAGAGAAATGCAACCCTTCCTGGGAATGGTAGGTGGATGCCGCTTATGGATATCAGACTGTGGACTGCTGATAAAACCTGTGTATGGGATCCTTGAAGTAGGCAAAAAAGGGACCTTAGTATAGACACAAAATGCAAGGGGTGTCTTTAAAGAATCAAAACATGCTTTCATTTCAGCCCCAGCTTCAGGCCTGCCACTTTTGAGTAAACCTTTTGAACTCTTTACATATGAGCGACTCAGTGTTACTGTGGGGGTACTGGCATCCCTGGAGAGAGATGATGAGATGAAGACAAAAGCTGAAAGCAAGGCCCCAGGCCAATCCGCTCCAGGGTGGTACTGGCAACCCCTGCATGAAGCAGGGGGGGTGAAATGGAGAAAGGTGCTGACGGTGGCTCCCTGCCCTGCACGCCCCATTGTCTGTACCTGGAATGGCGGGGGAGGTGCCGGGCTTTCCTTTCCGGGGAAAAGAAGCCTTCTTCTGTTCCGAGCGCCCGTGGGCAAAACTGGGATTCTGCCCTCCAAATTCCCGGGGAAATAGGTTTGTAATTACGGAGAAAATTCAACCGTGGATCGTAAGCACTTACTCGGCGTGTGGTACGGCTGCTCCTGAGCGCGTCCCGACGGGCGGCTCCACCTCTCCGCATCCGCCCAGCGCACAGCGCCGCCGCGGAGCCGGGACCGGGACACCGGGAACACGCATACTGCCGCGGCAGCGCCGGGGGACAGCGAGCGGGCTCCGGCGGTGGCGGCGAATCCCCCGCGCCGCGTCGATCGGCGGGTGGGGCGGCTGGCAGCGATCCCGCGGCACGGCCGTGTCCCACCCGATCCCGATGCCGGCGGTGGCAGCGACCCCGCGGCACGGCCGTGTCCCACCCGATCCCGATACCGATCCCGGCGGTGGCAGCGATCCCGCGGCTCGGCCGTGTCCCATCCCGATCCCCAACCCGGTCCCGCGGGAGAGGCCGGAACCGGAAGTGCGTTCTGCTCGGGGTCGGGCGCATCCGGAACGCTGAAGGAAAAAGCCCCTCTCCGGCCGTAGCCGAGCCTCAACGGGGAGCCAGAAATTCCCAAAATTACCCAAAAATTGACCCACAATATCCCAAAAAATGGATAATTGAAGTTGTAAAACTACCAAATAAAAAAAAACAGGGTAGATCCTAAAAAAATCCTAAAAAAATCTCCCAAAATCTCAAAATTACCCCGAAAAAACCCAAAGTGACCCCAAATCTCCCAACATTAAGACAAAAAGGGGAAAATATGAATTAGCAAAGGAAAGAACCCAGAAAACCCAAAATGAGCACAAAAATCCCCTCAAAAATCCCCAAATCTCACCCCAACCCCCAAAAATCCATCCCAAATCTTCCAAATTCCACCACAGAAATCCACAAAACTGAAAAAACCCCAAACACCTCCAAATGGCCCAAAGAACCCGCCAGACCCCCACGGTTTTAAAATCGACGAGGAACCACCCCAAAACCCCCCAAAATTCACCCCAAACCCTCCAAATTCCACCCCAAAAATGCCCAAAAATAAAGAAAAACCAACAAAAATGCCAAAAAATTCCCCGCAATCCCCAAAAGAACCTCAAAAAATCCCGAAATTAACCACATAGTGTGACGCGCACTCCGCACTCCGGCCATGATGAAGGCGGCAGCCATGTCACCCTCACGGCTCCTGGCTCCTCCCTCAGCACGGCCACGCGCGCGCGGCACCGCCAGCTCTGACACACAAAGGACACTGGCTAAAAGCCAGACCCTTATAAGCCGGCAATGCTGGCACAGTGGTGAGCCTCCCCGCCTCGCGCGCGGAGGGACCCGGGTTCGAATCCCGGCTCATGGAGCGTAGCCGCTCCGAGCCCTGGGGGGGGGGCGCCCGGCAGGGGGCGTGGCCTGCACCTTTTGTCCCCCTGCTGTGTTCGCACTTTTTTCTTGTATTCCCATGCAACCTGTTAACACTGCCTACATCTCCCCCTTTCTGTGCACTTATGACAAAGGTTCAAGTACTCTACTGCCATAACAGTCTGCACCTCTAGAATCATTATCTTAGCAAAACTACTACCGATCATTTGTTGAACACAAACACAAGATAAAATGCACGGGATACATATCACAATCCAGCAGAACCCATCAAAACCACCATGCCACTGATAAAACGTCCCACAGCATAGGAAACCAAAAGGAAGGAGTCCAATGTCTGTAGGAAGAGAAATGCTGCTTCTGCACTTGGAAATCAGGGGCTACTGTTCCACAGCTCAAATGGCCACAGCTCCGGGCACACACAGTTTAGGCAGGAGGGAGCCCATCGGCTGAAAATGCTGACTCTGACATTACTGAATGTCTTTCAGCACAAACATAACAAGCTTGGTAGGCCAAGAAGGTGTTCTCTGGGGCTGATGCCGCTCCTGCAACACACATTAGGATGTCAGTTCTTTCTTGTAGCTGCTTCAACATCCTTCGTGTGATCTCTGGCTTCACTCACGTGCTGATGGCTGGTGTCGTGTCTTTACCTAGGGTATCAGGGTGTTGGACTGGTCTCTCTGCGTACGGTTTTAACAGGTGAGGAGGCACCGCCTTGGACCTGTCAGTGATAGAACACAAGCGTACCCTCTCTCCAGGGTTAGTAAATCATCAGGGCCTCACTATTGCACACCCAATTGTAGAGTCTTACATAAAATTTTTAGAAATTGGTTCTGCACACACAAGCCTTCAGAACACTATCACTCTGCCAGGGACCATAATTGATGATCTGTGTTTGAAAAATGAACTGTAAATATCACATTATCTAATTTGTCTTGAGGGGTAATGCTCCCCCTTTCTCTATTAGTAACATGCGCTTCTCTTAGTATGAACATCAAGACAGAGCAAAACAATACAGGTAACAAAACAATGACCTCACCACGTGCTCACTGTTAGCACCAAGCAAAAACAAATAAGGCAATACATGCAATCAGTAGGACACCAGTGGAAGGATTGTGATTTAGAAAGATGCATTTATCAACTGCCTAAACACTTCCCTATTGCCCAGGGCCTGCAATAGCTGCCTAGCCCCATTTCACAGGTAGGATGTGGAAAACCTTTCCCAGGCAAAGTTTCCAAGTTTACCCTGAAGGGGTTCCAACTTGGATAAGCCCAAATTGCCAAGTCAAAGTGACTTGATTACATTTTTAGTGCAGAAACACCTGGATCTGTTGGCACAACCCAACCAGCCAGTCTGTTGGATAGGTGCCAACAGGTTCAGCTGCTTGAAACCTGGGCTGTGTACAGGAAAATATAAATTTAACCCTATAGTGTTAACTGTGATGCTTCGGTTTTATCACACTTGGATAACATTATAACCTCAATTTGCACATCCCAGTAAAGCTGATGCAATGTATAAAACTGAGCAGAGCAAGAATTACTCGTTCAAGGTAAACACTGCATGCACATCTATTGATCTTGCCAATCAAAGGACTGACTTTTCAACACATAAGCAGCCCCTCAATGGCAAATGTACATGCCAGTAGCATAAAGACAGAGAGGAAGCCTTTAAACCTGGGATAACCCCAGAGAGAAAGAGAGCTGAGGTCTATCCACAGCAAAAGCTTCAAAACAGGTAAATTCTTGCCATTCATGTACTAGTTCTGATCTAAGGACCACAGGATTCTCAGCTTGCAGGAGGCTTCTGACAAGACTCAGATATCTTTTCCTGCAACTCTGGAAACACTCAAAAACCGCAAAGCTGATCAAGTCAGAGCAAACCTGCTTACCTGGCCTCTGACATCCGATCCGAGTTCTCACTCAGCATTTTCAAGGACTCTCAGGTGCCCAAACTGTACCACAGAAAACTGATAAACAGTGAGGAAAAAAAACAAAATTGGAACATCCTAATGCAGTGCTTGACCTTACTTCTGCCACTCCAAACTCCTGGCAGAGGCACCAGAAGGAGTTTGAGCTCACCGTGCAGCATCCTCTCTGCCCCAGCCCATCCTGCGCACCACAGCCAGGTATGTATGGCAGAGTCACAAACAAACGCAATACATCTCGATCCCTACCAAAACATAAGCAAACCCGACACGGGAATTCCAAGAGCAGTAGTTTGTGTGCATGGATTATACCAGGGCAACGGTTGTAACTGCATCTCACTTGGCTGCACTGCTCCTCATCCAGAGGTGAGGCTGCTAAGAGCCTCGGCAGCCAGCACCCAGCTGCAGGTGGGAGGCTTGCTCTGGCACGGGACTGGGAGACCTCCGTGTAGGTAGCCAAGGTTTATTAGGGAAATCATAAAATTCCAGGGACTCATACACAAAGATAGGCTGCAGTGCCTTCTGAAAGGCAGAGGTGTTTCTGACCCATAGAAACTGATACAGGTTACCCAGACACCAGTGCCCACAGCCACTCTCACCCCCAAATCTGCGGCATCCTCGACCCAGTAACCTCCAAATCCCGGGGAACCCCCAAATCCCTCCCAGGCCCTATCGTGGGGGACCTGTTGACCCGGGGACCCCACAAATCCCAGGGACCTCCCTGGACTGGGACCATGCCCAACTCAGGCACCCAAATCCCTCCCACATCCTTTCCTGGGGACCCCCTGACCGGGGCACACCCCCCAGTCCCGGAGACGACGCCTCTTTTTCGGCCCATCGCGAGGACCCCGCCCCAATATCCCCCCCGCCCCCAACGAAGCCCGCTTTGCCCCTGCCCTTCCCCCCGCCGCAGTGCCACGAGATGCGCGCACGCGCGCGCGGCGCGCGCGCTCCACCCCCTCTGGCCCCGCCTTCCCTATCCCTTGCATGCCCTCTCATTGGCCGCGGAGGGGGAGCGCTGTGCTGATTGGCTGCGGGGCGGGCGACTGACAGGTCAGTGAGAGCGGGGGCGGGGAAAATCGGTAAAGACGCTTGCCATTGCTGCCGGCCGCGCGTGGGGGTGTCCCCATAGCCTGCCCTTCCTTTCCTCGGCGGGGGTAGCGCGCTGAGTTCCCATTGGCTGCTTTAGCGGGGGGCGCGGGCGGGGCCGCCGCGCGCGCGCCCCTCTGCTGGCCTCTCATTGGCAGCGCTGGCGCTGGGGCGCGCGCCATTGGCTGAGCGCGCGGGTGGACGGGCTGGCCGGGCGGGGCGCGCAGGCGCGGGTCCGGCTCTCCCGGGGGGGCGGCGGCGGCTCCGGCGGCTCCGGCTGTTCCTTTGTTCCTTCGTCGGGACCGGGATCGGGATCGCGCCGGGATTGGGCCGGGATGAGCTCCGGGAAGGGCATGGGAAGGACCCCGAGCCCGGTAAGGCCGGGCGGGATGCGGGTGGGTACGGCGGCCCGCGAGGGTCACGGGCCCTTTGTTCGGGACCGGCGGCGACCTCAGCCCGGGGGGCTCGGTCTCGGGGATCCGCCTCCACAGGATCGATACCCTCTCAGCATCCTCCCCTTTTCCAGCTCCCCCCTATCCCCCCTTTTCTCATCCCATATCCCCCTCTTTCCCCCCCCTCCATATTCCGGTATTTTACAGACCCCCTATATTCCCCTTTTCCTACACCATTTCCTCCTTTATTCCCATAACCCATTATCCTCCCCCACACCCCGCTTTCTGCCCACCAAATCCTCCCGGATCGTTTCCGTCTTTGTCCTTCCCGAGGACACCAGCACGCTCTCCCCCACTTCCGATCCCGGGGGCTTCTCCCCGCGCCCCCCCCCCCCCCGTTCTCCCATATGTCGGGTCACGCCCCGCCATGCTTGTTTTGGGGATCCCGTTTTTTCCACCCCCGTTTTACCCATCCTTTCCCATCTCCCATCCTGCAAATTACCCGATTTTCCCCTGTTTTTGAGGCGGGTGGGGCACGCGATTTCCAAGGCCCCGCGGAGAAGTTCCTTCATTTCCAGCTGGGAATTGAGAGACCTTTCCTGGAGGAATCCAGGGGGTATCAGGTCGCAGAAGGACCCCTGATGTTGGAAGGGGAGGGTATTTATGCCGATCCATTTAATCCGCCTTTTCAGTGCCCCTCTTTTTCATCACCGCAAATTCCCACTGCAGGAATTTATCCATTTTCCTCATCTGAAGAAGGAATAAGGTGGGAAGAGAGGGATAATAAAGGGATTTAATTAAAAGCAATGAACTGCAGCTACAGTCCCTTCTCATTCCCGTTTTCTATCCCCCATCCCGACTTGCCTTCTCTCCCAGATTCTCCTGCTACAAAAATGCCCTGAAAAACCTCAGGAATGGGAAAATCCTCCCTCTGCCAACCCCATTAATTGATTCAGTAATCCAGAGGCTTTTTTATTGGATTACAAGATTTAATGACAATTTCTCACCTGTTATCCAGGGGCATTTTAACAAAACAATGCAGTAAAAATCAAATTAGGCTCTGCGAATGATAATTGTAGCTGTAGCAGGTGGAATCCACTGCCTTCAGGAACACTTGAATGTATTTCTGTAATGGATTTTTGAGCATTTCCTCACTGGAAGTCAGTAAATTCCCCCAAAAGCTACCAAATTGGGCTCATCCATGAGGAAATCGCCATTTCTTAGCAGTCTTGTACTCTGTTAAGGCTCCGGTGGTACCGGATAACGACATTGCTGACTTAATTCCCTGTTAACTCCTGGTTTCCCCCCAGCCCAGTGTTAGGAGCTCATCCCTCCTGAGGTGTCGGAGACTCCCGTGCCCATAGGTAGGTACCGGAATTTCGGGAACCCATCCGCCCCAGATTCTGGCGAGGGATATCCCACAGAATATTTTCCTTGGAAATAATGTATTTCCTTGCAATCAGGCATAACATTCCCAAGAATGGGGGAGAATGGTGGTGCCCGTGCCGGAGAAGAGCAGGAATAGAGCTTAATTAAAAATTGATTCCCTGGTATCCCGGGAATTGTGGTGGTTTTCCTTGGAAAGCTGCACCAGGACAAATTCCTGCCAGATCCCACAGGAATCAATTCCTCTCTTTCCTGGAAAACCACCTTGTCAGTCATGGTTTCCTCATCAGAAGAGGGGACAGGAACAGCTCTGCCCATGGGAGGACAGAGATTCCCAAGGACTGGAATGACTTAAACTGAGATAAAAGCCTCCGTGTGGAGGGAAGCGGGTGCTGGGAAATCTGAGTTTTCACGCTGCCATAATAATCCAAATGGTAAAAATCAGGGAAAACCATCCCCGGGTGTGTGATTGATCTCATTTCCCATCCTTCCAGGGAGTGTTGGAACCCTTGGAATGGTGATTCCCAACCAGCAATCCCCCAGTCCCGGGATTCCATGGGTGTTGAACTCTTCTTCCGTTAAATAGGAGAATTTTAAGACAAAAGAGTTTCTGGGGGAGGCCTGGGATGCACACAGATCCCTGGGAAGCCATTCTTGGAGCGGCAGCGTCCCGGGAAAACACATTTTAATGCATGAAGGAGCTTCTGGGTGCCACCGGGAAAGTTTCTTGATGAATTTTGGAAATTTCCCACCCCCCTCTATGGCAGCTCCCTGTCCTGGGAATCACTGCCCCATTGTTGAAATCCAGGTTTTGTAGCAGGAAATGAGTGAGAACATGGAAGTTTGTGTGACCTTTCCCTGGCCCACAGGTCCTTGAATTATTAAATCCATCAATTCGGTGCCACTCCAGAACATTCACAGGGTTCTGCCTGGAAAAAGGAGCATTTCACGTGAAAAGGTTCCTTTTCTTGTGGGCTTTTTTTTCATTCTGGAAAAGGAGGATTTTTCCAGGAGAACCTACCCTGGGCTTTGCCTGGAAAAGTAAGGAACTTGCCTTGGAAAATGTGGAATTTGCAAGGAAAAATGGGAAGTTTGTCTGGAAAAATAGTTTTTTTTTCTGGAAAAGGAGGGTTTTCTCTGGCAAGAGAAAGTATTTGCCTGAGAAAGAAGCATCTCCCATAAGAATTCCAGTGGCTTTGGGGTGGAATCTCTCCCTATTTGGAACTGGAGGCTGGACGCAGCTTTTCACCATCCCAGCAAACCCATTCCAGCCAAGCCCAGACTGAGATGAGCATTCCAACTCTTTATGGCCCATCCAAATTACCAGAAATTCCAAGATCTTGTGCGAGAGAGGCACTTTTCCCTCTGCAGCCCTCCAGAATGGATCAGGATGGAGCCTTCCCATTCCTTGTTCTGTGATGATGGTCTTTGAAGTGGATTCTATGTCCCTCATTCCTCAACAATGGATTGGGAAGCAGATTCCATGTTCCTTAAGATCTACATGATGGATTGCAAAGGGTGTTTCCTATCTCTCATCTCTCTGTGATGGATTGGGAAGGAGATTACCATCCCTCATTCCAGAATGATAGATTGAGAAACAGATTTCCCATTCCTTCTGTTTCGAGGACAGATTGGTAATGGGATCCCATTGTTCCCATACGATGGATTTGGGGGGGGCGTTTCTTGCCACTTATTCCTCACTAACAGATTTGGAAGCGGATTTCACATTTCAGCTGCATCAAAGATAGATTGGGAAGGGAATTCCTTGTGCCGGAGCATGGACTGGGGAGGGGACTCCTTGCTCATTCCTTGATCGTGGATTGGGAAGGGCATTCCCCACCCAGTGCTCCCTCAGATAATTCCCAGAATTAACCCAGATCCCTCATTCCAGGCACCCATTCCCAGCTCCGGATGTGAGATGGCAACTCCGGAGCCTCCGCTGGGAGGGACCCCCCGTCCCGGCCCTTCTCCTGGTCCTGGCCCCTCCCCAGGATCCATGCTGGGCCCCTCTCCCGGCCCTTCACCCGGGTCCGGACACTCGGGACACTCGGGACATGCGCTCCCGGCGGCAGGATATGCCCCAGACACCATCCACCCCCTGCACAAGGTGAGGCATCCTACATTCCGGGCCTTGGAAATCCTTGGCCTTGGGCAGGCGATTTTATCCCATTCTGTACATCTTATCGCCTCTGCAAATTCCTACTGCCAGAATGATCCATTTTCCTCCTCCAGTGTTATAAGGAGATGAGAAAAGGAGAGTAGGTAGCTAAGGGATTTAATGAAATTCCGCGAGCTGCACCTGCAGCCCTTTCCCATTCCTCTTCCCATGCCTTCCCAATTTATTTCATCCCCCATACTTCCAAATCCCTCCTAGACTTTCCCCGCTCCAAAAATGCATTGAGAAACCTCAGGAATGGGAAAATCCCCTTCCACAGCCTCATTAATTAACTCATTAATTGAGAGGCTTTTCTTCCTGGATTTCAGGATTTAGCAACAATTCTTCACCTATAATCCAGAGGGGTTCTACCAAAAACTTCAGGAAATTGTGCTGCAGGAAGGATTTCCGTGGCAAGAGCAGGTGGAATCTGGCATCTCTGGGAATAATGAAATGGAGCTTCAGCTCCAGCCCCAGGCAATTCTGCAGGCAGGACAGGTTGGGAGCGTCAGGATTTCCTCCAGGAATGCTCTGTCTGATTTCCCGGGATGTTTCCCTCCTACAGCCCCTGGATCCAATGCATGAGAAAGGAATGTCAGAGGATCCACGCTACGGGCAGATGAAGGGAATGGGGATGCGGCCGGGGGGGCATGCAGGAATGGGCCCCCCGCCCAGCCCCATGGATCAGCATTCCCAAGGTTGGGAGCATGGGAAGAAGCATGGCAGGGGGGGGGGGGGGGGGGGTGTGGCGAGGGCTGCAGGAGGAACTATGCCAAATCCATGTTGGGAGAAAGGAGGTTTTATCATCCCAGGCTTAAATCCTGGACTCTGGCAGCACACCGGGGGATTTCCAGGTCTACGTGCTGGGTTTGAGAGAAGGAACGTTAAAATCCTGTGGGGTGTAGGGTGGAAATCCTCAGTTTGGGGGGCAGACGCAGCCCACCCAGGATTCCAGCTGTAAATCCTTCCTTTTGGTTCGGAATTCAATGCCTTGCACCACTCCCAAGCTCAATCCTGTTTTCCCCACCAGGTTATCCATCCCCCCTGGGCGGTTCAGAGCATGCCTCCAGCCCAGTGCCGTCCAACGGCCCCTCCGGCAGTTCTGCAGCTGGTTCTGGCACAGCACTGGACGGCTCCGGATCGGACTCGCCGGCACTGGGCCGGGGCCCGTCCCCGTTCAATGCGGCACAGCTGCATCAACTCCGCGCCCAGATCATGGCCTACAAGCTGCTGGCACGGGGGCAGCCGCTCCCGGAGCACCTCCAGGTCGCTGTCCAGGGAAAGCGGCCCCTGCCTGGGATGCAGCCGCAGATTTCCGCTCTACCTCCACCCGCCGGCACCACACAGGGCCCGGGACAAGCACCTGGAGCGGGGCCAGCGCCACCCGGGTATTCCAGACCTCACGGTGAGAAGGGGCTGGAGGGAAAAGGGGCGACCTGGGAGCATCTGTCTGGTTGTGTCCTGGGCGATGCAAGGGGAGCTCATCCTCTTTTGTCCTGAGGGATATGTGGGGAGCTTGGCCTAGGGATCTATGGGGAACTCTTCCCCTTCCATCTCACACTTTCCTGGGAGATTGTAGGGAGCTTGTTCTGGAATGTTTACGGAGAGCTTGCCCCATTCTGTCTCAGGGGATCCACAGGGAGCCCATCCAGTTCTATCCCAGAATATCTTTGGGATGAGGTCAAAGCTCATCCCATTCCATCCTGGATGATCCGCAGGAAGTATTTGGTCCCAGTCTGCCCCAGTATCCTTTGGTCTGATTTCCTGCTCTTCTCCCATCCGTGTCTGTGGGCGTTCCCAAGGCTGGGATCTTGGATCTGTCCAGACTCTGTCTGTTTGGGGGAAAGAGGGTTGTACCTGGGGTCCTCAAACTCAGCCACAGCAGACCAACCTTCCCACTGGGAATCTTCCCCAGGAGTCAACATCCTCATGGGATTTTCCTCTTCTTTTTCCTTTCTTCGCATAATTTTTGAGAATTTCCAGGAATAGGAGGGCCGAATATGCCCCCACCTGGACCCTCAGGAGTTCCTCCTGGCATGCAGGGACAGCCCCCCGGTGGGCCCCCCAAGCCCTGGCCAGAAGGTAAGGCCCGGATCCTGAAGATTATGGGAGTTCATCCCAGTTCTGGGACCAAAGGAATGCCCTGGGGGGTGGGAATGGAAGGACATTCTTGGTTAAAAGCGTGGAAATGGGGCTGGATTTCTGTGAATGGCTTATTTAATTTCCAGACCCCAGTTTTCCAGGGACCCATGTGCTTATTCCAAGACTGTTATTTGGGTTTTTTAGGGAACGGTGGTTAATTTTCAGGTAAACAATTTGAGTTTTGTGGGATTTGGGGCTGATTCCCAGCCAAATAATTGGACTTTTTTGGGGGTTGATTTCCAGATAAATAATTGCAGCTTGGGGAGGAATTGGGATGAATTTCCTGTTAAATTGCTGCAACTACTCCGTGAGGTCATTTCCATCCAAGTTTTAGGGGAATTTAGCTTCATTTCTTACTAGATAATTAGAATTTTTTGTGGCAATTGAAATCCACATCTATTGATAAGATGCACCCGGTGCCCAGGCTGGCATTCCCAGACTCCCTGTTCCCACAGGACCGCTGTCGGCGGCGGCTCCGGGTGGGGCCCCCCAGAAGCTGCTGCCACCCCCCCTGCTGGCCGCCCTCCCTGCACCCCAGCCGTGCCCCGGCATCCCCAGGGCCCCCCCGCCCACCCGGGCCAGCCAGCGCCGCCTGCGCTCCCAATCCATCCCAAACAGAACCGGATCACCCCCATCCAGAAGCCCCGCGGCCTTGACCCCGTCGAGATCCTGCAGGAGCGTGAGTACAGGTATGGACCCACCTGGATTTCCTGGGAATTCCCAGGGTTCTCCTCCCTGTCCCAGCTTCCCCCATCCCACGTTCCTTCTTCCTGAGACCCCTTTGGATGAGCAAAGATGACTTTTTCCTCTTCCCGAGATCCAGAGGGATAAGTAGAAGAGCATTTTCCTTGGGGATAATTCCTGACTTCTCCCAGCTCCTTGGCCCTTCCCTAGCCCTGCTGTGTCCTTGTTCCCATGGGGGTCCCCAAAACCCATCCCAGGATTCCAGAAGTGACTTCCCAATGCCCTTTTGCTGCTCCCATGTTCCTTCCGATGGGAACTAGGATGGTAGTGGAGCAGAACTCATCCCAAAATCCCTCCCCTTCCTCCGCAGGCTCCAAGCCCGCATTGCCCACCGCATCCAAGAGCTGGAAAATCTTCCCGGCTCCTTGGCCGGAGACCTGCGGACCAAAGCAACCATTGAGCTCAAGGCTCTGCGGCTGCTCAACTTCCAGCGCCAGGTGAGCACCGGGAGCATCAGGATTTGGGAGTGAGGGAGGCTGTGGGGTCACCTCGGGGGCTGATCTCACATGGTTTTCCTGGTATTGCAGCTACGGCAGGAGGTGGTGGTGTGCATGCGGCGGGACACGGCACTGGAGACGGCGCTCAATGCCAAGGCCTACAAACGCAGCAAGCGGCAGTCATTACGCGAAGCCCGGATCACAGAGAAATTGGAGAAGCAGCAGAAGATCGAGCAGGAGCGAAAGCGCCGGCAGAAGCACCAGGTCGGGGGATTCCTGGAAATTGGGGCAGGGAGGTGGCAGGGGTGGAGATTTTAAGGGAATCAAGGAGTTTGGGGGAGGTTGACTCTGGATGATGGGGGCCCAAGGTTTGGTGATGGCTGCTGGGACTCTCAAATGACCATTGGGACCCTCCAATTCCCATTGCTGTCTTTCAGTGACCACCAATCGCTCCCAACTCCACCGTTCTCTAACTTCCCATGCAGAGTGAGCACTGCAATGTGACGCCTGTCACTTCTCCCACAGAGCGAGCACTGCAATGTGACGCCTGTGTCCTGTTCCCACAGGAATACCTCAACAGCATCCTGCAGCATGCCAAGGACTTCAAGGAATACCACCGGAGTGTGAGCGGGAAGATCCAGAAGCTGACCAAGGCGGTGGCCACATACCATGCCAACACCGAGCGCGAGCAGAAGAAGGAGAATGAGCGCATCGAGAAGGAGCGGATGCGCCGGCTCATGGTGAGCTGGATATGAGATACTGGGGAAAAGGCGGCCAAGAGATAGGATGGGCAGGATCAGTGTGGATTCCGCAAGACCTTTGTCCTCACTGAGTGTGAGGAGGGAGGAGTGGGGTGCCAAGGGGTGCATGGGGTGAGTTCAGGGTATTCCCAGGTGTTCCCAGTGTCTCCCAGGTGATTTCAAGTGTGTTGTTTGCCCCTGGCAGGCAGAGGATGAGGAGGGCTACCGGAAGCTCATTGACCAAAAGAAAGACAAGCGCCTGGCCTACCTGCTGCAGCAGACGGATGAGTATGTGGCCAACCTGACGGAGCTCGTGCGGCAGCACAAGGCAGCCCAGGTGGCCAAGGAGAAGAAGAAGAAGAAGAAGAAGAAGGTGGGAGAAAGGAGAAACTTCAGGAATGGCGCCAGGAATGGCTCATGGAGGGAGTGCCAGGGCTGGACTGCCCAGGCTGACTCTCCTCTCCTTCCACCTCCTCCTTTCTTTCCTTCCATTCTACCTCTTCTTCTCCTTCATCTCTTTTTCTTCTTTCTCTTCTTCCTTTTCCATTTCCTTGTCTTGTCCTTCTTTTCTATCCTTGCTCTTTTTCTTTCTCTCATTTTTCTTTTTTCTTTGCTTCCTTCCTTTATTCCTCTTACCTCTCCTCTCCTCTCCTCTTCCTCTCCTCTCCTCTCCTCCTCCTCTCCTCTCCTCTCCTCTCTCCTCTCCTCTCCCTCTCCTCTCCTCTCCTCTCCTCTCCTCTCCTCTCCTCTTCTCCTCTCCTCTCCCTCTCCCTCTCCCTCTCCCTCTCCCTCTCCCTCTCCCTCTCCCTCTCCCTCTCCCTCTCCCTCTCCCCTCCCTCTCCCTCTCCCCTCTCCCTCTCCCTCCCTTCTCCCTCTCCCTCTCCCTCCCTCCCTCCTCCCTCTTCCTTCATGTTCTTCCCATCTTTTCTTCTCTTTCTTCCTCTCCTTCCTCTTCCTTCTCATCCCTCCTTCTTCCTCTTCTTCTTTTCCCTTCTCCTCCTGCCCCATTGCTCCTGCAGAAGGCAGAGAACACCGAGGGACAGACTCCGGCCATTGGCCCAGATGGAGAAGTGAGTTGGGCTCATCGCACAGATCCTGAGATGGGTGGGAAGGGGCCACAGGGATCATCCCACTCCAGCCTACCGTGGGTGGGGAGCACAGGCCATGTCCCACTGGGTCTGTCAGGATCCTTCCTCCTCCCTTTCCCCCCACTCTTCCCAGCAGGTTGTGGGGGGAGGGGTTGGGTTCCAGTCTATTGAATTCCCAATCCTGATCCATCGGCTCCTGCCGCAGCCGCTGGACGAGACGAGCCAGATGAGCGACCTCCCAGTGAAGGTGATCCATGTGGAGAGTGGGAAGATCCTCACTGGCACTGATGCACCCAAGGCTGGGCAGCTCGAGGCCTGGCTGGAGATGAACCCTGGGTATGCTGGGAATACTGGGAATGCCACAACTGGAAATACCAGAGCAGGGAATGATGAAGCTGGGAGGAAATGGGGTACTGAGATTGGTGGGGCTGGCAACGGGAAACTGGGAATACTGGAGCTGGGCATGCTGGAGTCAGAATGGGAGTGGAGGAATAGGAATGAGGAGCTAGGATTGCTGACCCAGCAGGAAATCGTAGGCTGGGAATGCAGGCAGGCAACAGGGAGCTGGGAACGCCAGAGCCAAATTCCATTTGGAATTCCCTGTTGTCCTTTTTTCCCCCAAGGTACGAGGTGGCTCCACGCTCCGACAGCGAGGAGAGCGGCTCTGAGGAGGAGGAGGAGGTGAGAGGGGTCCCACCACATTCCTGCCAGGGCTATTCTGGGAAGGACAGAAAAGAGCTGACCTCGGCAACAGCTGTTTAGCAGCTAAAAAATAAGTGATAGAATTGAATGAAACGAGAGGATAAAACATATTAAAATGAGACAAGATAGTAAGATAACCTGGAATAAAACTGTAGGGGAAAATGGGACAGAACTATAGGATACAGTGGACTATAATTAATTCTAATGGAATAAAGAAGTGAGAAAAAAGTGTTAAAGACCTAGATAAACTGAGATATAAAAATGGAACAATACAGTGGGATCAAATAGAATCTCTGTGTTGAACAAGCGCTGGGCAACCAGGAGCACTTAGAAATCCCCTTTGGGAGAGCCAGGTTTTCATCTCATCAGATGTGGCTCCTTGGCCATTCCAAAGGGAACAGCAGGATCCTGTGGGAGTCTCCCGTCTCTCTGTGAGCTTCGGGTGGGAAGCGGTGGGTGTTTCCCAGGAGGGTGTTCCCAGGGCTGGAATTCCTGGGAATCCTGCAGGAGGAGGAAGAGGAGCAGCCCCAGCCAGCACAGCCGGCTCTGCCTGTGGAGGAGAAGAAGAAGATTCCGGATCCAGACAGCGATGATGTCTCTGAAGTGGACGCCCGACACATCATCGAGTGAGTGCTTCCCTGCATCTTCCCATTTTCTTCTTCAGCCTTCCCATTCCCAACCGCTTCCCTGCCCCAGGGGTTGGGTCCCATGAGCACCGTTCCCCCAAGCCCATTGTCTTCCAAATTTTTCCGAAAAGAGCCTTAACAGGTCCTTTGAAGACAGCCTTAACATGTGTTTATCTGGAAATGCATTGGGAAACCATCCTATGCTGGACTGACAATGCTTCTCAGGAATTCCCCCAACAGCATCATCCTTCAAACCTTCCTTTTTTCACCCTAGGAATTTGAATTGTCTCCCTTTTTCCTCCTTTTTTTACCCACTTTTGCCCATGAAGAACAGGAATCTCTGCCCCCGCATCCATGTTTTTCCCCCCAGGAACACCCTCTCTCCCTGTTATTCCTGATTTTTTGCCCCATTTCTCCCTCTGGTTACTCATTTTGCCCCTGAGTTTCCCTTTTTACCCCTGTTTATCCCATATTTTTCCCCAGGCCCTTCCCCTCACTCGTTATCCCACTTTTTCCCCCATTTCCCTCTCTCACCCCACTTATCCTCCCCGTACTCCCTCCCACCACATTCCCTGATGTGCTGTGACATGTTTTATCCTGGTTTTCTGGGCAGGAACGCTAAGCAGGACGTGGATGACGAGTACGGCGTGTCACAGGCGCTGGCGCGGGGGCTCCAGTCCTATTATGCCGTGGCTCACGCTGTGACCGAGCGCGTGGACAAGCAGTCGGCCCTGATGGTCAATGGCGTCCTCAAGCAGTACCAGGTCTGGGAATGTTGGGGATATGGGGATGCCAGGGGAGGTAAGGGAGGTCATGGTGGGATAAGGGGATAGGGAGCTGGATCCAGCGTGGTATGAAGACCTGTGGTGGGATAACAGCTGTGGCAGGATAAGGAACCGGAGCTGGTGCGGGTTAAGGCATCAGAGCCAGGAAGGAATGAGCAGGAGAGGGATAATGAGTTTGAAGTGGTGTGGGATAATAAACTGGAATGGTGTGCGATAATGAGCAAGAGCAGGATAACGAGGCGGAGTATGAGCAGCATAATGAGCTGGATTCGCTCCCTTCAAAAAACCAAACCTATAACATCCCATCTGAATTCATGGAATATCCCAATTCCTGCAACTAACTCTGAATAGCTAACCCGGTCTCATTAATGGCTGATTTGCATCGGCCCGGGGGGGGGGGGCGGGGGGGAGGGAGATGGGGAGGATGGGACCACTCTCCCACCTCCATTCCCACCCCCACATGCATTCCTGCAGATCAAAGGCCTGGAATGGCTCGTGTCCCTGTACAACAACAACCTCAATGGGATCCTGGCGGATGAGATGGGATTGGGGAAAACCATCCAGACCATCGCCCTCATCACGTACCTCATGGAGCATAAACGGATCAATGGCCCCTTCCTCATCATTGTCCCACTGTCGTAAGTGCTGGAGCACCTGGAGAATCCCACCCAGCCCCCCCACCTCCAGCCCCACATTCCTAGACTCCCACTCTTTCCATGTCTTTTTCCCCCAGGACTTTGTCCAACTGGGCCTACGAGTTTGACAAATGGGCTCCTTCCGTGGTCAAGGTCTCCTACAAGGTAAGTGCCACATTCCTTGGATTCCAGCTTCCCTTTTCCTCTTCCCACTCTGTTGCCATTATCCTGAGGAAACTGCACTTGCATCCCAGAACCAAATCCACGAAAATTCATGAAATCCCATTTTTGGTTGTTCCACGGCAGCAGGAACCCCCAAACCTCCTCACTTGGCTGTCTCCTGTGGATAACAGCCCCTCCCACCCCCTCTTCGCCTGGGAATTCCTTCCTGGCTTGACATTCACAATTGGAATTCTCCCTCCAGGGCTCTCCGGCGGCGCGACGCGCCTTTGTCCCGCAGCTCCGTAGTGGAAAATTCAATGTCTTGCTCACAACGTACGAGTACATCATCAAGGACAAGCACATCTTGGCCAAGGTGAGGCCAGGAAGCACTGGACCCAGAGGTTTTCCCAATCTCACTGTGCTCACGTGTGCTGCAAACAGGAAAATCCTTGCCTTTTTTATCCTCAATTCCTGTTTTTTTTTTATTTCCTGAAGTCTCCACAGGAGCTGCTCCCCCTTGGCAGTCAAAGCTGAGGTGGAATTTCTGCTCTGGCTCCTAGCTTCTGGTGACATGTCCCATGATCCAGCAGATGTGTGGTTCCTTTTTCATGGAGAAATTCCCTGGATTATTAATAGGATCCGTACAAGACCCTTGTTGCCAAGGGGTTCAGATCCATAGCTCCGGGGGGAGGATAAGTGGGATGGAGCAGTTATGCGAATGGAACAGCACTGTGATAATGCTTCAAATCACAAATTTTGAGATTGAGGGGTTAGGGCTCAGTGGAGCTGGGATTGACCATCCTGGCAGGGATCCTCTGGATTCCAGTCCTGGTGTGGATGTCTCCTGGTGTGGGGGGGATACTCCTGGCATATTGCCCTCTTAGAGCCTTTTTGCTGCATCACGCTGCCTTCGCGGGCTATTCCAGGCACGTTCGCACCCGCCTGGTTCCAGCATCCCTGTACTTCCCGCTCCCACAGATCCGCTGGAAATATATGATCGTGGACGAGGGGCACCGGATGAAGAACCACCACTGCAAACTGACGCAGGTGCTCAACACCCACTATGTGGCCCCACGGCGGCTGCTCCTCACCGGGACCCCTCTCCAGAACAAGCTCCCAGAGCTCTGGGCGCTCCTCAACTTCCTGCTCCCGACCATCTTCAAGAGCTGCAGCACCTTCGAGCAGTGGTTCAATGCGCCCTTCGCCATGACTGGGGAGAAGGTGCGGGAAAGGGGAAATGCGGGACTGGGTGGGGGCTGCCAGCAGGGGTGATGGGTTTGGAGTTGATGTTAATGGATAGGTAGGGCTTGAAAGTGTCCCTGGAGCTCTGAGATGTGGACCAGTGTCTTTGACGGATCTAGAGAAGTTGGAAGGTGGCTATGGAACCATGGGACGTGGTGTCACCATTCATGGGTCCAGAGGGAATGGAATTGACTCGGGAGCTGTGGGATGTGGCTCAGGGTCTCAATCAAGGGCTCTGTTCCCTTCTCTGAGTGACAATTCCCTGCTTGTCTCCATCCTGGGTTGCACCCATGGAGCTTCATCCCACTCCGAACTCGTTGTTGCATCGAGCAGGCAGTTGGATTGATCCCGGCTAGGAATTGAGGGTCGGGGGGTTGTAGGAGCAGAGAGACCCAATGTTTTTGGGATGTTCGGGGTCCATCCGGTGCTATTTCTGGTGACAATTCTCCTTTTTTGGTGATGATTCTCTTGCCTGGCCAGGTGGACCTGAACGAGGAGGAGACGATCCTCATCATCCGCCGCCTGCACAAGGTGCTCCGGCCCTTCCTGCTCCGGCGCCTCAAGAAGGAGGTGGAAGCTCAGCTTCCGGAAAAGGTGACACTGAGGGGTGCACCCACCTTCCCCATCCTGGGATATGTCTGGGGGTCTATCCTGCTCTTACCCATCCTGGGATGTGCACGTGGAGCTTCATCCCACTCTGGAGTCATTGCTGGGTTGGGTTGAACAGGTGGTTGGGTTGATCCCTCTGGGAATTGGGGGTTTCCCACAGCAGAAGGACCCATGTCCAGGGTTCCGGGAGGCTGGGTGTAACTCCCTACTGGGTCCTGGCAGGTGGAGTACGTGATCAAATGTGACATGTCGGCGCTGCAGCGAGTCCTGTACCGGCACATGCAGGCCAAGGGCGTCCTCCTCACTGATGGCTCCGAAAAGGACAAGAAGGTCTGGATTTGGGAATCAGTGCTGGGAATGCTGAGAGGGGGTGGGTTTGCCTCCATTGTGGGGTGGGCTGAGCTTGGACACCCACAATGTGTTTGGGTGATCCATGGAGACTTCTCAAAGCCTTCAGCAGGTCTGTGAAGAGAGTAAAAGCACAAAATAATTGGAAAGAGACGCTAAGATCTCAACTAAAAACTGGAGGTGCGAAATTCCCTGTTTTCCAGTACCATTCCACCCAAACAGCCAGGGATGAATAGCCTCAGCATGAGGGGACTTCGAGGTTTCTTAAAACCTTGCATTTATTTTAATGTCTCAAAGTCCCTTTTTTGGGACTGTGAACTGTCAGTCGATGCTCCCAAACATTCCTGGGAATGCTGAACTGGCGGATAAAGATGGAATCCAGCATTAATCTGGGTTTTTAACCTCCTGGATGGTTCCCGGCAGGGGAAAGGTGGCACGAAGACGCTGATGAACACGATCATGCAGCTGCGCAAGATCTGCAACCACCCCTACATGTTCCAGCACATTGAGGTGGGGCCGACGTGGAAATGGGGATAAATCCGGGGGATGAACTCAAGCAGGCAAACACCCAACAGGGTTAAACCCAGCAAAGCCAGGGATGAACCGAAAAAAGGGATAAACCCAACGGGGATAAACCCGACAAAGCCGGGGATGAACCAAAACCACGGATAACCCCGATGGGGATAAACCCAATGGGAATAAACTGAAACAGGGCTCAACCCAATGAGGATGAACCAAAGCGGGGCATTGGGCCCACCCACCATCCATCGCTCTCTTTTCCACACAGACCTATTCATTCCCTCATCAGCTTCCCAAGGGAGCTGGGGAGGGAGCAGGGCTTGGCACTTCTGGTGCAGCTGCAGATTTTTTGAGTCAGTCTGTGCTGGGTTCTGACACCGTTTCTCTTCCCGATTTCAGGAATCCTTCTCGGAGCACTTGGGGTTCACAGGCGGGATCGTGCAGGGGTGAGTCAGGAATTTTGGGATTACCAGTGAAAAAACTTGTGAATTTACAAACTGAAAGGGTTTTTTGGGGTGGAGGATGAGCCACCCCCATCCCAGAGAGCCATATGATCCCATCAAGGGGGAAACACCACATTTTTTGCCTCGAATCCTTGTTTTCTTCTGAGCATGCCTGTTTTTATCCATCCCAGGCTGGATTTATACCGTGCCTCTGGGAAGTTCGAACTCCTGGACCGGATCCTGCCTAAGCTCCGGGCCACCAACCACAAGGTGCTGCTTTTCTGCCAGATGACCTCCCTGATGACCATCATGGAGGACTACTTTGCTTACCGCGGCTTCAAATACCTCAGGCTGGATGGTGAGTGCCCTTGGGGGCCTGGGGCGGCAGTGGTGTTCCCAGGAGTGGGGGGGGACAGTGGGTGCCCTGGTTAAGGTGGAGCTCAAGATCAAGACATCCAGAAAGATACCAAGATATAAAAAAATTAAGATACTGAACGGGACAGAAAGCTATTGAGTAATATCAAGATACAAAAATACAAAATTATCAAGATAGAAAGATAAATCTCCAAGTAAAGGTGTAAAGATACTGAAATAAATTTGAAAATATCAAGGTAAGTCTCAGTGTGTCAAAATAGATATCAAGGGAGAAATTAGGATAACGTAAGATGTATATCTTGGTATCTAGATCGTACAATCAATATCGAGACAATGATATTGAGACATTGATAGCAAGGTTTATATATCTAGATCAACTTCAAAGGTATCAAGATTTGTATCAAGATTTCAAATATTGATATCTCGATATCTACATTGCAAGGTCAATATCAAGACATTGAGACCAACATTGAGATAGCAAGATTTTTATCAAGATTAATATCAAGATCGATATCTTGATACGTAGATTTTCATGAGATACCAATAGATGGATATCAAGGTTTGTATCGAGGTCTGCATTAAAGATATTAAGGCTTATGTCAAGACCAATATTAAGTTACCAGATATTGATATAAGAATTTTTTAAGGATTGATATCAATATATCAAAGATTTTATTAAGATATCAAAAATCAATATCGAGTTCTAGAAGACTGATGTCAAATAACGATATCAGGATGTCAAAGATAGATATCGAGTTATAGTGTCCTCATCACCTGCTGCTGTTTTATATGTTTATTCAGCTGATCTCCTGATTAATCCTGGGATCCCCTTATGTTGGGGGAGTACCTTGGAGACTCGAATGTCATTAAAATAAATATGGATTACTTTGTTGGACTGCGAGGTCAAGTCGGAACAGGATGGGCTTTAGGGTCCCTTCCAACCCAAAATGTTCCATGATTCTAGAATAAACATGAACTCTGGGGTTCATTAGTTGAACTCTGGGGTTTGAGCACAAAATGTGACCCACGGCCACCACATATCCCTGGAAATGGCCTCAACGCTGCCGTAATTCCAGCTGCTGCAATTCTGACTTCTGGGAGACCTCCTGCCCCACCCCAGAGCAGGATCTGTCCCTTTTCCCCTCCTTTTTCCAATTTTTCTACCAAAATCAGCCCAACCTTCCACAGGACCCCCCTCCCAAGACAAAAGGTCTCCCCATTCCCAATGAAACCACCCTTCAGACCACCCCCCCCCCCCCCCCCAGCATCCCCGGCTTGGTGCCAGGGAAGCAGGAGTGACACCCATCTGGGATTCCAGGGACCACGAAGGCAGAGGACCGGGGGATGTTGCTGAAGACTTTCAACGAGCCAGGCTCTGAGTATTTCATCTTTCTGCTGAGCACACGGGCCGGGGGGCTGGGCCTCAACCTCCAGTCAGCTGACACTGTCATCATCTTCGACAGTGACTGGAATCCGCACCAGGTATGGCTGGACCTGCCAGATCTGTGGAATCAAAAACTGACTGAAAAACCAACTGTAAAATTGGCCCATTGATGCAAAAAAACAACCCAAACCCCAACCCATTAACCTGAAAATCTATCCAAAACCCAACTGACCGACCCAAAAACCAACTGACCGACCCAAAAAACAACCCAAAACGCAACTGATTGACACATAACCCAAATGACTAATCCAAAACCAACCAGTCAACCTAAAAACCAACTAACTGACCCCAGATCAACTGACTGATCCCAAAACCCAACCAACTGACCTAGAATTCAAATGCAGAAACCAACCAACGTAAAAATAAATGATCCAACCCAAAACTGACTGACCCAAAACCCACCAACCAATGTGAAACCAGCTGACTCGAAACCAAATGATCTAGCCCCAAAACCAACTGACCCAAAGAGGAGCCACAGGGTTGGAATTCCATCATTGTCTGAGACCCACCAGTGCCATCATGGAGAGCCACACCTAGATCCCAGTGCTGTGGCGGGGTTTTCCCTGCAATCTCTGTCTCCGAATGAAGGAGCAACCAGTGATCCCATTCTGCAATTCACATAATCATTTGAGATTGCTGGGGGCAAATTCCATGTTTTGAGGATAAAAGTGGGGTTTTTAGGATCTCTCATCTAATGCTGCTCCTTCCCACAGGAATCCTGGTGATCCCGTCACCCAAATTCCCATAATCCTTGGAGATCCCTGAACGCCTCATCATGCATCCCACATGGTTTATTTGAGGTTAAAAACAAGTTTGTTTTGCACCTCGTGGCAAATTTGGCCATTTCCTTCAGGACCTACATGGCCCTAACAATCGCATTACCCAAATTCCCATAATCCTTTGGGATCTTCAAGAGCCCTGGGTGCGCATCCCATGGTTTCTCCATTAAGGCTAATTATTGGCACCTCTTAGCCAATGCTGCCCCTTCCCATGGGACCTCCATAATTTCATTACTGAATCCCTGTGACCCGTGGGGATTCCTGAGCTCCCTCGGGGCTCATCCCACATCTTTCCCATGAATTTTGAGGGCAAAAGCAGGGGTTTTGGGACACTCTTCGAACACTTGCCCTGTTCCACAGGATTAAAATAGTCCTGGTGATCCCACTGTTACATCTTCATCATCCTTGGGAACCCCTGTGGACTTTGAGGACAAAAGGGGGATTTTTGGGACCCTCTTGCAACACTTGTCCTGTCCCACATGACTTACATAGTCTTGGTGATCCCATTGCCGCATCCGAGTCATCCTTGGGAATCCCAGGGGATTGGAAGTACCCTCAGGCCTTGTCCCATATCTCCCCCCGTGGATTTTGAGGACAAAAGTGGTGTTTTTGGGAGCCCAGTGCTATCGCTGCCTCCTCCCCCAGGACCTGCAGGCCCAGGACCGGGCCCACCGCATCGGGCAGCAGAACGAGGTCCGTGTGCTCCGGCTCTGCACTGTCAACAGTGTGGAGGAGAAGATCCTGGCGGCTGCCAAGTACAAGCTCAATGTGGACCAGAAGGTGATCCAGGCCGGAATGTTCGACCAGAAATCCTCCAGCCACGAGCGCCGGGCATTCCTTCAGGCCATCCTGGAGCATGAGGAACAGGATGAGGTGAGGGCTAGAATGGAGTTTTTTGTGGGAATTAAGGGATCAGAAGCCAGACAAAAGAGAAGGAGGAAAAAAAAGGAGGAAAAAAAAACAAACAAACCAACCCCAGATCAGGAGCATGGCGGCTTGTTTGGAATTTTTTGGGAGTAGTGTCGGGAACAAAGGCGCCGGATTGACAGCCCTGGAGACTGAATCCCTGTGTTTATCCACAGAGCAGACAGAGCGCGGGCAGTGGCAGCTTCCCCCACGCTGCCTCCTCCCTGTGCCTGGGCGCTGAGTCGGAGGAAGCACCTCTAAAGGTGAGCGGGGTCGTTCAGTCTCCACTGCCCATTCAATCCTCCCGCCAGCATCGCCCGGCACTGCCGGCACCGCCGCGCCACAGGCAGGGAACGGCCCGCAAGGAGGCACAGCTGGTCAGGGAGGGACAGACCCAGAAACGGGCTGGGAAGAGCAAGAAATGAGATAGAAATTGCTTGGAAGGCCCAAAAATGAGATTAAAGTGATGTGGAAACAGCCGAGTGTGAGTTAGAAATGGCCTGAAAGTGCCAAAAGCGAGATTAAAGTGGCCTGAAAGTGCCAAAAATGAAATTAAAGTGGCCTGAAAGTGCTGGAAATGAGATTTAAATGGCCTGAAACAGCCAAAAGTGAGTTAGGACTGGCCTGACAATGCCAAAAATGAAATGGTGATAGCGTGAAAGTGCCAAAAATGAGATTAAAATGGCCTGAAAAAGCCAAAAATTAATTAGAACTGTCCTGAAAGTGCCAAAAATAAGATTAAAATGGCTTGACAGTGACAAAACTGAGGAAAAAGCAGCCTGAAAACAGCAAAAATGTCTTTAAGACTGGTCTGAAAGTGTCAGAAGAGAGATAAAATAAGCCCAAAAGTCCTAGAAATAAGTTAGAACTGAACTTAAAACAGCTCAAAATGAGTTAAAATCAGTCTGAAAATGCCAAAAGGGAGGAAAAATGGCCTGAAAATTCCAAAAATGAGTTAAAACCTACCTGAAAGGGTCGGAAGTGAGCTTAAAATGGCCTGAAAGTGCCAAAAGTGAGACAAACTGGCCTGAAAACAACCAAAAATGAGTTTAAAATGGCCAGAAGGTGCCAAAGGTAAGACAAACTGGCCCAAAAACAGCCAAAATGAGCTAAAGACAGCACAAAAAGAACTATAAAAGACTTTAAAATGGCCTGAATAGAGCCAAAAAGAAGAAACTGCCTCAAAGCCAAAATGAGCTGAAAGCAAAAATGAATAAAAATGCCTGAAAATGAGACAACTTTAAAAAGAAAATCACACCGAACCCCCCCCCAAAAATGAACTAAAAACCGCCTAAAACAACCCTGAAAACAGCAAAAAGTGAGTTGAAACCACTCAAAGATGAGGGAAAACAACGCAGAAACATCGAAAAGAACAGCAAAAAATGTCCCAATCTGAGCTAGAACCACCCTGAAAACAGCTGAAGTACTAAAACATGAGCAAATAGACATTAAAATGCCCCAAAATGAGCAAAAACAGAGAAATGGCCCAAAAACAAGCAAAATACACTGAAACCACCCAAAAAATAAGAGAGAACACACTGGAACGCCCCCCAAAAATGAGCAAATCAACACTAGCATCACCAAAAAAAAAAGAGCAAAAACACACTGAAACCACCCAAAAATGAGCAATACGAGCCTGAAGTGCCCCAAAACGGGGTCAAACGACAGCGAACGATCCAAAGGGGAGCACAAGGCCCCCAAACCCTGAGAAAAGCCCCCGATGCGTGGGAAGCCTATGAGCGTCGGAGGGGTCTCGGGGGGGCCATGCCGGAGGCACCGGGACAGCAGCTGAATCCCTGGATTTGGGTTTTCCCAGGAGGAAGACGAGGTGCCCGATGACGAGACAGTGAATCAGATGATCGCCCGGCATGAGGAGGAGTTCGACCTGTTCATGGTGAGAAAGAGGAGGAGGGGGAGAGGGAGGAGGAAGACGGGGGGGAGAGGGAGAGGAGGAATATGTCATGAGGAAGAAGAGAAAGGAGGGGGGAACAAGGAGAGGAGGAGGAGAAAGAAAACTCTTGCAAGGAGGAGAAGGAGAGAAGGAGGTGGAGGAGGAGGAAGATCCTGAGGAGGAGCGAGATGACACAAGGAGGAAAAAGTGGGGGAGGAAGAAGAGAGCAAGAGACAAGGAGGATCCCCAAAGCAAGGAGGAGAGAAGGACAGGAGGAAGAGGAGGAGGGCAAGGACTTTGGGCTCTCCATGAGGGAGAAATAAAAATGGGGGGGGGAGAGCAGGGTGGGAATTGAGGTGTCCTGAGCAGGACAAGTAGGAGAGAAGGGAGGGAGAAGAGGGAGAGGATGAAGAGAGGATGATGGAGGGGGGGAATCTCCTAGCTCCAGTACAGGATAAGCTCAGGAGCCCCAGGAAGAGAAGGAGACATGGCTGGGAGTGTGGAAAAAACCCTTTTCCCATCCAAAATTTCCATAGCCCAGAGAAGCGGGGGGATGAAAAGTGAGAGATTGTCCCAGCACAGGAGCCTTGCAGTGCTGGCAACATTCCCGGTTTGGGGAACCCCTCAGGGACCTTGTCCCACTGGGTGGGGAATGTCCATCCCCAGAATGCCAGCAATCTGGGACTTGATTGGAGGAGTCAGGCCAGTGGCTCCCAGAACATCCCCAATTCCCAAAACTCTCCCAGTTCCCAAAACAGCCCCAAATCTCAAAACTCTCTGTTACCCAAACTCTTTTCAGTTCCCAAAACTCCCCCCGATGCTTCAACTATGCAGCCTGTACTGCTTCCAGAATACCTCTGGGAGCTCCCAAATCACTCCCAGTTCCTGAAACTCCCCTAGCTCCTGGTGTAGTTCCTCCAGCTCCCAATTCCCAGTTCACATTGTGGTTCCTGCAGTTCCCAAACTGGCCCCAGTTCCCAAAACTCCTCCAGTTCCCAGAGTGGCTCCTTCAATTCCCAGTTTCAGTTCCTGAAGTTCCTCCAGTTCCCAAAGAAGGCTCTAGGTGTAGGTCCTCCATCCCTGTCCAGCAGCATCCCATCACATTCCATCTCCCCTTGAATCCCTCCAATCCCCTGAAAACCCCCTTTGGTTCCATCCCTCATCTCTATCCCAAGTGTGACCCCTGTGACGGTTCTTTCTCTGGCAGCGCATGGACCTGGACCGGCGGCGTGAGGAGGCGCGAAATCCCAAGCGGAAGCCGCGGTTAATGGAGGAGGACGAGCTCCCATCCTGGATCCTGAAGGACGATGCCGAGGTAGAGCGGCTGACCTGCGAGGAAGAGGAGGAGAAGATGTTCGGCCGTGGCTCCCGGCACCGCAAGGAAGTGGATTACAGTGATTCTCTCACGGAGAAACAATGGCTCAAGGTATTCTCTGAATGGATCTGCCTGGAGGGCTGGGAATGTGCCTGTGGGGGCTGGGAAAGGGTCATAGTCTTGGAGAATTTCCAGGGTTCCTGAAAAAGTGTCCAAAGGGCCTGGAAAAGGCCCATGGGATGTGGAAAAACACTCACGGGTCCTGGGAAAATGTCAACAAGTCCCAGGAAAACACCAGTGGGGCTGGGAAAACACCCACAGGTCCCCAAAAATGCCCACAAGTCCCAGGAAAACGCCCACAGGTCCCAGAAAACACTTGTGAGGCCCAGAAAGTTACACCAGATGCCAGAAGATGCCTGTGGGTTCTGGAAAAGGCCCACAGATCTCAGAAAAACATCTCCAGGGTCCCGAGAAGTGGGACTCCCAATGTGTCTGAGAGCCATGATCCCTTTGGTAATACCCATTTTTCCAAGACTCCACCAATCTTTGTGGGCCTGCCCATCCCCATTGGGATTCCCCAATCCCAAGGATCCTCATCGCTGTTTACTGCAGGCCATCGAGGAGGGGACGCTGGAGGAGATCGAGGAGGAAGTCCGGCAGAAGAAATCCTCTCGAAAGCGGAAACGGGAGCCTGAGGGTCCTGCGGGGCCCCCTCCGAGTGCCCGAAACCGGGACAAGGATGAGGAAAGCCGGAAGCAGAAGAAACGGGGACGGCCCCCCGCAGAAAAACTGTCCCCAAATCCGCCCCCACTCACACGGAAAATGCGGAAAATTGTCGATGCTGTCATCAAGTACAAGGACAGGTGAGGGGGGCCACGTGCTGCTGGGAAGTCATGTTCCCATGGGTGACACAATGTGGCTCAGAGGGGATGGGATGGATGGTTATGGGATGGGTGATGGATGGGATGGGATGGGATGGGATGGGATGGGATGGGATGGGATGGAGGTATGGGATGGGATGGATGGGATGGGATGGGATGGATAAGGATGAGGAAGACCACCCCTCACTCCCATTTTCCCCCTGCAGCAGCAGCGGGCGGCAGCTGAGTGAGGTTTTCATCCAGCTCCCATCCGCAAGGAGCTGCCAGAATACTACGAGCTCATCCGGAAGCCTGGGACTTCAAGAAATCAGGTACTAAATCTGCTGAGATGTGTCGGGATCCAATGGAATCTGCCCCCTGGGCCCCCTCCTCATCCCTTTTCCCACCCCTAGGAGCGAATTCGGAACCACAAGTACCGGAGCCTCAACGACTTAGAGAAGGATGTGATGCTTCTGTGCCAGAACGCCCAGACCTTCAACCTGGAGGGTTCCCTGGTACAGAAAACGGGGAAAGAGCCCCCAGCATGACTAGGAATGCCCTGGAATGGCAGCTGGGAAGGGCTGGAAATGGCCAAAAATGGCCTGGAATAGCTTGGAATAACAGCTGTAATGGCTCGGGATGGCCTGGTGTAATCGGGAATATCCAGGAATTACCTGGAATGCCCTGTTTCCCCCCAGATCTACGAGGATTCCATTGTGCTTCAGTCAGTGTTCACCAGCGTCCGGCAGAAGGTGGAAAAGGAGGAAGAAAGTGATGGAGAGGAGAGCGAGGAGGAGGAGGAGGGAGAAGAAGAAGGATCAGAGTCTGAGGGTGGGTGTTGGGATGAATGTGATGGGATTGGAATGGGAGGGGATTGGATTGCGATGGGATGGATGAGGTGGGAGAGGATGGGACTGGGAGGGGATGGAATGGAATGGATGGCGTGAATGGGATGGAGGGTCAGGATCATTTGGAGGGTCTGGATCCCCCCTCAGCCCGCTCGGTGAAGGTGAAGATCCGTCTGGGCCGGAAGGAGAAGGTTCCAGAGCGCGGGAAGGGCCGGCTCCGGCGGTGGGCGGGGGGGACGCCCCAAACCCCTCCTGAGCGACGACGAGAGCGAGGACGAGCAGGAAGAGGTGAGGGAATCTGGGAATGGCACTGAATCATGGAGAGAGCCTGGACCGTGGTAGTCACCCTTGATCCTGAGAGAATCCCAAATACTGGGAGTGTCCCTAAATCCACTGAGTGACATCAGATTCTTCACCCATAACCCCAAATTCTGGGCTGAATTACCCAAATGCCAGGATCCTGGCAGTGATCCCAAAACTGTCATCCAAATCTCCAGTCCTTAGAGTGAGCCCAGACTCTGAGAGTGACCCTGAATCTCATTCTGACCTTCAAATCGTGGGCTGAACTACCCCAAATCCTTCACCGTGACCCCAGATGTTGGGCGTAACCCCAGATCTTGAGCTGAACTCCGAAGTGCCTCATCTCATTTCCAAATCCTGTGGAGTGAAGCCCCCAAATCTATGGCCTGACCCCCAAACCCTACCCTGAACCCACCAAATTCTTCATCCTGGCCACCAGTTCCTCACGCCTTTTCCCCCCTTTTCAGGATCGCTCTGGCAGTGGCACTGAGGACGACTGACCCCATCATTCCACAGCTCCAGAATCCCCCCCAGAACCCCAAAACCCCCACCCCCATTCTTCCTCGTAGCTCCGATAGCAGCGACGCCTGAATTCCCAAAATCCTGAAAATCCCAAAAAAAACACGTCCAACCTCGTACATATTTATATCAGAACCAGCACTGCCGCAGCCACCAGAGCTCCTTGATCATCCAGGATGTGGGTGGTTCTGGATTGTCCTGGATGGACCATCTGGGCTCATCCCAGGTTCTGTGAGATGGTCCCAAGTTGTCCCTGATTCAGATTGTACCAAGTTGTCCTAGACTGTCCTAGATGGTCCTGGGCTGTCCCAGGTGTGGATGGTCCTGGATTGTCCAGGGTGATCCAGACCATCCTGGGTGGTCTTGTATTGTCCTGGATAATCTGGGATTAGCCCAGGTTGTCCTAGGATTGTCTTGGATCATCCCAGCCTGTCCTGAGTGGTCCCAATCTGGGTCATCCTGGGTGGTTCCAGGTTGTCTCGGACCAGCTCCATGCCCTGGGATCCTCCTGGCCGATCCCACCTCCCGTGCTGTCGCTGTCACTGGATTCCCAGCAGTCAATAATTAATTAATAAATTAATCCAACAGGCTGAGCAGGATATATATGTTTTCCCTCTTCCCCGTGGGATAATAATGGATTTTCCCGTGGATGGGTGATTCCTCGGGGGTTGAGAGCAGATGGGGGGCGCACGAACCCCGCACCCCCCCGGCTCACCCCAGGGACCCCCAGTGCACCCAGAGAACACCCCAATCCCCAGAGTCAGCCCAACAACACCTCCCACCGAGACTCCTCTGGCACCCCCAATTCTGCTCCTAGATCCCCCCGAGTTGTCCCCCCGAGGCAACTCCACT
>VKON01001561.1:47000-64425 GCA_009741485.1 Malurus cyaneus samueli
CTCCAGGAGGCGTCCCGGCGCAAGCGATTGGCCCACGGCGCGGTGCCTAGGCGGGCTCCCCGCCGCCGCCTCCAGCGTGCCCGCGTGGCCCGAGCGAGCGCGGCCCTGTGCCCGCGCCGACTCCGCCATGGTCCGAGGTTCGCCCCGCGGCCCCCGCCCCCCCAGCCCGGGGGCCGCCCCCGCCGCCCCCGCCTCGGCCGGGCCCGGGGGGCCCGGGGGGCGGGCGGGCGGCGGCGCGGCGGCGCGGCGGCGGGACGGGGCGGCAAGGACGCGCTCTCGCCGAGCGTGCAGCGCGCGGCAGAGGGCCGCGGCGGGGGCGCGGGGAGGGCGGAGGGGCCGGGGACCCCCCTCGGCCCTCCCCGGTGGCGCCGCGGCCCCCCCCAGGCTCCCGGGTAGGCCCCGCCCCCCCGGGCGTCGTGAAGGGGCTAGCCCCTCCCCCACCCCCGGGACACCCCCCCCCCCAACGCCTTTCCGCCCTGTATTTCCCGCTTCCCAATAGAAAATCCCCGCACCCCCCGCTTGTTTTCCCCCTATTCCGGGAGGTCTGGGCGCCCGTAGTTACGCATAGTGACCGGCATTTGTACCGTAATTTTCGCTAAATCCCGGGGTCTGTCTCGCTGTCGCGCGCCCTTTGGCGTCGCAGACGTACTCACTATGAAATAACACCTTAATAACGCCGGTTGGTTTGGGTGCCAGCTCCGCGACACCCCCAATTCGGCGGTCCAGCCATAGTCAGAGGCTTCTGGGGACGGTCAGGGACGGATTTCGGGGGGGTGCCCGAAATTGAGGAGCTTTGGGAGCTGTGTGGGGCCCATCGGCGTGAAGGGTTTCGGGGCTCCGGAGGTTTCGGAGTCCCTTGGTTGGTTTTCAGCAGTTTCCGTCTCGCAGAGGCGTTTTGGAGGGGGCTCAACTCGGCTGTTGGGGGCGGCTTTGTGGGGTGCGGATCTCGTGGGGGCCGTTTTTGGGTCTTTCGTTGTTTGGGCCCCTCCTCCGAGAGATTGGGGTAGGTTGGGGGGCTTCTGCTTGTGCCGGGGGAGGGGGGGTCTTTATTTTTCGGCTGAGCGTCCCAGGCATTTTGGAAGATTCTCTGCGAGTTCTCAAGGCGGTTTGGTTGTGGAGGAGTTGGGGCGCAGCTTGAGGTTTGGGGCCTCCTGGGAGGTTTGGGGGTTCCTTGAGGGGTTGGGGGTCCCTGGTGGGTTTTGGGGAGTCTGTGCGTGAGTTTGGGGGGGAACATTTCTCAGGGTGACCCCTCGGTGGGTTTTGGGGAGTTTTTAAGGTACCTTGGGCATTTTGGGACCGTCATTATGAGTTAGTTGGGGAGGTTATGAGGGAGTTTGGCCTCTGTGGGGAGGCTTCCTATGGAGGACAGTGAAGGGTCTTGACATGATTTGTGGTGGGATTTGGTCATTCCAGAGGTACATGGTGTTATAGGCCCGTGATGGACGGCGGTGTACTTGCTGGCCTTGTCTCCCATACAATTAAAGAGGAGGGTTTACTCCTAGAGAGCATTCTTAGGACATTATACGAGAGTTTTTGTCAGCAGCCTCTGTTACAATAGCCCGTAAGGCGCTCTCCAAACTGAAATAAGTACGATCTTAGATTTGTAGGAGCATAAGAATATTTTTTCTTGTTATCGATGAGTGGTTGAAACATTGACACATGTTTCCAACAGGTGGCAAATGTCCCATACTTGGAAATTTCAATGCGCATTATTGCGGCCGTCAAGGCTCTGAGGACCCTGACTTTGTTCGAAGTACCCTATTATTCATGCAATTGCCACAACCCCCCCCCGCCTTCCCAAGTGTGCACATTTCGACTTTAAAGATGAAGGCGTCTTAAGGGTCCTTCTCCAATCCAAAGTATTACTGATGACTGTAAGATTCCATACTCTAGGGAGTAAAAACAGGGGAAACAAGATGCCTTGATTTGGTTCTGTGAGAGGAGAGGGAGTCAAATCCGATGACTCGTTCTCTGAGACCACCGAGCCCCTTGGCAGTTTTCCACCAAGAGCCCCCCAACAGCCAAAAATTGTAACGAAAAATGATTGATGCAACCACTCCAAAAGTGTGATCATTGTGACAAGGTTTTCAACAACGCAACATAGGTGATGCCACCAGCTAGAGCCCATTTCTCCAAAATTCTCGATAAGAAATAAATGCCACTTACTTCTTCAATTATTCCCCAAAGCTCTTGTAGGCCACACCTCCAACCACAGCCCTGCTAGCAATCATAGGAACTCCTTAGCTTGACGCATGTGACCAGGTGGGTAGCTGACTTTGCGTGGCGCCAACCATCGTCAACCTATCTGTGCCATTTCTCACTAAATCATGCTCTCCAAGTTGCCACATTACACATTTAAACACTTCCAGGTGGTGACTCATTGCTTTCTTGAGCAGCTTGTTTCAGTGCTTTAGCACCCTTTCAGTGAAGACATTTCTCCTAATACACCAACCTAAGCCGCCCCAAGCACATCGTGGCCCGAAGGTACATTTCTTCTCATCCTGTTGCTTTTCCTCGTGAGAAGCCCAGGGCTAAGGACGGTTCGAGTGCTAGAGGAGTCTAGGACGCCTGCATTACAATACATTACACATACCTCTTTTCAGTGTGTTTTGCAGAAATTTCCATTCCACAGAGGGCTGGGGATAGCTCTCAGATTGCACTGAATAGAATCTGATTTTCCCTTTTCCTGAAATAGGGTTTGGGCTGGTTTTCTAGATAAAAAATGTATGCAATGTTGGGGTAAAGAAAGATGAAAATAAGTTTTTGAAACAGTGTTCTGCTCATTTTGGAGTTACATAAAGTTTACCAGGCTGTGACTTGTGTTGTTTTCAGAGGAGGTGGGTTCAGCACTGGGGAGAATACAAACAATCTAAACTTCCGCCTGGTGGGCGTCATTGTGGGTGTGTTGGGAATTGTCTCATGAGCCCTTTCAAACTCTGCCTAAATGCACAGCTTCCCTGTCCACCAAAGAGCCTGCCGTCCCACATCCACGGGGTATCCTGAGACTGATACGTGAAAGCGTGTTCCTAAACTCTTGCTTTAGTTCGCTACTCATCATACAATCTGGAACAAGGGGCGACCTGTTGATTCTCGGAAATCGACGATTCTGAAGGGGGCGCCCTGTCCTTGGAGGAGCAGTCTTGATGAGACTACAGGAATCTGTACACAAATGGGTTTGGCTCGAGAAGATCAGACACAATGAGAGCGTTATCCGGAGTACAACAATGGGAGACTTGTTCTTTGCGCTATCGAGAGCCAGCAAAGCTTTCACCGCATCTGTAATGCAGACCGGGGAACCATGATTCCCTCAGACAGGAATATACCCAGCACCCTGACCCTTAATCAGCACACGACTTGGACTAGGAACAAAAAGCTTTAATGATATTAACAGCTGTTTAAAGAGGGGTTTGACTCAAAATAAAAAAACACACCAAGTCTGGTTTAAGGTCGGTCTTCTCAAGTGAAATTGCAGACCCTCCTCCAGGAGGGAAAGGCTGACATTGCCGTCAGTGGCGATACTTTCCATTGCGTGCAAGGTGAATATAGCCTCTGCTTGTGCTGGGATGTAATTTCTTTGTTCTGTCGTTTATCTTCTTATAAACTCGCGGCCCTTAAGAGGCTTTGGTGGTTTTTTTTTTTTTTTTTTTTGTTACCTACAATTGAGGATGCTCTCACATCCCGTTGAGAGGATTCACGTCTAGCCCTGAAGGATTTTATGAGAAAGGTCCCGGTTAATTACTGCAGTCAGGATGTCAGCAGGAGCGAAAGAGAAACGTCAAGCAGTTGATATGGAAAAGACCTTTACTGATATTGTTTTTGAACTGCTCTCTGCGGGGATGGTACAGGCAGTATGAATCAACACTTTTTGGGTTTACCGTACTAAAACCTAATTGATGTAGGAGATGGGGCCGGAATTAGTAAATTGACAGCGTTTATCACTCTTCTTGGAGCCTGTTAAAATTATAACTGAGAGCATGCAACAACCTTTCAAACCGGTAGGAAACGACAGGGGAGGATCGGCCGCAAGTGACTGCGCTGAGCACGCATAGGAGAAAAAAGTTAAACAGAAGAAATACTTTAGACAACGAACTATGAGAAGAGGGAAAGAAGCAAAAACAAATGTTGATTAATCAGCATGTGTTATTACAATGCCAAGGCGAAGTGAATAAAGAAGCTTTATATAAACCTTTATCTAGAAGGGTTTGCTAGTCTTTTAGCTGCTTGGATTTGATGTTTTGCCTTCTGTTCTTTGACAGTGTTCTTTAGGGCGGCCATTTTTTTAAATTTGTTTCTTTTAAATTTGTCTCTTCCAGACAAAATAATAAAGTTTTTTTCTCTTCTGTTAAATAATGTCGGGACAGGTGTGTCTTTTTTTGTGGGGGTCGTGGTTTTAGCACGATGTTTGGTTTGGGAAGCGAGTGCTTCTACCCGTTAAAGCTTGCCAGTTTGTTTGCAGCTGGTTGCGTGATATCCCTGCTTCAATACGGGCGGGATTTGGTCATGCTCATGTTGAGTAGCTGCACGCAATTGTGGAGTTCATTTTGCGTCTTAAATTCAAAGATGAGTAAGTAAAAGGCTGGCGATAACCCAGAAGGAGAAGGGAGTGCGTTTCCCCTTTCCTCAGTGATGCTCTTACGTGCCCACAGTAAGAGAAGGTGTGAGAGAAGGATGTCCTGGAGAGTTGTTCATCGGGGGCCTCCCTGGGAGGAGGACCTTCCAGGCAGAAAGGGGAGTAGGGAGTTGAGGGGACAGAAGAGAGAGGGGTGATAGTTCAGGCAGCAGGCGGAGGCACAGGTGCGGGAGAAGGCAGGGAAGTGTGGTAGGTTCTCAGAGAGTGTTGACTGGTGACTCAGAGCACTTCAGGACGACGAGAAATAGAGGAAGGAGGACTCCTGTGATCTTGGTCCTAGGATTGAGAGAGCCCAGCTGTAGCAACCTCCCCAAGAACATTTGGCCATAAAGAGAGAGAGAGTGAACAATATCCGTCCCACTTAAGACCTTGAAGAGCACTTAGAAGCAACAGCCACCCTCCAGTTTGTACTATTTCGCCCAGAGGGAGAATTTCCTCACAGGGAGAATGAGTAGCTGTCTTTCTACATTTTATTGCTTTATTATGCTGCGGGACCTCATTGCATTGGTTATGATTTTCTCCCGGACTTAGAGTTTAGAAGGCGGAATGACTCTCACACAGTCTTTTTGTGGTTGGCTGTACTTCTTTATTGCGTGGTCGAAGACGAGACTCTATTTTGGAGAAGTGGTTGCCTTATGCTTTAATTCTCTAAGAAGATGGGTTGGGTGCTTAGTAGGTGGAGGCACATGGAAAGCGTTCAGTTGGCTTTTGTGGAGTTGAGACTTGAGCGGCTCGGCCTTGAACCATTGATTGTTGGATTGCAGCCGGTTTTGGGGGCTATTCATGTAGAAAGTTGTATGCGTGTGTGAGCGTGGTCGAGTGTGCAGAACACCCGGCCACAACTACTGTGTACATCTGCCGTCCTTTAGCTTCCTGTGACCCACAGAGGCAACTCGTATTCGCGAGCTTGTCCTTCTGTAGTTGGGAAAAGAGGCGCAGAGACGCCTCGTCCCAGGTATACATCTATAAAAACCGCAAAGTGTAGAAGTTTTGTATTGATTCATGTGTGTTACACTCTATGGAGACCGCCACGCCAACCTTAAATGTTAAGCTGGTTTAGCCCTTGTTTTAACCCGGACCCTTCAAAGACACTGTTATTCATTATACCACAGCGCCCGTGGGTCTGACCCTCGCAAGATTTAGGTGCTGGTCATCATGTGGGTCTTGCCTACATCCCGCCAGCACACATGGAATACCACATCCACGTCCCACCCCCAGATACCACTGCCTTAACGCCTGCAGCCCATTCGGGCGCCAAGGGATGGCCTTTCTCTGCTTTAAGGCAGATCTCGCGGAAGTGCCACGCCAGATGCTTCTGCCACAGGTCATATCTAACAGTTTTGCCACAGGCAGGCGAGGTGATCCAGTGTGGGCAGGTTTCAGCCCATATTACGTGTGCAGAGTTACAACAATTGGTTGCTGCTGTTCTTGATCTGCACCTGTGGCCCTAAAATCACATTTTCTTCATAGCTCTGTTTCTTTGCACTACCAAAAATCATCATATTTTCCGTCACAGGGGTGACCATAGCGAGAAGCTCCAAATTAATCAATGTCAGAGTCCTGGAGATGGCGCCTATTATACATGGAAGGGGATATTATATTGATGGGCGGGCAGGTATTTTAATTCCTATTACTATATATTTGATGTGGTATACAATTAAAGAACAAGATTATTTTAAAATGTCATGGGTTTTAAGTATATGTGTACACTGATTTCTAAATGCATCGGGGGTAATTGTCTGCTGTCTGGGGGGTGGGACAACAGTCAGTAGGGGATTAGGAGGCTGAAGAAAGATAAGGGCATAACAGTGAGGAATAAAAACACAGGCACCGAGTCACAGAAAAACATGGTGCCATTGTTTATCTAAAGAAAGCGAACCTATTCTAAAGGATCTTTGAATCCAGTACGGATGCCCTTGGACGCTTACCTATTCTCTGAGTCAAAAGAAGTTTACAAAGCTTTGCTGTTTTTAAGAACCCAAAAGCATGAAATAATATTTTGAAATTTCATTGTTATTCGTTAATCTCAATATCTTTCAAATACATTGATTCCACATTTTTAGTTGTTTGGTAGATGGTTCTCTGCTCCTGAGAATTCGAAGTAACAGCCCAAGATCTTGCTCCTTCGTTTAATCATGTTAGAAACCTGCACATGCAGGGGAAGGACTTTACTGGGTGAGTGTGTAGTGTAGGTGAATTAGTCTTAATGTTGTGGTCTTTCTTATGCTATGGCAGAAGATATGTTTGTGTGAAAAGAATGTTATTTGCTTCTTCCATTGGTATACCAGTGTCAAACTAATTTTTTGGTGTGGTGTGAGGACTTCAGATGAGGTTGGAAATCCTTTAGTAGCCGATTTCCTAGAGATCCTCGAATTAGAGATTGAATTTGTTCTCTAGGACAGGGGACACCACAGAACATTTCAGCCAGGAGACATGAGAACTTCGTGTAGTGATGTAGGTTAGGGATTCGTTGTACACTCAGATTTTGTGTGGTCGTGTGGTTTATTGGTAGAAGCCATAGGAGAATAACACTTAGGAACTTAATAAAACCTTTCTCGTTTGTAGACTTGATGCCCAAAAGGCAAGAATCAAAATTGGGTATTTTTTTTATTGTTTCAGGCGACTTCAGCTGCTTGGCAGCTGCATCATCTAGCTAGGACTGACTTACTCAAACCTCCTTGTGGCGTTACTGGGGAAGAAAGGACATTTTTGGGTTTCGTGAATGGAGAGCCATATTTTTGCATTTCGCTCACCACGTTTTTTTATGTGTGACAAGCTAAGTGAGTTTTTGCACATAATTTGGGAGAAGAGAATCTTAGCCACTGTTCATTTTCTGAAAAGTCACGAACGGGGGTTCTGTTGGGTTGTAAGTGAGTCTCTGAAGGATAGCTGCTTTTTGAGGGAAAATGTGACAGTAAGGGCGTCGCGATCTAGAATAGGATCGCTTTCCAATATGTGTTCCGGAAATGTACTTTGTTGTGCCCCACTTGCAAATTGTTTATCCGCTTGTTAAGTTTGGTATGATTATCAGGACTCAGAGTTCATTTGCACATCCCCGCTTTGGGGACCAACTTGGATGGTGTGCTGTGCTCCTTTTTCCTTTCTCTTGATCTGCCAGAATACCTAGATAGATAACAGCCATATTACATGCCCTTGTTACGACATTAAGGACCAGCACAGGTTTGGTGGCTCAACCACTTCATTTACTATTTCCCCTACATCGCCATGGTGGGCATTTTATTTGCCTTATACAAGGACATGAAAAAATATTTCATAACACTTCCTTGAAACAAGAATCATCAGGAATATTTTTACCGCAGGGTCTTCAGCTGATTTATAATTAATCACTACCTCCACTGGCTTTTCTGCTTTATGAGTTCAAAGAGAAGAAAATAAAATTGTTGTTTTGATATTGTCAGCTTTGGTGTTCTGTCTAACTGAGAAGGTAGGTGGTTAGACCTGGCAGATATGGCTTCGGTACACGTGACGAATAGGAGCTTTCCCCTTTCAGTCCTAGCGAGCTGTGATTGGCAACTTCACACGAGTGCACTGCCTTGGAAATCTCCACTTAAAGGCGGGTTTACCCAACAAATTTTTTTTTTTTTTCTCCCAATGGCAGAAGTTTTTGTATGCGACTGGGGATAGCATTGGCTCAGCCAATTATCGCGAGCCGAGTAATCCAGTGCGATGGTCTGATTATCAAGACTTTCAGTCAGAAGGGTGTCTCAATAAGGAGCTGTGGTTTTAGAGGAAGAAGCTGGCTTAAATTTTTTGCTTAATTATGTCACAGTTTCAAACTAGTGAAATTGTGAAGATTAACACATTCCCTCTAAACTTCCTGAGTCATATCTTTCGGCCACTATAACCGAGTTATATTGAGCTGAAATAATACCTAACATTTTCTGTAAGTTTTAAGAGGTATTGTACGGCATCTACGTTTACCAGTATCTTCTGGAAAAATCGCTACGGACAATTTTTGTTGTGCTCTGTTTTCTCTGTCTCATATCCTGTTAGGGTTGTCCCCGATACCATTGTTCTCTCCGTTGCTCGCTGAACCTTCATCCTTCTGGCTGATACCACCACACGTGATCCTACGATTATTTTGGTTAGTCACCATTGTAGAAGTGACAGCCGACTGCGGGGTGTCATACAAAAACCTGCAAACAAAATAGAAAACACGAGTGCACAAACATCTCAAGGCCCTGCTGGGGGATAATGTATTTTAGTTAAATTGACACAAAACTGTAAGAATTAAACAGAATTACTTTCTCTTTTTTTAAAAAAAAAAAGCAAAACTGAAATGCAGATACACCAATATGAAGTTTGCCAACTTCTGCATTGGTTATTGAGCTGAGTGGAACCTTCCATTTGGAGGAAACCTTTCCAAAACCACAGGCACATCACCACTTCACAAGTCGTCCATAACCCATACTGCAGAAAATGCTACATAAAAGACAAAAAACCTCTGGATGTGTTATAGGCCCTCCCATTTAGAAGCCACGGCCATCACCAAACACAGGACTGTCCGCTGTGCACTTCCACTTCTGCATCACTGCTCCGTTGGGGAAGGGGTCGCTGCTTAAGCACCAACCCTGCTGCACAGCGATCAGTGTTCGACACCACTGTGGAGTGGGATATAGTCGAATGATTCATGCAGCACAATTCCCTTCCTACAGACAGCCCGCAAAAGGCAAGGATTTGGGTGAGTTGGAAGAATGGAGGACGTGATCTGGCGGCTGTTTAGGAGAAATCGGTTTTCGCACCAAAACATATCCGCCGCACCACAACTGAATAGATGAACATACCATGGGACTCGCAGAGATGCCATTCTGGACTCTGAGAAGAGCTGGCCGCGCGACCAGGCTAAGCCCCTATCCATCTATTTGAAGTATTTAAGCTGTGTCTGGGTCCTGTGGAAATGTCCCAACTGACCAGGAGAAACCACGCGGAAAAACACAAAGTTTTCAGATCTCTTACCCTTCAATAAAGGAAAAGAAAAGGCCTGAAGTGGCCTTACCTATTCATAGGCCAGCAGTCTTCGAGGACACTGTCAAGATCACGCTGAGCCAGGGTCGTCCTGCCGAACCGGTGAGGGAAGGCACATGAAAATTAAGGAACATGACTGGTCTGTACCAGTAAACATGACTTCACTGGGGCAAATGCAGGCCTGACAGATCGTGGGTTGCCTTCTATGATGGGGTTACAGCATGCTTCCGGTGTGTGACGGGTAGATAGCTGACTTCTGAAGGCCATATTACGCGCTGGACTTTTGGGAGGAAGACTCTGCACCGTCCATACCTGGACACTTCCTTTGTGTCCCTCCCTATCGGTTGGAGAGGCAACCAGATTGGTTGACAGAGGGAATTGACAAGAGTGGTAAGGAATGTTGCTGGGAGGTCCATTGGCTTCATGTCTCCAGTGGAGTAACAGACCAGGAGGGACACAATCATATGCATCAGTGGTCAGGGGCCTTGAGTACCTCTCGCAGGTGAGAGGGCCCGGCTGAACAAGAGCCTGGGAGAGTAAGAGAGGCATAACCGAGAAGCCTCCTTTAAGCCACCTTGCAGGCACCTGAAGTGGGCTACAAAGAGCTTGAAGGGAAAGTTTTACCAATTGTATGTGCCAGTGATAGCACAACGGGAATGGTTTGAAACTGAAAGAGGACAGTTATAGATTAGTTACCTCGATTAGGAAGAAATTCCTCACATGTGAAGTACCGGTATTGGAAAACGCTGGATAAGGCTGCCAGGGCAGTTGTTGGATGGTGGTCCAAAGTAGTAGGGGAAGGTGCTTCCTATCCTCTGGGGATCCCTGTTTACAGCGAGCAAGATATGGGACATAGTCGTATCTTGATTTGTCAAAGCATCATGGCTCTGCGGACAGAATGCCTCTCTCTATAAGCCCTCCTGATGGGGACTGCAGATTTACCTCCCTTGAAATTGTGCACTACATGTAGCCTTAAAGGAGCTACGTTACATGTAGCTCCTACTGCTCACAAAAAGACAATTGAGTCCTCTCGCTAACAATTTGGCTCGGTGAGAGTGGTTTCTGAATTCCTCCCCATTTATAAATTCCCTTTTAAAAGCAGCTGTCAACGCTCACCAAATAACGCCCTGAAATCATTAAGCAAACTTTCTTCTCTCCCGCAACCTGAACATATCTTCTGCCCTCAGGCCTTGGTCCCCTTTTAGGCTTCTCGTTTCTCTTTTTTTCCCCTTCCCTCAGCTCCCGAATGGTGTACCCTTTGTACCATACGGGAATGCAGAGTTGAAAAAAAGTGATAACCCAAGGACCATGTTATCACAATTAGTATATGAAGGATTGCAGTCGATGAGAGCTGCTGCAAGAGCCAATGGAAGGAGCAAAATTGGAAGTAGGAAGAAATAAGTGCTGCCATCATCTACCCTCTGCTCACCTTTGTTGTTCCTCTCCTGGAAGGTCTTGAGCCTCTAATGGCTGGCAACACTTGTTGACAACCTCTTGTTCCATTGGCAATCGTGTTTAAGCCTGCCAGTCTTCTCATTATACAGCGCAAACCCAATCATCATACACCTTCTTTTGTAGGTGCTGTGCTTTTCACCGCCCATGGCCCACTGATCTGCTTATATAGCCGCATGTCTCCTCCATTGGTAAAATCCTGCCACTGCCATCGCTAAGAAAATTTCGAATCTATGCTTCTTCTTTGCCAGGGACATTATCTCCTCCCCATTGACCTATATCTAACAATAAAATGCCGCACATTCTGGAGAAAGAGGTAGTGCGCAGAAGGCCCAGCTGCGCGTTTTAAGAGTATTCATTGACATGTCTACACCAAAGCCAATGCTGAAATATCATTTCCCACAGCCTTTCACTCAAGTATAATCTACTCCCTCCCTAGTCCTACCCCAAGTCCTTCTCTTTTCCAGCTTTTCTCCATTGCAGTTGCGTTGTTGGTCTGATTTCCTTTCAGTCCTTTTCAAAGCAGGGCTCTTCACCTGGCTCACAGCCAGGATTCTCCTCGTTGGAAACCCACCTCAAGTCCTGCGTGAACCTTCTCCACACACAGAATAAAACTAACCTGAAAAAATTACACTCAAAATGTCTTCCCACTCACCACTATTCACCTAATGCTCTGAAATTATTCTCCTTCTCTTCGCATTTCTTCTGATTTAGTGAATTATATTTATTTCTCTACTCTGTAACGCCTAAGCCTTGTTTCCCTACATGACATTTTACTCCACTTAGCTCATGTTCCCTGTAATGGGATTCCCTAAGGCCACAGCTGAAAGGAAGGCCTCCCCATGTGTATATGGAAACAGGCCAACAGGAGTGAGAGATGATAATGCCAGTAAAAGTTCCGACAGATGTCCCGAGGACCCCGGCTGCGTGAGTGAGGACATTGCGCAAACCACGGTGATGCTGATTGAAGCGTGGGAACCTCGCGTCGTTTAAAAGGGGACGGACTGCTTTGTGTGGGAGCGTATATGCTGCAAGAGGGAATTAGTGAGCACCCTCCAACGCGGGTGTTCCACTCACGTGTGTTAGAGGAAAAGGGACTGCATTTTTCTCCTGTAAACTGCAACAGCTTGTCAACGGCTGTGGGTACCTTTATTTCCCATGAAATCCAGGAAGGCTTTTAATGAGTATGGAGGGGTATTTTTAACCTGATGGTCGATTAAGATCCTTTTACACCTTGAACATAAATGCGGGGATAGTACGATTCACTAACGATAGTTCACTTTACGTATGACTGATTGCCCTTGCCACACCGGCCCAGAACACGGTGGCGCTGTATCTAGTATTGTAGTACACGAACCTGGGGTGATGTAGGATAAATAGAAATAATCGAGAGCATTGAAAGTAAAGTCCCTTCCTCAGAAGAGAAGCGAGAAAGTATAATAGAGAAAAGAACAGTCCTGGGAGAAATGGTTAACACTTCGACTCGCTGTTCTTGATCTTTCCTTCTAGCTTGGCCCTGCTTTAGGGCTGCATTTATGATCGGCACATACTCAGTGGAGTCCTCCCCAGAGAACACAAGATATAGGGAGCTGCACAGACAATGAAAGCACTGGGAGTAAAGGGTATCAAATATTAGCGATGCAATTAATCATACGTATTGTATTGCTGAACTGGAGGGTGAAGCTGGAATGGAAAATGAAATCGGGATGTTGCCTCATAGAAATAATGCACATTGTTATGCACTGCCTCTCTCTATGCTTCTCCTCCATTATCTTTTGTATTAGGTATGTTACAAAAATAAAGGCGTAGTATGCGCCCAGTAGAGAGAAATCCTCACCTGCAGCTCGACAAATCCATATTTTAATGTCATAACAGGAGGTGAGTCTTACCATTTCATCCAAGGAGATGTGTGGGGTACAATGTAGGAGATACTTGGGAAATGCCCTGTAAAAGGCAAAAGAGCTTATGTTGTATGGTGCTTAGAAGAAAGGACTTGAAATCTACTGGAGAGAACTTAATGTCTAGAGGGAAGGTTGGGGTTAAGGGCTAGTTCAGCTATCAGATGAATGGACTGCTTCCAAAAACTTTTATTTTTCAGATGGGGGCGGGTGACAAGAAGGTTTAGCCTTTTGGTTAGAGGGAACGTAGGGAATATTCACTCTAAGATTTGAGTCTGAGGTTAATCGAAAAAGCAATTACGCTATGGGAACTTGGACACTGTGAGGATAGATTGTAGAGACCTTATCTGGGCTTCGTAGGCCATTGGGGTACATTCTGTGTTATTCTCGGAGTTCAGCCTCAGTGGAGCTACAATATTTTACATAGCAGGTGGCAAGCCTGTCCGGTTTAGGTAGAACATTCGATTCTTTTCCTCGAACACTTGCTTTACAGTTTAAGATTTTCACCCCATGACCTTATCCCATATATGGCATTTGAGCGCATGATGTGAAGGGATTGCTTGTGTGGGCTTCTGACTATTTCCCCGGGTGTGGACTCTCTGGAGTCGAACTTGGACCCGAGCAGCTTTCTTTCACTGATTCTGTGGCACGGCAGCAAGACCTCTTCCTCGAGGGGGCAAGTTGAATAATCTGTTACCATCTCTCTGAATTGCCTTCAGGACCCCCAGAAGCGCGTAACCAAATCTTCTAAGTACTTGCCCCCAGGGGAGTCTCTGGGGTGGCGAGTGGTATGGAGCTTAAGATATTCATTCATGGTAACTCTGATAAACCCAGATGTGTTCGCAATGTGATAGCCTTTATTATCCAAATCCCCCGCAACTGGTGGATCCTAGAGAGTGAGAATGTACTCAAAGCAAATATACTGAGAGTCAGAGTGGGCATGACAGGTAGAAAAGTGAACTCGCCTCCTCATTTTTTATCTTTTAACATATGTTTTCTCTCCCATTCAACTTAACTTTTGTCCTTGCCTTAATCTTTCTCACTGTTCCTCCCCCCAGCCCCTTCACTCTTTCAGCTTATAAACTCTACCAATTCAGAAAAATATTGCGCATTGTGAGTTCTTTCTCACATTCCAGGGTGATAAGGGGGAACAGAGTGACGTTGTTCCAGTTTTGGAGATGATAACCCACGTAGGGTTTATTATGGGTTATACTAACAAGCTAGGTGTGTGATCAAGATGCCTTTGCTGCAGAACATATTTTGCATATTGTGATCCACTTGATATGCACGCTCAAAGTAACACTCGCGCTTGGGGTCCCGGATGTCTGAGTACAGAGCAAGCGTCATATCTCTGCTCTTATACCCAGCTATTTCAATAAATGTCTTATCGTGAGTTGATTACACATGGTTATCACCAGTTCGTGTTCAAGCAGCGTTGAGATGTTGAGAGGAAAGAAAAGCCTATCTAGGAGTGTGTATAGCTACCGTCTGTGCCCGACGGATATATGTAGGGGGACAAGAGAGCTCTCTAGAGTTGAACCAATGAGCACGTAAGGCCAACAGCAAAGAAGATGGAGCAAGGGGAGGTGTCACATCGATTCCGACAGAACTGCAATTAGGTTCGACGTCTGGGCATTCCACTGCCAGATACAAAAACATGAAATTAATGGGAACCAAACACTTGATAACTATACAACATCCTCGAAGAATGTTCTGTCCCAGCCTGTCGTCTCATTGGACCTTGGCCTGCAGCCTTCAACGACAGACCATCGATTTCTATTGTCCACCTGCATCCTGCCACCAGCGCCCCCTGCCCCCCCCCCAAGCTCCCTCTCCCGGTTTTGCCCACCACGTCCTGGCGCTGATCACTCTTCGCTGTTATTAGTCGCTCTGGACAGATGTTCCGTGCGAGGGTCCCGTCCACGCGGCCCCCCGCAAGCATCGGCCGCGGAAGGCCCTGGGAGAGGTGCGACGGACCGGCGTGCTGCGCGCCCCCGCACCAGCTCCCGCCAGCTCTTCGCCACAGCCCCGCAGCCCAAGAACCCCGCGACAGCCCCGCACAGCCCGCGGCACAGCCCCGCACAGCTCCGCAAGCCCCGCCACAGTCCCAGCGTAAGTGACCCTCACAGCTCCGCACACCTCCTCACAGCCTGCGCACAGCCCCGCATCTTCCGGTCTCGCACATCCCCGCACCGCTGCGTGCCGCAACTCCCTTTCCCGCGCGAGGCTCCGCACGCCCCGCACAGCCGGAAGCCCGCAGCCGGCGCACACCAGCACCCAGATCCGGCGGGCAGTAAGTCCGCACAGCCTCCGGCGGACAGGCTGGCCTCACAGCCTCGCACAGCCCCGCGACAGCCCACCGCACAGCCCGACCAGCCCTCCCGCGAATCCCGCACCTAGCCTCCGCACAGCCACCGCACGCGCCGCACAGTCCCATCACAAGCCCACTACAGGACCCCGCCCAGCCCACGCACGCCCCTCACTAGCCCCGCACAGCCCCGCACAGCTCCGCCACAGCCCCGCCACAGCCCCGCACAGCCCCCCACCAGGCCCGCACAGCCCCCTCACGTCCCGCACAGCTTTCCGCACAGGGTCCGCAGGCGCGCCGCCCGCCATGCAGTCCCGCCACAGCCCTTCACAGCCCCGCACAGGCCCCCCGCGAGCAGCCCCTCACAGCACACCGTCACAGCCTCTCGGACATCAGGCTGCGGCGCGTACAGTGGTGCCGCACACAGCAACCCCCCTTTGTCCCACCCCCGCCAAACAAGTCCCCCACTCATGTCTTCCGCCACGAGCCCTCACCGCACTTCCAGTTCCCTCAGCACAGGACCCGACTATCTTAGCCCTCCACCGCACACTAGTTCCGATGCCGCACAGCCCGCCACAGCCTCCGCACCAGCTGCCGCACAGCCCCGCACAGCCACCACACAGTCCGCCACAGCCCGCACAGACCCATCTGAGAGACTCCTGTCATCTAGCCTCCGATCATCCAAGCTCCGCACATGCCCTCCGCCCCGCCCCGACTATCTTCCAGATCTCCCAGTGACTCCAAAACTCTCCCAAATCTTCCCTAAACCCCCCTCAAATCCTCCCAGTGACCCACCCAACCCGTCCCCAGGAAGGCGAAGGCACTGCTGGATGACATCGTGTCACGGGGCAGGGGGGGGCCTCCGGGACCCTTCCCTGACGCTGCCAACGGCCAGAACGGGACAGTCCAGGAGCTGATGATCCCAGCAGGGAAAGCGGGATTGGTCATCGGGAAGGGCGGGGAGACCATCAAACAGCTCCAGGTGCTCCCCAAATTCCCCTGTGGCGGGGCTCAGGGAGGGTGTGAGGAGGTTTGGGGGATTTTGGGGTCACTTGGTGGGGGTTGGGGTCACTGAGGGAGGTTTAGGGGTCTCTGATCACCCCCACGGGATTGGGAAGAGGGGGAGAGTATCCAACAGCTCCAGGAACCCCAGAACTGCCCCAGGGAGTCTCTGGGTGGTTTTGGGAGGGGTCAGCACTGAGGGGTCCCGGTGCCCCCCAGGAACGAGCAGGGGTGAAAATGATCCTGATTCAAGACGGTTCCCAAAACACCAACGTGGACAAACCCCTGCGGATCATTGGGGAGCCCTACAAGGTGCAGGTGAGAGGCACCCAAAAATCACCCCAAATAACCCCAGAGTGGCCCCCAAACTGATCGCCCCCAAACCCCCTTCCCAGCAAGCGTGTGAGATGGTGCTGGACATCCTTCGGGAGCGCGACCAGGGTGGATTTGGGGAGCGCTCGGACTATGGTGCCCGCCTGGGCGGAGGCATTGATGTGAGTGTGCCCACAAAATCCCCTTTGTCACCCCAAAATCCCTTTTGGCACTCTAGAATTCCATTTGGCACCCATGAATTCTATTTCATTCCAGTCCTAAAATCCCATTTTTTACCATCACAAAATCATCATTTCTCAATCCAGAAAAGCCCATTTTTCAAACCAAACCACTCCACATCTCACCCCAAATTTTTGTGTGAATTTTCACACAAAAATGCCAATCTGATGCCCCATTTCTCACTCTAAAAACCTGTTTCTCAAACCAAATCCCTGTTTTTTCATTTTTAAACTTGCATTTTTCAAATAAACTTTGTTTTCCAATCTAAAAGGTTTTAGTTTCGAATCATAAACCAGTGCTATTTTTCAGTTATAGAAGTTCCTGTTTTTGAGGAAAAACCCGTATTTTCCGACCAAAATACCGCCGCGCACCTCCTGTAACATCTCCAAAAGCTTCCCCAAATACATCCACACCCACTCCTACCTGATCTCCCACCCCAAAGAGCCTTTTTTCCTCTGTCATGTAAAGGGTGCACATTGCGGGGAGGTTGGGGTTCCCACTGGGTTTGGTTTTGGGTTTGGGGTTTCCCAGGGGCGTTTGGGGCTCTTGGGAGGGTGGTGGGAGATCCTGTGGGGCTTTTGGGGTCCCAGGTAGCAG
>VKON01001561.1:64677-81451 GCA_009741485.1 Malurus cyaneus samueli
GTATTTTTCAATGAAAAAAATCCCATTCTTCAACATGAAAAATCCCAGTTTACAATAAGCCCATTTTTGAATGCAAAAATTCTGATTTTTCACCCCAAAACTCACATTCAATAATCCAAACACCCCGTTTTTCACTCAAAAAGAATCCCCCTTCTCCATCCCAACCCTTTTTTCTGAGGCGGGGGTCAGGACCCTCAAATCCCCCCAAATGCCCCCCAGTACCAGTGCCGCGACACTCGGTCGGAGTCGTCATCGGCCGACGGGGAGATGATCAAGAAGATCCAGAACGACGCCGGGGTGCGGATCCAGTTCAAGCAAGGTTTGGGGAGCCCCTTCCCCCCAGTGAGGACCTTCCCCTTGATCTGGGGGCGTGGGACCCCTGTAACGCCCCACAAACCCCACAGATGATGGGACAGGGCCGGAGAAAATCGCCCACATCATGGGACCCCCGGAGCGCTGCGAGCACGCGGCCAGGATCATCAACGACCTGCTGCAGAGCCTGCGGGTATTTGAGGAGGGGGCTGCGCTTCACGGGGGCCACAGGAGCTGGGTTAGGGGAGGATTAAAAGCTGGTTCCTTGGGTGAATTTGGGGTTCCCCAGTGAAATGTTCTGGGATTCCCTGAGCGTTTTGGGGGTTCCCAGGGGAGTTTGGGGTCTGGGAAGAGTTTGGGGGACCTGGGAGGGTTTTGGGGTTCCCCAGGGGAGGTTTTCGAATCTGCTGAGGGGTTTTGTGGTTCCCATGAGGGTTTTGTTAGTCTCAAGGAGGATTGGGCATTCCCAGGGGGCTTGGGGGATTTTGGGGTGCCCCCACTGACCGTGGGGGGTTTTGGGGTGCAGGGGGGGAGAACGTCAAGGCCATCAACCAGCAGACAGGGGCGTTTGTGGAGATCTCACGGCAGCTCCCTCCGAATGGGGACCCCAACTTCAAACTGTTTGTGATCCGTGGGACCCCTCAGCAGATCGACCATGCCAAGCAGCTAATCGAGGAGAAGATTGAGGTGGGGACACCCTAAAAAAATTTCTAGGGCACCCCAAAACTCCCCCAAATCCCCAAAAAAGCCCAAAACCTTGCAAGAACCGCCAAAACTCATGGGAGTCTCGGTGTTGCTCTCTTGTGGGGAACGTATGGTACTGTAAGAGCCCTCCCAGATGCCGCCCAGGATCCCCATACCCTCCACCACAAACCCAGATATCTTTGAGGGGCCCCAGAACCCCTCCTGGGGTCCCCCAAATCTCCCCTAACACCCATTTTCCACCCCCAGGGCCCGCTGTGCCCCGTTGGCCCTGGTCCTGGCCCAGGGGGTCCCCCTGGACCTGCTGGGCCTATGGGCCCCTTCAACCCCGGACCCTTCAACCAGGGCCCCCCTGGAGCACCTCCACAGTGAGTACTGGCCTTTTTCGGGGGGTTCTGGGGGATTCCCCCGAAATCAAACACCTCTGACCCCCCTGTTCTGCAGCCCGGGGGGACCACCCCCCCACCAGTACCCCCCCCAGGGCTGGGGCAACACGTACCCCCAGTGGCAGCCACCAGCCCCTCACGACCCCAGTGAGTATTGCGAACCCCCGGGACTTGGTGGGGGGGCCCACTTTTTGGGGAGCCTGCCAAGGGTTTGGGGAGCCCCCGCAGGGCTGGCCCACTGGGTTTTGTGGGTTTGGGGGGCCAAAGCTGGGGTAGAGCTCAACTGTGTGTGTGATGTTACCCCTTGGTTCTAGGAGCGCTCCGGGATTTTGGGGGGTGGGCCCTGAGTTTGGGAGTTAACCTGCATTTGGGGGACACCCCCTGACTGATGCTGGGGTTTTTGGGCCTCCTGGTGTGATTTTAGGGCAGTGGCAGACCCCAAGTTGTGACCACTTGGGTTATGGGTGGGACCGTGAGTGTGGGATCCTTCACTGAGCTCAGGGCCCCCCCAGCTCACTCTGGGCGCTGTCTGAACAGCGGGGTGTTCCTGTGGGGGGACAAAAAAGAGCCCTCAGATCCCCCCAGCACACCCAAAACAACTCTTGAGACCCCCAGCACCCCCAAACTACCTGAGCCCCCCAAAAACCTTCCCCAAATAGCCCCAAACCACCTCAAACCTCCCAAATCTGACACCTCTAAATTCCACCCCACCAAGACCTTCCAAACAACACTCAACCTTCCCCACGACCACCCAAAACCACTGACACCTCCCCCCAAAATGCCCCCAAGCCCCCTAAACTCCCCTGGGCACCTCCAACTGCCTCCCAAGCCCTTCCCAAACCCCTACAAACCCTCTGAGCCTCTGCCCCCCCGAGCCCTCCAAATGCCCCCCACTCACTTGGGCACTTCAGGAGGATCTGGTGTGGTTTTAGGGGGACTTTGAGATTCTCTCCTTACCCTTGGTCTTGCTGCTCTTGAAACAGGGGAATTTTGGGTGGATTTGGGGCCGTTTTGGAGAAATTTGAGGAGAATTTGGGGGCCCTTTCAGGAGGATTCTGTGGGGTTTTGGGATTTGCCTCCTCACCCTCAGCCTCGCTGCCTTCGCTCTCCTCGGAGCTGAGCTCCAGATCCTCCTCCAGATCGTGGATCCGAAGCCCCCCGCCCTTGCCTGGGGCCTTCCTCCCCTTGTCCTTGTCCTCGTCCTCCTCATCCTGGTCCCGCAGGCGCCGCTGCTGCATGATGCTGAAGTGGTTCAGCACCTTGTCTCCTCCTGGGGAGGGTGGGGGGTTACAAGGGCTCAGCAGGGCTGGGAGGGGATTTTGGGGGTCTTGAGGAGACTGGGAATGGATTTAGGGGGCCTGGGAGGGGGCTCTGGCATCTTCAAACAGATTTGGGGGTCTGGGTGAGTATTTGGAGGGCATTTGGTGGTCTTGGAGAGGACTTTGGGGAGGCTGGAGGGTTCTTGAAGCTGATCTGCAGGGACTGGGAGAGAATTTGAGGGATCTTGGAGTGGATTTAAGAGTGTCTGGAATGGGATTTCGGGTCTCTCCCATGGTTTTTAGGGTCTTCCCCGAGGTCTTTGGGGTCACCTCTCCCACTCTTCCTCGGCCTCCTCAGCTGTCAGGGTGCGGTGCCGGGCCAGGGGGGTGAAGTTGTACCAGTTCCGGACTGGGAAGGCCTCGAAGGCGCCGTCAGGGCATTGGGTGAACACGTAATAGGAGGCGTTTTCCGTCACCCCACCCTTCTTCACCCCCCGGAACCTGTGAGAGGGTGATTGGCACCTTGGGATCCCCAAAAACACCCCAGAATTCCCCAACACAGGACAATCAAAATCCCCCTGCAAAATGCCCCCAAAACAGCTCAAAATCTGCAAAAAACTCCCCAACCCCCCAGTTCCTACATCACGCCCTGGAAAAGGGAGATCAGCAGCCAAAAATCTCCCAGAATTCCCAAAAACGCCTTCACCATCCCCAAACCACTGTTTCTTTTCCAGTTTCATTCCTATTCCATCCCCATGTCAATTCCCATTCCAATCCCAGCTCCCTCTCCCTCCCACATCATTCCCTTTCCCATCCCAATTCCATTCCCTTTTCTCCACCCCACCCCACCCATCCCAAACTTCCCCCCTCCTGTCTCACTTCCTGCCGGTTTTCCCGTTGACTCGGAGCAGCCAAGGCTGGTCCTCAGCCCGGAATTCCCGCAGGACAATCCCATATTTCTTCCTCCGTGCCTCCTCCCGCAGCTTCCGGTGGAATTCACTGCCAGCCCCGGACTCGGGCAGCTCCTCCTCGGCGTAGATCCGCTTGTTGCTCATGTCCCGCTCCATGCGCGCCTGGACGTGCATTTAGGAACAATCCTGACCCCATTCCCAGTGCTCCCAACCCCCAGACTCCCGAATTGTGCTGCTGACAGAACAGGATCAGATCTGGATCCCAAAAGTTCTGGATCAACCCCAAATCCTGCCTGGACTCAGAGTGGGATCAGACACAAGTCCATGACCGCAAATCCTACCACTCCCACACCCTCCAGACCCAAATTCTAATTCCCAGCCCAAATCCCGAAAATGGCCCAGACCCACCATTCTCAAATCCCTCTGTGTGACCCCATTCCCCATGACACAGACTGGGATTGACCAGGCCTCATCCCCAAATCTTGCCATTCCCAACCCAAATCCTGCCAACTGAGAAGTGGGAAGGACCAGGACCCCAAATTCCCCCAGGACCCCTGGGACTGCTCTCACCTGTACCCAGGTCCTCAGTATCACTCTGAGCCCACCCCAGGAGCCCTGAAAGCCCCCCTGGGGCCCCCTAACCTGTGCCCAGGTGCTCAGGGTCACTCTGTCAGCACTGTTGAAGGCCATGATGTTGTAGCGTTTTGGAAAATTGTGGGGGTCCTGTGGGAATGGGAGAGGGGGGTCCTATGGTATTTGTGGGGGATCCTTCTGGATTTCTGGGGTCATTGTCCTGGAGCTGCCTCTAAAGGATCTTAGAGGTCCCTTAACTTAAAGGACCCTGGGTTCCTGTGGGTGTCTTTGGATTGGGGGGTTCCAATTGTTTTTAGGGGGGTTCCAGTGGATTTTGGGGTCCCTATTTTTAAAGACAAACACATCTAACACCCTCCTGTTTACCGGCTGACTGCGGGTGGTTCCCAAGGATCTGGGTGACTCCCCCTGGATCCCAGGCGGTTCCCCTGGCTCCGCAGGGCCCTACTCCTTGAGGAAGAAGTGCATCTTGTCTGCAATGAGTTTCCGCTCGGGGTCGAGGCGCTTGAGCAGCTGAGCCAGGGCGTTGACGGTGGCGTCGCTGCTCAGCCCGGTGCGCTTGGTCTGGAACTTCTTGAGCAGGTCCTTGGTGGTCATTGGCTTTCGGGACAGGTAGCGGCGCACAGCCTCCTCCGTCAGCTGCACCTCTCTGCACGGGGCATGAGGGATCAGCAGGGCGGGGGGGGTCAGCAGGGCCGGGATCCCACAGCCCCCCCAGACTCACCCGCTGCTGGGGGTCGACTTCCCAGAGTGGGGCTGAGGCGTGGATTTGCCCGATGGGGGCCCCGGCTCTGCCTTCAGCCGCTTTTGGGGAGGGGGTTCGGACCCGCCTGGGGGGGCCCGGCGACCTGGGGGGAGATGAGGAGGTCAGGGGGGGTTTGAGGGGATCCCCAGGAGGGAGTTGGGAATTGCCCCCACTCCAAAATGTCCCTGTGACCCCTTCAGAAGTGTCATTCAGCCTCTCAAAAATTCATCCTGAGATCCCTCAATACCTCCCCAGACCCCTCAATATCCCCCAAGACACCCCTGGACCCCCTTCAGTGTCCCCTAGCACACCCAAACCCTCCTTGACCCCCAGCTTTGCCCCAGAAACCCAATAACCCTCTCAAACTCACAACCTCCTTCCCCCAAACTCCTGTTATCACCTCCCAACCCCCCTGGGGTCCCCATGATGCCCCCCCAGACCCCCAAATTCCCGACCCCTCTACTCCAACCTCCCCCAAGTCTCCTGAAACTCCTCACCTTCACCCCCCCAGACCCCAAAGCCCACCTTGCTCGAGCCGGGCAGCCGCAGCCCTGAGAGTCCCCCAGCCCCCCGAGTCCGTGGGGTCCAGCCGGGAGCCCCCCCTGGAGCTGCTGCCTGAGGCCCTGCGCTCCCGCTTGGGGGGGGTCTTCTTCTTCTGGGGTGGGGAGAGAAACAGGGAGGGCTCAGGAGGTGTCCAATGGCCCCATGGGTCCCCCAAACCCCCCAGGGCGGCCCAGAATGGGCCCCCCAGGACCCCCACGCTGTCCAGCCTCCCCTCACCGCCATGAACAGTGCTGAGGACGTCTCGCTGTCGATGTCGCTCTCCTCCGATGTCTGCGACTCATCGCTGCTTTCTGGCGGGTTGATAATGTCATGAACATGGTTTTCGGGGGGTTTTCCCCCAATTCCTGCTGGGGGAGAGGACTGGGGGGAGGGTCTTACCCCTCTTTTTCTTCTTCTCTTGGGGGGTGGGGGTAGCTTTTCCTCCTTCTTCCCTCCTTCTCCTCCACCTTCTCCTCTTCGCTCTCCTCGCTGCTCTCGCTCGCCTCATCGATGCCTTTGTTAGGGAGGGTCCTGAGAATCTTGGACCCTAAAAATCTCCCCAATCCCCCACCAGGAACCAACAGGGGGATCCCAACCACCTCCCCAACCCCACCTTTTGGGCCTTCCTCCTCCTCCTTGGGCGCTTTAGCTTTACCAGCATCTTCCTCGCCAGAGCTGCTGCAGGACAAGGGGGGATTGGGGAGGTCAAGAGGAGCTTGTAGAGGGGATTTGGGGGACCCTGGGTGGGGCGATTCTGGGGTCCAGGGGTGATTTCTGCATCCCTGGGGAGTTTTGGGGGGACACTTTTGGTGGGTACAGTGCAGTTGGGGGAACCTCTGGGTTCTGTGGAACCCTCCAAAATTCCCCCAGGGAACCCCCAAGCCTCCCCCCATCCCATTAAACTCCCTCAGTGATCCCACAATACACCAAAATCCCCCCAAACTGCTCAGGACTTCCCTCCCAAGTCCCCCCACAAGGAGCCATAAGCCCTTACCGTGGTCCCTAAAATCCTACCAAGAACTTCCAAACCCACCAAAAACCCCACATAATTCTCCCTAGGGTCCCCTAAAACCCTCCAGGGATCCCCAAAATGCCCCAGTCCCACCTGGAGCCATCAGACATGTAATCGACCTCCTGGCCCTCAAAGTCACCGTCGTCGCTGTCCTCAAGTGCTTCGTCCTCAGAGCCCTTCCTGCCCTTCCTTCTCCTTCTCCTTGAGCCTCCCCCAGCAGCCTTTGGCCTCACAGCCTTCTCTCCTGGGAATTCCATTTGAGGGGGTAGGAGGATTTAGGGAAGGAGGGAGGATTCTGTGGCTTTGGGGCATTTGAGGTGTTTTCAGGAGGATCTGGTGTGGTTTTAGGGGGACTTTGAGATTCTCTCCTTACCCTTGGTCTTGCTGCTCTTGAAACAGGGGAATTTTGGGTGGATTTGGGGCCGTTTTGGAGAAATTTGAGGAGAATTTGGGGGCCCTTTCAGGAGGATTCTGTGGGGTTTTGGGATTTGCCTCCTCACCCTCAGCCTCGCTGCCTTCGCTCTCCTCGGAGCTGAGCTCCAGATCCTCCTCCAGATCGTGGATCCGAAGCCCCCCGCCCTTGCCTGGGGCCTTCCTCCCCTTGTCCTTGTCCTCGTCCTCCTCATCCTGTCCCGCAGGCGCCGCTGCTGCATGATGCTGAAGTGGTTCAGCACCTTGTTCCTCCTGGGGAGGGTGGGGGGTTACAAGGGCTCAGCAGGGCTGGGAGGGGATTTTAGGGGGGTCTGAGGAGGACTGGGAATGGATTTAGGGGGCCTGGGAGGGGGCTCTTGGCATCTTCAAACAGATTTGGGGGTCTGGGTGAGTATTTGGAGGGCATTTGGTGGTCTTGGAGAGGACTTTGGGGAGGCTGGAGGGTTCTTGAAGCTGATCTGCAGGGACTGGGAGAGAATTTGAGGGATCTTGGAGTGGATTTAAGAGTGTCTGGAATGGGATTTCGGGTCTCTCCCATGGTTTTTAGGGTCTTCCCCGAGGTCTTTGGGGTCACCTCTCCCACTCTTCCTCGGCCTCCTCAGCTGTCAGGGTGCGGTGCCGGGCCAGGGGGGTGAAGTTGTACCAGTTCCGGACTGGGAAGGCCTCGAAGGCGCCGTCAGGGCATTGGGTGAACACGTAATAGGAGGCGTTTTCCGTCACCCCACCCTTCTTCACCCCCCGGAACCTGTGAGAGGGTGATTGGCACCTTGGGATCCCCAAAAACACCCCAGAATTCCCCAACACAGGACAATCAAAATCCCCCTGCAAAATGCCCCCAAAACAGCTCAAAATCTGCAAAAAACTCCCCAACCCCCCAGTTCCTACATCACGCCCTGGAAAAGGGAGATCAGCAGCCAAAAATCTCCCAGAATTCCCAAAAACGCCTTCACCATCCCCAAACCACTGTTTCTTTTCCAGTTTCATTCCTATTCCCATCCCCATGTCAATTCCCATTCCAATCCCAGCTCCCTCTCCCTCCCACATCATTCCCTTTCCCATCCCAATTCCATTCCCTTCTCCACTCCCACGCTCACCCCAAATCCCAAACTTCCCCCCTCCTGTCTCACTTCCTGCCGGTTTTCCCGTTGACTCGGAGCAGCCAAGGCTGGTCCTCAGCCCGGAATTCCCGCAGGACAATCCCATATTTCTTCCTCCGTGCCTCCTCCCGCAGCTTCCGGTGGAATTCACTGCCAGCCCCGGACTCGGGCAGCTCCTCCTCGGCGTAGATCCGCTTGTTGCTCATGTCCCGCTCCATGCGCGCCTGGACGTGCATTTAGGAACAATCCTGACCCCATTCCCAGTGCTCCCAACCCCCAGACTCCCGAATTGTGCTGCTGACAGAACAGGATCAGATCTGGATCCCAAAAGTTCTGGATCAACCCCAAATCCTGCCTGGACTCAGAGTGGGATCAGACACAAGTCCATGACCGCAAATCCTACCACTCCCACACCCCTCCAGACCCAAATTCTATTCCCAGCCCAAATCCCGAAAATGGCCTCAGACCCCACCATTCTTAAATCCCTCTGTGTGACCCCAAATTCCCCCATGACACAGACTGGGATTGACCCAGAGCCTCATCCCCAAATCTTGCCATTCCCAACCCAAATCCTGCCAACTGGAGAAGTGGGAATGGATCCAGGACCCCAAATTCCCCCCAGGACCCCTGGGACTGCTCTCACCTGTACCCAGGTCCTCAGTATCACTCTGAGCCCACCCCAGGAGCCCTGAAAGCCCCCCTGGGGCCCCCTAACCTGTGCCCAGGTGCTCAGGGTCACTCTGTCAGCACTGTTGAAGGCCATGATGTTGTAGCGTTTTGGAGTGTTCCTGTGGGGGGACAAAAAAGAGCCCTCAGATCCCCCCAGCACACCCAAAACAACTCTTGAGACCCCCAGCACCCCCAAACTACCTGAGCCCCCCCAAAAAACCTTCCCCAAATAGCCCCAAACCACCTCAAACCTCCCAAATCTGACACCTCTAAATTCCACCCCACCAAGACCTTCCAAACAACACTCAACCTTCCCCACGACCACCCAAAACCACTGACACCTCCCCCCAAAATGCCCCCAAGCCCCCTAAACTCCCCTGGGCACCTCCAACTGCCTCCCAAGCCCTTCCCAAACCCCTACAAACCCTCTGAGCCTCTGCCCCCCCGAGCCCTCCAAATGCCCCCCACTCACTTGGGCACCCTGACCACGTACTCGGTGACCACCTGGGAGCTGCTGCCCTGCGAGACAAAGGGGGAGGCTTTGTGCATTCCGGGGGAACTGGGGTGTTCGGGGAGGGTCCCCGAGGTTCTTGGAGAGTTAAGTGGTCCAAAGGACATCTACGGAAGCCCAAGGGTTCCTGGGGAAGGCGGGGCCCAGGTGGTTTTTGGGGAGTTTAGAGGTCCCCGGGAAGGTGCTGGGCTCCGGAGTGGGGATTAGGGGGTCCCCTGAAGAGTTTTGGGCGGTCCTGGGGAGGGTTTTGGAACCCTCCCCCACTCACCAGCGCGGCCATCGCGGCGGGGGAGGGTGAAGCACCCCAGATCCGGCCCCGGGGAGTCCTGAGGGGGAAAAGGGGCGGGGGAGTTAGGCCTGGGGACTCCCTCAAAGTGGGGAACCCCCCCCCCAGATCTTCCAAATGCTCCTGACCCCTCACACGGACACCAAAACCCCACCAGCCACTCCCGACCCCCTCGCAGACACTCCCAAGGCCCCCACAGGGACTCCCAGGACAGCCCGGAGCCCCCCGCCGCCCCCACCGTCCGCTCCACTGCGGCCCACTTCCTGCCGGAACCGGAACTCCTCGTGTCACGTGACAGGAAAACTAAGCGACACACGCCGCGGCGCCACCGCGAACCCTTCTCCACGTGACCGGAAGTATCTTCCCGACCCGCCGATGCGTCGCCATGGCAACCGCGGCGCCGCGGCCCCAACACCGCCCGGTACCACCCTAAAACTCAGTTTTCACCCCAAACCGCTCCTTTTCACCCCAAAACCACCATTTTGCCCCGCAAAACCTGCAATTCTCAGCCCCAAACAGCATTTTTCGCCCCCGTTTCCCTTTTTTTCACATTAAGACCCCACTTGTTTACCCCTGACCCGCCTCTAAGCGGTTTTCCGCCTTTTCCCCAAGCGGCCGCATTTTCACTGCAAACTCGGAATGGTTTTTGTTCCGTTTATTTGTGAAGTTAAAAACAAGCGGTAAAAAGTAAAAACTTTGAGCCTTCGGTGGTCGGAGTTTTCCAGATGTCCGGAACGACACGGACACGGCGGGGGGGGCCGGGGGGGCTCGGGGGGTCCGGGGGGGCTGGGGACCCTGTGGGAGCCCGGGGGATTTGGGGGATCCCCAAGGGGGCGTTAGGGGCCATTGAGGGATTCCTGGGTCCCCAGGAGGGGGTCGGGGTGCCCACAAGGAGATGGGGAGGTTTTGGGTGGGTTTTGAGGTTCCCCAGGTGGTTGGGGTCCTGGGGGCATTTGAGGGGTCCCCGGGGGCGGTTTTGGGGGTCCCAGTGGCTCCCAGGAATGTTCGAGCGGCTCTGGGGGGTTGGGGGGAGAAAGGGTGGGAGGGGGAGACCTCCCCCAGGGGGGGTTTGGGGGGTCGTGGGACCGCTCGCCCCGTCCGGCCGCGGCCGCCCGCCAAAACAAAAGGTCACAGATGGGGGGCACGTTGGGGTCACTGAGCCTGCAGGGGGGAAGCAGGGTGGGTGGGAGGCTCCAGGGACCCCAGACCCCCAGGGGGATTCTGGGGTGTCCCTGGGGTCCTCAGGGGGCATCAGGATGTGCTCGAGGGGCTCCTGCAATACCACCCCCACCCCCCCCACCCATGCGTGGTGTGCAATGTGCCAAAGCTGTTTTCAAGGAGTTTTGGGGGTTCCTGGTTGTTTGGGGTACCAGGAATGGATTGGAGGTCCCCAGGGGAATGTGTGACAGTCCCAGTGGTGTTTTAGGTATCCTGGGCTGGGGTTCAGGGTCCATGGAGGGGCCCCTTGTTGAAATATTGAGGGTCAGGACATGCTGGGGGAGTTCCCGCAGTGGCAACCATCCTCCAGCAGGAAGGTCTTGGGGGGCTTTGGAGGATCCTAATTTTTTTTTTTTTTTTTTGCAAGTTTTGGGGCCTCCTGGTTGGTTTTGCTGGTCCCAGGCAGAGGCATTTAATCAATTCAATGAATTTTAGTGTCGGCGGGGGCCGGGTGTCTATCAGCACAAAATCCTCCCTGGGCAGGGAGATTGGCCTGGCACTTTGTAGCTTCCCGGAGAGAGTAACTTTGGGGTCCCGAGGGGGTTTGGGTGCCAGGGGTGCCGTACTGCTGTCCCTGCTGCGCGGGGGGAGGGGCGGGCCCGGCCCCCCCGGGGGTCTGCCCGTAGTACGCCGCTTGCTGCCGGTAATACTCGGCCCAGGCTGCGCTGTAGTCGGGCTGGGGGCCAGGGGGGGCCCCGGGACCACCCCCCGAAGCCACCTGGGCTGCTGCGGGGGACACAGCAGGGGTGGTCAGGGCTGGGGGGATGTCCCCAGAGCCCCCATGCAGAAAATTTCTGGGGGGACACACCTTGTTTCTTGTAATATTCCTCCCACGCCTTGGTGTAATCCTGCTGCGGGGGTGCCCCCGGCTGCTGCGGCTGCTGGCCTGGGGGACGGCACCGAGAGTTTACGGGACCCCGGCGGGGGTTCAGGGGTCCCCAAGCAGGGTTACAAGGGACGGAGGAGCAGGTTTGGGGTTCCCAGGGTGACAGAGGGCTCTTACAGTCACCCACGGGCAGTTTAGAGGGGCAGGGGAGAAGATTTAGGATCCCCAGGGTAGTTCTGGGGGGGTCCTGGGGGAGGGCTGGGTTTCAGAAGTCTCTGTGATCGCTTTAGTTCCTGGAGAAAGTCAGGGGGTCACAGGGAGCGTTTGGAGCATCCTCAAGGGGAGATTTGTGGGTCCCAGGAGGATTCTGGGGGCCAGGACTAACACCAGTTAAGGGAGTCCCGGGCGGGGGGCGTTGGAGGTTCCCAGGCCACCCAATTCACCCCCCAAATTCCGAGTGCCCACCTAGTTTCTTGTAGTACTCCTCCAGGCCTTGGTGTAGTCGGCTGGCCGGTTGGGGGGGGCTGGGGGGTCCCCCTGCACGGCGGGGCGGCGGCGGGGGCTGCCCGGCACGGCCCGGGGGCTGCTGGTAGTAGTGCGAGTAGTAGGCGGCCAGGCCGCGTTGGGGTCCGGGGCGGGCGCCTTGCCTGGGGGGGGCCCCAAAACCATGGTGTCAGCCGAGGAGGGCCCCCAGTCTGAGGGAGGCCCCAACTTCGGGGCTCCCCTCGCTATAAACACAGGGTGCTCTCCAAGTCGACAGTTGACACAGGGCCCAGGGTGAGTTGGGGTCTGACGGGGAAAACGCTACAACATCATGGCCTTCAACAGTGCTGACAGAGTGACCCTGAGCACCTGGGCACAGGTTAGGGGGCCCCAGGGGGGCTTTCAGGGCTCCTGGGGTGGGCTCAGAGTGATACTGAGGACCTGGGTACAGGTGAGAGCAGTCCCAGGGGTCCTGGGGGGAATTTGGGGTCCTGGATCCATTCCCACTTCTCCAGTTGGCAGGATTTGGGTTGGGAATGGCAAGATTTGGGGATGAGGCTCTGGATCAATCCCAGTCTGTGTCATGGGGGAATTTGGGGTCACACAGAGGGATTTGAGAATGGTGGGGTCTGAGGCCATTTTCGGGATTTGGGCTGGGAATAGAATTTGGGTCTGGAGGGGTGTGGGAGTGGTAGGATTTGCGGTCATGGACTTGTGTCTGATCCCACTCTGAGTCCAGGCAGGATTTGGGGTTGATCCAGAACTTTTGGGATCCAGATCTGATCCTGTTCTGTCAGCAGCACAATTCGGGAGTCTGGGGGTTGGGAGCACTGGGAATGGGGTCAGGATTGTTCCTAAATGCACGTCCAGGCGCGCATGGAGCGGGACATGAGCAACAAGCGGATCTACGCCGAGGAGGAGCTGCCCGAGTCCGGGGCTGGCAGTGAATTCCACCGGAAGCTGCGGGAGGAGGCACGGAGGAAGAAATATGGGATTGTCCTGCGGGAATTCCGGGCTGAGGACCAGCCTTGGCTGCTCCGAGTCAACGGGAAAACCGGCAGGAAGTGAGACAGGAGGGGGGAAGTTTGGGATTTGGGGTGAGCGTGGGAGTGGAGAAGGGAATGGAATTGGGATGGGAAAGGGAATGATGTGGGAGGGAGAGGGAGCTGGGATTGGAATGGGAATTGACATGGGGATGGGAATAGGAATGAAACTGGAAAAGAAACAGTGGTTTGGGGATGGTGAAGGCGTTTTTGGGAATTCTGGGAGATTTTTGGCTGCTGATCTCCCTTTTCCAGGGCGTGATGTAGGAACTGGGGGGTTGGGGAGTTTTTTGCAGAAATTGTGGGGGTCCTGTGGGAATGGGAGAGGGGGGTCCTATGGTATTTGTGGGGGATCCTTCTGGATTTCTGGGGTCATTGTCCTGGAGCTGCCTCTAAAGGATCTTAGAGGTCCCTTAACTTAAAGGACCCTGGGTTCCTGTGGGTGTCTTTGGATTGGGGGGTTCCAATTGTTTTTAGGGGGGTTCCAGTGGATTTTGGGGTCCCTATTTTTAAAGACAAACACATCTAACACCCTCCTGTTTACCGGCTGACTGCGGGTGGTTCCCAAGGATCTGGGTGACTCCCCCTGGATCCCAGGCGGTTCCCCTGGCTCCGCAGGGCCCTACTCCTTGAGGAAGAAGTGCATCTTGTCTGCAATGAGTTTCCGCTCGGGGTCGAGGCGCTTGAGCAGCTGAGCCAGGGCGTTGACGGTGGCGTCGCTGCTCAGCCCGGTGCGCTTGGTCTGGAACTTCTTGAGCAGGTCCTTGGTGGTCATTGGCTTTCGGGACAGGTAGCGGCGCACAGCCTCCTCCGTCAGCTGCACCTCTCTGCACGGGGCATGGAGGGATCAGCAGGCCGGGGGGGGGGTCAGCAGGGCGGGATCCCACAGCCCCCCCAGACTCACCCGCTGCTGGGGGTCGACTTCCCAGAGTGGGGCTGAGGCGTGGATTTGCCCGATGGGGGCCCCGGCTCTGCCTTCAGCCGCTTTTGGGGAGGGGGTTCGGACCCGCCTGGGGGGGCCCGGCGACCTGGGGGGAGATGAGGAGGTCAGGGGGGGTTTGAGGGGATCCCCAGGAGGGAGTTGGGAATTGCCCCCACTCCAAAATGTCCCTGTGACCCCTTCAGAAGTGTCATTCAGCCTCTAAAAATTCATCCTGAGATCCCTCAATACCTCCAGACCTCAATATCCCCCAAGACACCCTGGAACCCCTCAGTGTCCCTAGCACACCCAAACCCCTCCTTGACCCAGCTTGCCCAGAAACCCAATAACCCTCTCAAACTCACAACCTCCTTCCCCCCAAACTCCTGTTATCACCCTCCAACCCCCTGGGGTCCCCATGATGCCCCCAGACCCAAATTCCCCGAGCCCCTTCTACTCCAACCTCCCAAGTTCCTGAAACTCCTCCACCTTCAACCCCCCCCAGACCCCAAAGCCCCACTTGCTCGAGCCGCGCAGCCGCAGCCCTGAGAGTCCCCCCAGTGCGCCCCGAGTCCGTGGGGTCCAGCCGGGAGCCCCCCCTGGAGCTGCTGCCTGAGGCCCTGCGCTCCCGCTTGGGGGGGGTCTTCTTCTTCTGGGGTGGGGAGAGAAACAGGGAGGGCTCAGGAGGTGTCCAATGGCCCCATGGGTCCCCCAAACCCCCCAGGGCGGCCCAGAATGGGCCCCCCAGGACCCCCACGCTGTCCAGCCTCCCCTCACCGCCATGAACAGTGCTGAGGAGTCTCGCTGTCGATGTCCTCTCCTCCGATGTCTGCGACTCATCGCTGCTTTCTGGCGGGTTGATAATGTCATGAACATGGTTTTCGGGGGGTTTTCCCCCAATTCCTGCTGGGGGAGAGGACTGGGGGGAGGGTCTTACCCCTCTTTTTCTTCTTCTCTTGGGGGGTGGGGGTAGCTTTTCCCTCTCTTCTCCTCCTTCTCCTCCACCTCCTCCCCGCTCTCCTCGCTGCCTGCTCGCCATTCGATTGCCTGTTAGGGAGGGTCCTGAGAATCTTGGACCCTAAAAATCTCCCCAATCCCCCACCAGGAACCAACAGGGGGATCCCAACCACCTCCCCAACCCCACCTTTTGGGCCTTCCTCCTCCTCCTTGGGCGCTTTAGCTTTACCAGCATCTTCCTCGCCAGAGCTGCTGCAGGACAAGGGGGGATTGGGGAGGTCAAGAGGAGCTTGTAGAGGGGATTTGGGGGACCCTGGGTGGGGCGATTCTGGGGTCCAGGGGTGATTTCTGCATCCCTGGGGAGTTTTGGGGGGACACTTTTGGTGGGTACAGTGCAGTTGGGGGAACCTCTGGGTTCTGTGGAACCCTCCAAAATTCCCCCAGGGAACCCCCAAGCCTCCCCCCATCCCATTAAACTCCCTCAGTGATCCCACAATACACCAAAATCCCCCCAAACTGCTCAGGACTTCCCTCCCAAGTCCCCCCACAAGGAGCCATAAGCCCTTACCGTGGTCCCTAAAATCCTACCAAGAACTTCCAAACCCACCAAAAACCCCACATAATTCTCCCTAGGGTCCCCTAAAACCCTCCAGGGATCCCCAAAATGCCCCAGTCCCACCTGGAGCCATCAGACATGTAATCGACCTCCTGGCCCTCAAAGTCACCGTCGTCGCTGTCCTCAAGTGCTTCGTCCTCAGAGCCCTTCCTGCCCTTCCTTCTCCTTCTCCTTGAGCCTCCCCCAGCAGCCTTTGGCCTCACAGCCTTCTCTCCTGGGAATTCCATTTGAGGGGGTAGGAGGATTTAGGGAAGGAGGGAGGATTCTGTGGCTTTGGGGCATTTGAGGTGTTTTCAGGAGGATCTGGTGTGGTTTTAGGGGGACTTTGAGATTCTCTCCTTACCCTTGGTCTTGCTGCTCTTGAAAACAGGGGAATTTTGGGTGGATTTGGGGCCGTTTTGGAGAAATTTGAGGAGAATTTGGGGGCCCTTTCAGGAGGATTCTGTGGGGTTTTGGGATTTGCCTCCTCACCCTCAGCCTCGCTGCCTTCGCTCTCCTCGGAGCTGAGCTCCAGATCCTCCTCCAGATCGTGGATCCGAAGCCCCCCGCCCTTGCCTGGGGCCTTCCTCCCCTTGTCCTTGTCCTCGTCCTCCTCATCCTGGTCCCGCAGGCGCCGCTGCTGCATGATGCTGAAGTGGTTCAGCACCTTGTTCCTCCTGGGGAGGGTGGGGGGTTACAAGGGCTCAGCAGGGCTGGAGGGGATTTTAGGGGGTTCTTGAGGAGGACTGGGAATGGATTTAGGGGGCCTGGGAGGGGGCTCTTGGCATCTTCAAACAGATTTGGGGGTCTGGGTGAGTATTTGGAGGGCATTTGGTGGTCTTGGAGAGGACTTTGGGGAGGCTGGAGGGTTCTTGAAGCTGATCTGCAGGGACTGGGAGAGAATTTGAGGGATCTTGGAGTGGATTTAAGAGTGTCTGGAATGGGATTTCGGGTCTCTCCCATGGTTTTTAGGGTCTTCCCCGAGGTCTTTGGGGTCACCTCTCCCACTCTTCCTCGGCCTCCTCAGCTGTCAGGGTGCGGTGCCGGGCCAGGGGGGTGAAGTTGTACCAGTTCCGGACTGGGAAGGCCTCGAAGGCGCCGTCAGGGCATTGGGTGAACACGTAATAGGAGGCGTTTTCCGTCACCCCACCCTTCTTCACCCCCCGGAACCTGTGAGAGGGTGATTGGCACCTTGGGATCCCCAAAAACACCCCAGAATTCCCCAACACAGGACAATCAAAATCCCCCTGCAAAATGCCCCCAAAACAGCTCAAAAT
>VKON01001574.1:7146-27110 GCA_009741485.1 Malurus cyaneus samueli
GTTTTTGCCTCGGGAGAAGAGGGCTCCCCAAGGTTTTGAAGATTAAAGTGTGAGTGGTTATGGTTATATTGGCAGATTGTAGGTTTGTATGTTTTGTTATTGACGCCGGGCCTTATGTACTCTCCCACAGGTTCCCCCGTCGGTAGATTATTAGTAGTAGTCATAGTTGTGTTAGGTTAGTGGAGTTTTGGACGTATTTTTTGGTTTAGATGCCATGTGGTGTTTATGAGTATGTTACTTAGGTTGCTGTTGGTAGCCCGTTGTGTTACGTTTCCTGTGTTGTTTTGGGTCTTTTTTTTTTGGTTCAGATGTTTTGTGCGTTTCGCTGGGGCGAGGGGGGGGTTATGTTTTTGGTCAGACTGGTTTTGATGTTTGTTTGGTCATTTCTGATCACTGCTTTTTAAATTGATCTTTAAGTGATGTTTCGTGTGTGTAAATCTATTGTGGGGCTAGGAATTTATTCCTGATTTATTTAATTCGTTACCTCTTAGAGAGGAAGAGCTTTTTTACCTAGATAAAAAAAAAAAAGACAAAGACTTTGTTGGGTGAGGTAGACTGGTTTTAAGGTGTTGTGGTAAAGGAGTTTGAGCTGTGTCTTTTGTAATCATTGGTGTTGGAGATGTTGTGTTTGGGGAGTATTGGTTGTTTTATAACAGTGTGTGGAGAGGCTTACTGGTTAGGTTTGGGACAGACAGTGTGGTTATTATCCAGATTAGATGCAGGGGTGTTTTTTCTTTTGTGTGATCGCTTATGTGTGTCAGATGACTGTGGTGGGTACGCGCAAGCATGGGTAAGGAGTTCTATATGGGTCGGCAGTTAGTGGGATTGGTTGGAGGTTTGGAGGTTTAACTTCGCCACAGTTGGATGGCTGGTCAGTTGTTATGTTGGGAGGCTGACTTCTGTTTTTACACTTGTGTGTCCTCTATGAATTGGAGTGTGGGTGTCTGAATTTGGGGCCTATTGATTCATGATCACTATATATCGTTCTATGGTGCATTGTATCATGTTAGGTTGTGTTTGTCTGACAAATGGACTGGAATTTGTTTGAATTGTTGTGGATGAGATGAGTGTTATGTTTCAATTTTGAGGGTGGGGGGTGAAGTAGTGGGGAGTTAGGGTAAAGAATAAGTGTTGATGTGGTGGTATGGGTTGAAGATGATTTGAGTTTGATTTGGGTGTTAAGAATACGAGGCTTATGTGAGTTGGTGTGTCAAAATTTAGTGTGAGAAATGGTTTTACTTTGGGCTATGGGTTTGTTGCTTGGATACTTAGTGAGTCAACTTGTCCGCTTTATGTCTGAGTGGCTTTCATGCATGTGTTTATGTATTATCTTTTTTCTTTTATGATTTCATATTTTTTACATTTGTGTTGTCTCGGGAGTTCTTATTGGGGTTGTATTTTTTTTAATTTTGTATTGTTTGTTTTTAGGGGATTTCGTTATATGGGGTAGTTGATTTGGATTATTTTTTTTTTTTTTTGGGGAGATGAGTTATATGTGCTTTTGATGGGAGTATAGTTTTTTTTTTTCTTATTTTAGACTGTAGAAATTTTTTGGGGGTGGGCACTAGATAGGTAGTGTGGTAAGGTTTGGGGTGCTGTTTGTATAATGTAGGTGGTTTGACGGTTACTGTGATTACTGTTTTTGGGATGCGTTTGTTGTGTTTAGCTTGGCTATTGTGTCATGGGTTTCTGTTGTAGTGTTTGGTAGGACTTGCTGTTGTCGTGATTGGTTGCACTTTCGGTGCGGTTAGGTTTACGTTCTTACTGCGCTGATATTGGAGCTATTCTGTGATGGGATTGGATGTGGTTTTTTTTGTTATTTTAGCCATTGCTTTTATTTTGTTTTGGTTTGTGGGCATAGGTCTTTCTTGTATTTTTGTACTTTTGAGGCATTTTGACTGGTTATGTTTGTATTTCTTTGTTAATTTTTTGTTTGACTTCTGTATTGGTGTTTGGTAAAATTTATTTTGTTGGTTATTGAGTTGTTTTGTGCGTTGTTTTTGTCGTGTTAGGCAAGGTAAGTGTTCTGTATCGGTTGAGTTGGTGTTGAGAAGTGTGGTAGTTGGGGGTGGGTTTTTTAACAGCGATTCTTCATAATGTTTCATTGTTTTTGTGAGAGCTCTTTTTCGGTATTTTGGATTTGTTGTTGTTGTTGGTGTGGGTAGGTTTTTTTTTCTGATTTTTTGTGACACTCTCTTCTTTTATGGGTGTGAGGTGTTATCTGTTTTGGTACGTGATTTTGATGTGTTTTTTGTGCGTTATGAGTGTGGTGATAGTTGTGGGCGTCTTTCTATATCTGAGTTTTGGTTTTTTTTAATCTGGTGGAGAATTCTTGCGTTTTTTTATTTCCGTTATTGCATATTTTTTGATGTTCTAGACGTTAGGATGTTTCTTTTTTGGTCTGGGTGTTTTCGTTATGGGGAGGTTATTGGAGGTCGTGGTATTGTCTTTTCTTTTTTTCTTTTTTTATTTATTGTGTCATCTTTTCTGTTGGGTGCGACTTTTTGGTTGTATCGTGGGGAGTGGGAGGTTCTTTTTCTGATTATTGTCCTTCTGGAGACTCTAAGGATTTCAGGGCTTTTTGATGTCATTTTTGTGGGTTTTTTTGTTTTGGTTTGGGTTTGTATGTGGGTGGTGGGATTTTTTGTTTTTTTGTGTGTGTATGTTTTATGGGGGGGCTTGTGGTGGCTGTATTGTTTAGTTATTATTGAGATATCCTTAGCTGTTTTTATTTGATTTTTTGTTTGTGTGGGTAATGGGGTTTTGGGTTTTTTTCTGTGGCGTTGGCTGGTTATATTGTGTTGATTTCTGATTGAATATCGGTATTTTTGTTTTCGGTCTGTGGGTTGATCTGTTTTTCTGGTATTCAGGTTGTTGGAATGTGGTATTTGGTTTACTGTTGGTTTGCTTGTTTGTCTGGGTTTTTTTTTTTTTTTTTTTTTTTTTTTGTGTTGTTTTGATATTCTGACTTCATATTGAGTCGGCTTGTGTCGGTAACGCGGCATGGCTATTCTTTTGTGTATTTTTGTGGTATGTTTTAGTATGAGTTAGCATTGAATGAATGTTTTTATGTGTTTTTTTTGAGTTTTATTGAATTTTGGTAGTACTTAGCTTTTGCTATTGGGGATCCGGTTGAGTTTGATGGCATCTGAGGCGTTTGATATTTATGTATGTGTTGTTGTTTTGGGTTTATTTTTGTTTCTCGGTGGGTTTGTTTTCTTATTTTTTTTTTGGTAGGATGGGTTTAATGATTTGTTTCTGTTTTGTTAGTCTTTTGGTTGTATTTTATTTATTCTAATTTTGGATATTTCTCTTTTTTTGTTTTGTGGGGTGTTTTTTTGGTGGGGTTATGGGCTGTGTTTTTGGCTGTTTGAGGATGCGTTTTTGTTTTTTGCGGTTTTTGTTGCTGTGTTGGTGTCATTTGGGGTGTGTGTTAGTGTGGGTTAGTGAGTTTTGTTTTTCGTTTTGGTTAGGGGTTGGGGGGGGGTGGTTGTGTGTTTTTTTGCTGTGGTTGTATTAGGTTTTTTATTTTTGCTTTCTGTTTCTGTGCTTTTTTTTTTTTTTTTTTTTTCAGATTTGCTCCTTGTTTTGTTTTTCTGGGTGGTGTTTTTGAGTTTTTTTCTATTGTTGTGTTGGTGTGGGGTTTTGGTGTGTGTTATTGTGGCTTGTGTTGTTTAATTGAGTTGTTGGTGGGTCTGGGAGGGGAGTTTGTTTGTTTATTGTTTTTGGAATCTGGTTCTTGATTGTTATTTTTGTTGTTGTTGGGTGTTTGGTTGTGGGTTTCATGTGGTGGGTTTCTTTTTTTTTTTGATTGGCGTGCTGTTTTTAGTTGTGGCGTGTTGATTTTTTGTGGTGATGTTTGGTATTTGGAGAGTTTTCATGGTGATGTGTGTTTTTTGTTAGAGGGTGGTTGGTGGGTTTTGGATTTCTTTTAGTGGGTTTTTGTTGGGTTTTTTTTCTTTTTGCTGGTGTTATTTGGGTGATTGTATGTGTTGGTTATGTTGGATGTTTTTTATTTTTTTTTTTTTTGGATTATTTTGGGGTTGTGTGTGGAGTTTTAGTTTTTTTTTTTTTTGTTTTGCTGCTGTTTTGTGGTCGGTGTTCGAGCTTTTGTTGTTGTTGTTTTTTACTTTTGTCTTTATGTGTTTGTTTTTGTTTTGTGTTTGTGTGTTGTTTGCTATTTTTGGTTCTTTTTGTTGGTTTGCTTTGGGTTTGGTCTTTTTCTTGGTGATATTGGTGTTTTTGAGTGATTTGTTTGGGTTGAGTTTTTTGAGTTTGTTGTTAATGGTCTATTGTAGGTTGGTTGGTGATCATTTTGTGTTTTGTTGTTTTTTTCTGTTTTGAGAGTTTTTGTTTGTATTGTTTTGGTGTTTTATTTTTTTTAGACTGATCCTGATTTGTGTTTGTTTGGTTGTGGCTTTTCTTATGGATTGTGTTCTTATGATTGAGTATTTATTGTCTTTTTGTTTTTCATTTTTTTGGATTTTTATTTTTGTGTATTGGTTTCTTGGCTTTTTCATTTATGAGTGTGTGTTTTTTTTTTTTTTGTCGAAAGGTCGTGTTTGTTTTGGTGTTTTTTGGTTTGGTTTGGTGTTTAGTGTGGGTTGTTGATTTGGTACTTGTTGATTCTTTTTGGGGGCAGTTTGACTTTTGGTCTGAGTCTTTTTTTTGCATGTAAGGGATCCTTTGTTTCATGGTTGTTGAGGTTTTTCTGGCTTTCGGTGAGTTTGTTTTTTTTGCCTTTTGTGGTATTGGGGGTGGCTGAGTATGTTTTGGTTTTCTGTTGGAGGGGTAGCTGGGGGGTGTTTAGTTGTTTTGTGTGTGGTACGGTAGGGGGGTGGATGTTTTAGTGGTTTGTTTATGATGTTGTTTGTTTCATAAGGTTGTGCTGCTGGAATGAATTTGGGGTTTAGTTTGGTTTTGGTTTATTACGTTTAGTTCGAGTTTTTTTTGTGTTCTGCATTGGTGGTTTTTTGGGGTTTTTTTTTCGTTTTGTTTGTTTGTGTGGTATTTTGTTTTCATTTTCTCTTCCTATTTGGATGGGGTGTGGGGAAGTATGGGGGGTTGTTCTTTGTTGTTTGGTTGGTTGCCATTGTTAGGGGTGGTGGGGTTGGTGGTTAGGGTTGTTTTCTGTTAGTTGTTTTTGATGTATGGTATTTATTGGGGATATTTTTTGTTTATGTGTTTTATGTTTTGGTATTTTTTGGGTCTCTTGGGTGTATTTCGGCTGTTTTCTTCTTTTGTTGTGTTTGGTGCTGGTTTGTGGGGGTTTTTCTTTGTGTTGGCTTTGAGTTTTTCCTGAGTAGAGGAGTGTGGTTTTGGATATTTCGAGGTCTTTTGGTTGATTTTGGCATAGGTTTATTTTGTTGTTTATTATGTGTGAAGTGGGTTGGTGCGGTGAGGAAGGAGTGAGGAGGTCTTTTGTTTTTCTTTATGTGATATGTGATGGTGGATGGGTTTGGGTTGGGGGTTTTTGTTTTGTGGGGGGTATTGTGGTGGTTCGTTTGTTGAAGGGTGAGTTTCGGGGGTTGTGGCTGGCTTGTGTAAGTGTGTGATTCTTGACACCAACACAGTTCATGTCATGGTTTTTGGTGGTCCTGTAAGAGATTGTTTGTTGCAGATGTGGTGGGGTGTTTGTTTGGGAGGTGTTGTGATGGTGTTGTTGGTTGGGGGTGTTCGTGTTGGGGGTTTTGGGGTTTTAATGGTTTGTTTTTGGTCTTTGGTTGTTGGATTTTGTCTGTGTTATTGTCTGATTGGTTTTTTGGTAATGTGGTTGGTTTGTTGTATTATTCTTGTTTATTTGGGGTTATGGGTGTTTATGTTGTTTTTTTGTTGTTTTTGTTGGTTTTTAGTTTGGTTGTGTGGTTGATTTTTTTTGTTTTGTTAATATCTTGTGGTCTGTTGTATTATTTGATTGGTATTTTTTTATCGGGGTGGTTTGTTTTGTTTGCTTGTGGTTTTTGGTTTTTTTGTGTTTGTGGGTGTTATTGTTTTGGATTGTTGTCATCGGTGGGAGAATGATGGGGGTTTGGACCTTGTAGAAATGTTTGTATAGAATGTGTGAAAATTATATATATATGAAAGCATGTAGGTGGGGAAATAATGCAAACACTAACTTACTGCAGCGAACATCCTGGGCTGACACAGTTATTTTACACTATTTATTTTACTTTGGTTAAACTCTAACTAAAACTATCCAAGAAAGTGAGCACTCTTTTTCCCCCTTATATTCTATATATAGCTTTATCAGTTCCCTCAAAAGCTGAATTTTGAGTTCCCATACCTTTAGCTGATAAATGTCAGTGACACTCATCTTGAATATTTCATTCATATTGAATATTTCAGAAGATCAGCAGTGAGGTTGTATAGTACTTCTCTCAAAGACGAAGAAATAATGTCTAAATATGTATTTTAGGGAAGGGACTTGTGTGGATGGTAAAACAAGAACAAAAAGCAGGTAAATATTATAGGCAAATTATAGGCAGGGCTGATGTTTTCTGTTGTTTTAACGTTGTCAGAAACGTATTTTAAAAAAAAAATTCTTTCACTGCACATAACTACAAAGGCAGTTGGGGCTTAAATTTTCTTTTTCAGGTCTGCCTTGGATTATTTATTCTTAATTTATAATATTAAATTAAAAATCTTGTTTATTCATCTCATTTATTTTGAGAGAGCCAAAATAAAAATCCAGTTCTCCACACTAAAAAAAATATTAAAACCCCCACTTTTTCCATGGAAATGTATTAGCACCACCTTCAAAACTTACGTTTGGTGCAAAAGTGACCTTTGTGTCAAGGATTTGCATTTTGCTCTTCCATCATCTGCTAAAAATGGCTGAATGGGAGGCTTTTGGGAAACAGTAATTCAAGGTGATTGAAAGAAACATATTTAAGCAATACATCCCAAATACATATCAAACAACAAAACCAAGCCTTTGAAACAAAACCTAAAACCAAACCCATACCTGAGTAGGAATGATAATTTAAAGAAAATAATCTGGCAGCAATAAGTCTTTTCATAAATGCATATGTTTACACTGTTCACCACATAGAGCACTTCTGAGAAAGATGGCCAAAGAGAGGAAAACTGTTAATTGAGATGTTTACACTAAAAATTGATGTTGTAATTCACATGCTTAATTTGTGACAGTTCCTTAGTGGGATCTCTGTTAGCCCTTGTCTTATAACAGGAAAAGGTTGGCAAAATTTGTAATGTTATATGTACAACACCAGTTTCTACACTGAAATTCAGTTCAAGAGGGGAAACTAAAGACAGTGCTATTTTGTGATGGTCATGGAATGGATCCTTGTAAATATATAAGGAATAAAATAGTTATGAAGAACAGGGTAAAAATGCTTGATATTAAAACCCTTTCACAGAATTTAAAAGAGCAAAGATGACTTCAGATCTCACCTATTAATGCTGTTTGGGTGAAAAAGATCAGATTGCATAATGATAACTTAACCTTGTGGATCATAAGAATTGCTAAAGTCTCTGTGATGCTTCTTTTTGGGCTGCAGAGCCCAAATGATCATAGTGATGTGTGTACTACAGTTTGACTATTTGCATCAAATTGAATATTTTTCATTTTTTATTGTACTGTCTCTTGGAAGAGTAAAATTTTAGGTTTTCTTGCATAATTTGTTCTAGTTGCCATAAAGATATTTATTTAACAACATATTAGAGATAACAAAAGATTTTGGTGCCCCTCATCCTGAGACAATGCCCTAACCAGAAGCTGGAGCAATTATTTTCTGACCTAGTGGTAAGGAATTTGAAAGTTGTTTGTTTGTTTGTTTGTTTGTTTGTTTGTTTTTTTAAAAAAGCCTAATTTTAGAATTGTTAAAAGCCTACTAGCAACAGCAGTCACAGAACAATCATAATTACAGGTAGCTAACCAAGTCAGAGGAAGAAACTGAGTAATTTTTCCCTGCCCCAAATAAACATCTCCCTGTACAAGAACTGAACAATACTACCTCTGCTACATAATATGAATGTCAAACATGCCTACTCCACTGTTTCTTGGTTTGCTTTTTCTGTATCAAAAGTTCAGTTTAACAGTTTCAATTTGGTTCACAGAAAATTGAGAAGACAGAGCAAATCAATGTTAAGCTGCTGTCCCAGAAGGTAACGGTTCAACTTTGAAGTACAACATGAATAATTTCTGAAATAATAATTTCTGTGTCAGAAAAAATGCTTGTTGCATTTTTTTTTCAAAATTCTTTTTCCCAGAAGTGAAAACAGTGGGGCTGCAAGTACAGAACTCCTGGTTTTTTTGTGGTTTTTTTTTTTTTTTTTTAGGGGCTTGCAATAGGGTCATCTTGCTTGAATATTATCCCTGAAAATTTAATGATTGGTCAAGAATCAGCCTTAGACAGAATTTTCAAAGTTTTATAAACAAATAATAAGATGAATTGCACCATCACTGAATTATTGTAAGGAGATTTTTTAATGCCTCAGGAAGCAGTTAGCATCCTGAAAAACTGGGAGATGCCTCATGTTTGAATTGCAATGAAGCAGTGCCTGAATTTGACTACAGAAATGGACTTCTAAAAGCTGCTTTAGGCTTAATGTGTGTATTGTCTCTATGTTTTTCCTCCACGTTAGCTGCAATGCCAGTTTTGATTCAGAAACATGGAGCTGAATTGGGAATGTAGCACTGTGATAACAAAATTAATGCTTTTGGGTCAAAACACACATCCAGCTGACTTGATGCACTTGCATCATGGTAAATCTCACCAAAAGTCTTTGCAGACATGATTTATCCAGTTATGAGACAAATTATAAGCATTTTAGAACAAACTCTGGACAGTAAAATTCAGGGAGAATCCATTTTTTTTTCTTTGAGAAAATCCTAGGCAAATTTATTAAGGTGTAAATGTCTCTGGTATAATCCAAATTCAGTTGTTCATGACACATAGTGTTAATTACTGTACTTGCAATTTATCCATTTTCATATTTTAAGCATGTTGCATATTTTCCATGTACATGCATCAACACAAAGCCTAAATGCAAACCTAGGAAAATAAAAGTTCAAATTTTCTTTACAGATCTGACTTAAAATTTCTTTTGTTGGGACTCTCCTTTATCCTGTTAAAAGGCTCACACAGGACAACGCATATAAAATACAAAATATACAGTGGTTATTCCATGCATTTTTCAGCATCCTCTTGGGATAACCCTGTTACCTTGCTCTGTTTGCTGCAATCCAGTAACAAAGATTGGTGGGAAACACAATCTTTGTGCTGGTCAAAGCTGACTCTTTATAAAACCCCTTTAACCAAATCTGGAGTGATTTCCCAGTCACAGCACTGCCTGTCACGGTGCAGATTAAGCTCTGTAAAAAAACAACTACATATACCATAAGTCTTTTTCAATGCCTAGAAATAGAAACTGGTTTTAAATCTTGCATATGGGAGAAGAATACATTATTATGCAAAGGTAAAACTTAAACTTTTTTTTTTTTTACACTCTCTGAACAAGCATAAAATGAAATGGATTCGGAGGTTAACTATGAGTTGCTTTGTCTTTCTTCCTTGCTATAAACATGTAAAGGCACACTAATATTAGACATGTTTAATCTCATCACATGGATTACTTCAGACAAACTCTTATGAAGGAGATGAAGGTCCTTTTTGTTGAAGTTTAATTTAATTTAGTTTTTTGCAGTTGGTTTATCTTCCATGAGCTTCACAGAAAGTGGTTATACAAAAGCATTATTAAAGTGTGTGAATGTTGGTTTGGATTTTGTTTTGTTTGTTTGTTTTTTTTGTTTGTTTTGTGTGTTTTGGTTTGTTTGGTTTAAATCTCCTTTAATAACCAGCTTACCCACCTGGTAGACAAGGGAAAGGCTGTGAATGTAGTCTACCTGGACTTCAGTACAGCTTTCAGTTCTGTCTCCCATGGAGAAGCTGGGACTCCATAGCTCTGAGGGTGCACTCTTCACTGGGTTACAAAAGTGGCGAGATGGCCAGGCCTGGAGAGTGGTGGTGACTGAAGTTCCAATCTGCTGGCAGCCGCTTCAAGTGGTTTCCCCAGGGCTCAGTATTGAGGCCAGTCCTGTTATCTTTATTGATGTTCTGCATGAGAGGATCAAGTGCTTTGCAGACAACACCGTGCTGAGCTGGAGTGTTGGTTGAGGGATCTGAACAGTCTGGACTGATGGTCTGAGGACAGCTCTCTGAGGCTCAACAAAGGCAACTGCTGAGTCCTGCACGTGGGTCACAACAACGCCAAAATGCAGAGCTTCGCAGCTGGGGGACGAGGGGCTTGGAAAGCTGCCCGTAGAAAAGAGATCTGGGGGTGCTGGTCAGCAGCAGCTGAACACGAGCCAGGGTATGTCCAGAAGGCCAATGACATCTTGGCTGGTATCAGCAATAGTGGAGCGGTCCAGAGAAGGGCAACAAGGCTGATGAAGGGTCTGGAGGCACAATGTGGTTTAGGAGTGCCTGAGGGAGCTGGATTTATTTGGTCTTGAGGAGGCTCAGGGGGGGCCTGAGTTACCTCAGTTACCTGAGAGGAGGTTATAGCAAGGTGGGTGTCAGTTCTCTCAAATAAAAAGTGATACGGCAAGAGGAAATGGCCTCAGGCTGTGCCAGGGGAGGTTCAGGTTGGCACCATCAGGTTTTCTTCACTGCAGAAGAGTTAGGGCATTGAAATTGGCTTTCAGGGAGGTAGTGAAAGTCCACCATCCCTGAATTGCTCAAGAAATTATGGATGTGGCATTTAGTGCTATGGCTTAGTTGGCAAGATGGTGTTCAGTCAAAGGTTCAACTTGATGATCTTTTCCAACCTTGATGATCCCATGATTCAATGAAATGAACCTGTAGTAGCACCCAGCTGAACTTCTTAGTATTTTTGCCTATCCCACGTTTGCATTCTTCTATGCAAAAAGATATATAGAGAGAGTTGCTTTTCTTGTTTGTTTTCTTCCCCCTTCTTCTCTTTGAAATAGCTTTGCCCATAACCTAGGGAAACCATTGTTTAAAACACTGAGAAAATAAAATATGAAAAACTAAGGAAAAGTCCTTTCAGTATATATGCGAAAGTAGGAACAAAAAAAAAAAAAAAAAGTTAACTGCCTAAAAAGGTCACTGTCTAAAACAGCACATTATTGTTTCAATGAATGATAGTTGTACATTCCAAGGAAGTCTCATGATATTTTCAGTGCCTTCTATTTGCTTAGTGATGAAGAGTAATTGAACAAAAGTTATCAAAAGTCATGAAGGAACAATTTATAATTCTTTTTCTTAATTTACCATGTAAAAGCTTATATAGCTGCAAAGTATCATTTGTCCATCAATGGTAAAGAGAGTTATTTTTTCTTCTTTTCGTCACCTGGTTTGTTTAGAAGTTTCTCTAGGTGTTTGACAAATTAAAAATTATATTTTTTAACAAGAATGCTCCATTTCATTAGTTTTAAATCTGCAGAATATCAAATAAAAGAGAGACTGAGTTAAATGGGACTTTTTTTTTCCCTCTATGTTTAATGTACTTCTTTTGCTGTCAAATTTTAGGCCTTTAGATACCTTTACAAGTTAGAAAAATGCAAGAATAGCTTTACTGTAGTAAAGGACACTTGTACCTGATAGAAATACTTTAAACACAGCTCTGGAGAGAAAGTTCTATTTTTTTGTGCTTCTCTCTCTCTCTCTCTTCAATATAAGAAGTAATTCTTATATATGCTATTTATTATATGTGTATATATTATATATGTATATATAACATTAATATTAATATATTTATATATACATAATTGTCGCAATTATACTGTACCTTTTATACAAAATTTATGTTATAAAAGTATGAAATGTTTTTGTGTTTGAATCAAGCTATAGTCAAACATATGGTGATTCCTAACTTCTGTTCTTGGTAATTTTAATATTATAGGCCATAATGTAGTACTACTTCAGACTTTAGGATGCAGTGTCATTGAAGAATTATGCGGGCATCTAGTACAGCCAAACTATTTTAGTGAAAGCCAAGCTGTGAAAAGATCTGTATATTTTGATTGGTTATCTCTCAACTGTGCTCAGTCATTGAAAATGCTGAGTTTATTTTATTTGAAAAATGGCTTTCCTCCATCTGGAACCATAAAAAGTTTTGATCTGTGTAAAGTGTGTGTAGTGTTGAGAGATGATTATTTGTTGGACATTGCCTTGTCCTATCATGAACACATAGTTTGTGAAGGGATTTCTTCAACAGCCAGTGAATGAATTAGGGTCAATAATCTAACATTGCCTGATAATACAAAGAAATGTGGTATTTTTCAACCTCTGGCATTTTCTTTCTGAATTTTGATCCTGATCTGGATTTAGTCAATAATATTCTCATTTTTTTTTTTCTTTTTGCCTCTGAGAAGTACATGTTGTAACATGCTATCATTCCCAAAATACATCTTGAATGTTGCTGCTCAGTGAAAGGTTTAGTGCATTTTTATGGAGCAGAAATGTTTCTATTGTATATTTGCAATTAATGAAGAGAAACCAAAATAAAATGAGACCAGTGTGACTAATAAAAGCTCTCCTACCTGTGTACTTGCTTACTAAGATTGCTGTTCTGAAATACATGTTCTGGAGGTGCTGAATTAAAAAGGAGACAATTCTGAAACCGAGGATCGTTGTATAACATTGAGGGAAGGTCACAGTGCTCTCCTTTTACATGGTCATTGCCACTTGCTACTAATGATAGTGATGTGAAACTGTGAGAAGCAGCATGCTTTTTAATCCAGAAAGAGTAAGGTCAAAACAAGAGAAAAGTATTCTTAAAGAATATGAGCTATTAGACTAATTTCTGCTTGCTTTGAGACAACAGTTGTAAGCTCTCTTTCATTTTTGAAAGAACTAGGACTGAGTATTTTCCCACCTAATGTTGGCTTTGGTTGCTTGTTTGAAGCTGAGAGTCAGAGGCATGGTTTGACAGCCTTCTACTTTCTTAACAAGTAAATGCTGCCATTATGTAAAATATTTAGGTACGATGTTTCTCAGTGAGATGATAACTAACATGGGACAGAGTGGCTTTCCTTCTGCCTTTCCTTTTGCCTAGGTTATTGACAGAGCATAATGTGAGAAAAACATAATTTTTTCTGCTCAGTATCTGAAAAAATCACGGAGCAAGTAATAGCATTTTGCTAAATAATAATAAAAATTAGATTTCCCTGCTCTGAAATAGGGCAGTTCAGAGTTCTAACAATGGAAAATAATGTTTTTTCGTTTCAGGTTGGTTTGTTCTAATTAACATTAAAATTTCGATAACAAATTTAATAATAACATCTGGAAATAATCCTAAATCAAGTTACATTCAAGCAAATCTAATTGCCCTTTAAACATCATACTGCCCATTTCCAAGAAATAAAACATACATTAGTAGAGACTTTATTTCAGCTTGCCTTTTTTGTAGTATAGGAGGGAGAAAAATGTATCAAAAAGTCATGCAGGGTCAGCTGATTTAGAATATAACTGGATATATTCCATGTAATATTAACCAACTTGGTATTTTAATTCATCAAGTGTTTATTAAGATCTGTATTCAACCATTATAAATGCAGGACCACAAAGAAAAAAAATCAGAAAGAAGAAAAGCAAACGTAGCTTAAAATATCAATTAAAAGACAGCTAATCCATCAGCATACTCTCCTTACATCACACTTGCCATTTATTCTTGGTTAGGTAGATGAAAATCCATTCTATATCCAGCTTCCCTAAGAGATATAAAAGCTCATCAGATATATTACAGTATATACAGTAATATACTGTATATCTAATATATATTACAGTAATATACATCACTATATTACAGAGCATTGACTGGGTTTTGATATATATAACTTCACTCAGTGGGTTTTAGAAACTTCTAATCATTTCCAAAACCACTCCTACTCACAGAGAAAGCTCAGGAATGTCTGAAAGCTGAAATCTAAACTCATCCAGCTACTCTTGAAACCAGAGGCAAATTGGTCACTGTCCACAGTAATAAGCTTGAGCTGAATATCCTTGCTTAAATTTTTCTGGACATAAGGGCCATGCTCATATAGTCAGACTGGTTCCAGGATTTGAATTACTGTTTTAAGATTATTTTCTGTACCATGCATGGTGCTTTGTCAGATGCCTGTGGAACTGCTCTGAATAAATACAGCATTGCAAAGTGTAGATATGCTGTAAACAATCAAAGGAAGAAAAATGTCTAACCTCAGAAAGAATCCTTAATAACTTTCAAAATTATGTATTGCATATTATTTTTTCCTATTATTCTGTCCATGGAGGTTTTCGTTATAGTGCTACATGGCAGTAATCCTAAGCATGTGTTCCTTTACCTTTTGTCATAATGGATGATAATTTAAATCTGGAATGTAGAAAATAATAGAGGCACATTAATGGTAACATTGAGGAAAAAAAAAGGATAAGAAATGATCAAAATTTATATTCATTTCTTTTATGGGTTACAAAATTATTTGCAATTCATAGTATGTATCCTATTGCTGACTTTGTACAAATTGCAAGAAAAGTTTTCAGAGTAATTTAGTCTGAGCTTTTCTTGATCTCCCTGGAACTTGCTTTTAACTTTTTTTAGCTGCAACAATAGTAGTCTACTGCTCAGGTGACTATTGTCTAAGCTGTTTTGCTTTCATTTTTCTTTGTATGTCCACGTGACATATAATTGTTACACTGTTTTTATATGCTGTAATGAGGTGGTAATAATAATAGGCAGTGGAAAAACATGGTAACACAAGTTAGAAGAGAAGTAAACAACTGGAATAATGTGTATAACATTTAATTGCATTATTATGAAGACTTTTTCCGGCATGGTTTGTGTATGGCTGTTGTTTGAGTTTTTGTCAATTGGTGTTAAAATGACAAAGTTAATGTTTCAAATGCACTAACAATATAGTGTTGGTTTCTGAAATGTTTTTCTTGGGCACACGTAAACTGAAGACTGCAAGTTCCACTTGCAGGGGAATCAAGGTCTTAATTTAAGGCAACAGTGCATCTAAATCCTTGGACATGTTCATTTGCACATGTCCCCCAAACATCTTAATTAGTTCCTTACTTTCAATTCAGTGTATCCATGATTTTCTTGGCCAAGCGCTAAATCAGTTTGGTGGGGATGCCATCATGCCCATAGGCTTCAATACTCCTACAATTAAACTGTATCATCAAACTTCCATGAAGCATAACCCAGTAAAGCCACGGGTGATGTTGAACTGTGTCTCTTTTATATCTTAATGATGTTTTACAATCATGATTTAGGAAATGCAGCATTGGAGTCTGCCTGTATGAACTCATACATATTTGACCAAAGAATTTAAGCATTTTTCCTTTATTAGAGTTTAAAAATATCAAGTACAAGTGTTCAGTATCCCATTTAGTACATAAAAGTGCTTATGTACTTCTAGAATTGTGAAATCTCAAACTCAAAAGATACACAATGCCAAGGCAAAGCCTTAATTCCTGTTCTTCGTAGGTGTCGTAGTTTACCCCAGCCAGCAGCCAAGCACCACACAGCTGCTTCCTCACTCCCACCAGCAGGATCAGAGAGAGAATCAGAAGAGTAATAAGATTAAAAAAAACACACAGGTTATATAAGACAGTTTAACAGGGAAATTAAAAGCTGAACACACAAACAAAGCAAACCAAGGGATTCATTCACTGCTTCCCAAGGACAGGCAGGTGTTCAGCCATCTCCAGGAGAGCAGGGCCCCATCACAATGAACAGTTACTTGGGAAGACAAACAACATCACTCCAAATGTCCCCCACTTCCTCCTTCTTTCTTTCTTTCTATATATGACTACGTGCCATCTGGTCTGCAGTGTCCTTCTGGTCAGTTGGGTCACCTGTCCAGGCTGTGTCCCCTCCCAACCCTCCTACAACCCCAAATTCCTCACCAGGGTGGCAGTATGAACAAGACCTTCGGCTCTGTGTGAGCCCTGCTCATCAATAACAAACACATTTCTATGTTATCAACCCTGTGTTCAGCACAAACACAAAACACAGCCCTATACTTGACACTGTGAACAAAATTGACTCTACCTCAGCTGAAAGCAGCACAATAGGTATGAGTTATTGAACAATTTGGTTACTTTTTCTCATATACATCATCAACAAGGAAACAAATAGACTGTTCTCTTTTATGTGATTCCGTTATTTGAGGGAGGAAAACACTTTTTGACTTATCTACTGATTTATATGACGGGAAAAAAATTTGTTCATTGACTTCCTAAATTTTGAAGATGAGATGTAGAATTCCATTATGTGTACTAAGTACCTGGCTTTGTAAATTACTTACTTATATCTATGTGTTGGTTTTTTGGGTTTTTTTTGGGTTTTTTTGGTTTTTTTGTTTGTTTGTTTGGTTGTTTTTTTTTTTTTTTTTTTTTTTTTTTTGCAGCACCACATATTGTAGGAGTCAGGATTGCAAAATAGAAAGGAATTAATGCATGTTAAAAATGTTATGTTGTTGATCGGGTTTTTTTAACAATTCTTCAATGTTGTTTTGAGAATGTCATCAATAATACCTTGCCATTTTAGATTGGAAACTTGAAGCCTTAATTATTAATTGAGATAGCAAATTGTTCACGTGTGCTAAAAGCATTGATGGAATCAGATGATGATTCTTCTTGTGTCCAGAAGTGACCATGCCACTCCTCAGTGCAGGACAAATGAATGTTTTATTCTTTTCCCTTTCCTCTTTGCCATATACCGTACATAAAAGCTTACCAAAGAAGCTGTAGATTGACCCCAGCTGGCAAGCAAGGCCCACACAGCCACTCCATCACTTCCCCCTCAGGGGGTGGGGGGAGTAATTGAATTAATAAGTGGGTTGAGATAAGACAGTAAAAACAAAAGCTGTACATGCAAGCAAAGCAAAACAAAGAATTAATTCACCACTTCCCATGGGCAGGCAGGTGTTCAGCCACCTCCAGCGAATTGGGGCTCCATCATGCAGAATGGTGACTTTGCCATCACTCTGAATGTCCATCCTTCCTTCATCTTCCCCGAGATTTGTATGTTGAGCATGACACCATATGGTGTGGGATACCCTCGGGTCAGTTGAGGTCAGCTGTCCTGGCTGTGTCCCCTCCTGACTTCCTGTGAATCTCCAGCTCAGTGATGTGGTGCTGTCGGGAAGAAAAGCACTTCCTTCTGTGCAAGAAATAACAAACCCTCTGTGCTCTTACCATGGTTTCCAGCACAAATCCTAAACATAGCCCTTTTCTAGCTGCTGTGAAGAAGAATAACTCTATCCCAGATTAAACCAGCACAGGAGAAAAAGGAAAAGACTACACAGAAAACATAGAGTGTGTTTCTCTATATATGATGTGTGGAGGAGCAGCAGCATAAAATTTAGATTTATGGCATACAAAAGTGGATTATAAAATAATACAAATTGAATATTGTTGAATATTAAAACATGCAAATTTGTAACAGGCTGTTAGTTATGAATACTTTGTGTCTCTGGATAATTTAGTTGTCAGATAGGAAACAGGGTTTTTTTTCTTATTGATCTAATAGTAAAGAAAAGTAATAAAAACACTTATTTCAGAATTTTCTAGGTTATCTTCAATATTTTATCTCCTTTTACTATTTTACCAAAGATGAATTTTTTGTTTTTTTTTTTTGTTTTTTTTTTTTTTTTCTTACTAGGGATATATATATATATTTTAAATGCACATTCTGGATTTATGGAACCTACTTCAGTAAATATATGGATTGGATTTTTTTTTTTTTTTTTTTTGGGATTTTTGGGGGGAAAAAAATAAAATGGTTTCTTTTTTGTTCTGTTTAGAAATTTTATTTTAATATTTGAGGTTTTTTTTCCTTGCAACATATCAAAAGTACAGGTTTTTGATCAAAATTTTCTGGAAACAATATATTCTCTTTTCACGAATTTCTTTTTTTTTTATTTCATGTGCTTAAGGAATATGTTTGCTTGATCTATCTTCACATTTTTTTTCTGATAGTTAAAAATTACTACTTCCACAGTGAGATAGTGCTAAATAATAATAGTGTATACAAAGTGTGCTTATTTGGAAATCAAAGACTTGAGTGTAGCTTATGAAAAAGATCTGTGTTTATTTAAAACAACATACTTTTTCTTGGTAACTATGGTAGCACAGTTAGAGTGGCATAACTTTTCCTAAAAGCTGTAGATAATACTTCTGTAACTAGTTCAGAACTGAATCACTATTGTTACCATAGATTTTGATTTTTTTTAAATTGACTCATAACTTGTTCATCAAATCCATTCAATAGGCTCAGAGACAAGGTGGTGGGGCCTAGAAACTAATGTTTGAGTTTGAATTATACAGTTAGTGGCTGGAACATTCTGATGAAACAAAAGCCAGGCCACATTCGTGCTCTGCATAAGATGTTTGTTCATTAGGATTTATATGATACTTCAGTGCTACACCCTGAATGTAAAAGTCTTGTACACAATGATATACTTCCTTGCCTGCCTGGGGGTTGGAAATGAAAGTCAGAAAACAGTTGTGAACAGTTTTTAAAAAAACACGCAAATAGACTTCTTTTCTATCTTTCTGTTCCTATTTTCTGATTTTAGGGGTATATATATTTAAGTACTCATGGGCTGAAGAGTTGCTCGAGTCTGTTCAGTTGTGGGAGTTCTCAAGTGGTACCTTAAAAGTTGTTGCCGATACCTCCAGAAGCATATGATATTGTGCCAGGGCTCAGTGTGGATGCAATCAGCCAGCTGGACCTAGCTGATTTTTAAGGTATTAAACTTAGGTAATACCTAATTTTTAAGGTATCAAAATATGTGTATGCAGCTGTATTTTTGCATTCAAAACATTTTGAAATACTCAAATAAATTTAAACCAACAAAATCAGAATTTAAGATTTCATTTCTGATGTCTAGATTTGAAAAATAATAATTTTATATGTGACTTAATGAATAATACATGGATGTTACAGCTGTCAGGTCAAGCCACTGTGATGAAAGTAGTTAATTACTAACAGCAATAATTTTTTAACCTCTTCACACACCAATTTGGCTTGATAATAAATTATAGAATTGTAGAATCACATAATGGCTAGGGTTGGAAAGGGCCTTAACAACCATCTGGTTCTAACCCTCCTGCCATGGGCTTAGACTTGCTGTAGGAAATTGCTCAAAACCTCATCCAACATGGCTTTGAATGCTTCAGTCTCCCTCTAACTGATGTTTGTTACACAATGTGATACAAATTGAAGAGGAAGAAAGATCTTAAGGGACTACTAATTGCTGGTGGGATGAGGGAATTGTGCCATTAAGTACTTAACACTTGGAATGAGAATTAGATAAATTTGTACAGAAGACAAAACCACCATCCTGATAGTGTCTGTTGCTGGTTTTGTTTTTCCCCTTCAAACAATGAAATGGGGTTCTGTCTTGTTGCTAGCTCATTTTAGCTAGGATTTGTTTAGTTAGGAATATTATCACCCTAAAGCTTTTTACAGAGAGGCAGAAATTGTTACCTCTAAAGCACATGCATATGGTTGGTGGAACTTCCTAAATAAGTCTCTTATTTACATATATTGAGTTAAAACGAGGCCACGGGGGTTTGTGCAAGTTCAGCTGGCCATCTGCACAAAACAGAAGCAGAGTTCTAGATGAGCACCATTCCAGTTCTGGGCCATCCCTCCTCTTTACATAAACCTTTTCTTACAGTGTCTCCGAGGTGCCCCTGCCCGGGCATGGGAACTCTTACAGTTCATAATGTTGAGGAATGCATCTGGGGCAGGTAGCTGGGCTGGCAAGCTGCAGACTAAGCTCGGGTGGGAGCCCAACAAGAGGTTTTGAGCTGCCACCCTTTGGAATAACAAAGGGCATGAAGGTGGGTGCTGCCAGCCAGGGGAATAGACACTGAGAGCAGGAGCGGGAATTGCTGACCTTTTGGATAACAATTGGCAATGAAGACCAGTGACACCAGTGAGATACATTGACTTAGGGAGAAGGCTCTCTAAGGAGG
>VKON01001577.1:0-10811 GCA_009741485.1 Malurus cyaneus samueli
ATCCTAAAATGGGGTAAAAGCCAATATCTATCAATCCAGCTGGAAATTAAATTTCCCTCCACCAAATGACAGTATGGTACCAAGAAACATTTTCAAAGTTTGGAGGTTTTGTGTACAAAACGACAGGAATGAGGAGGCCAGACAGAGTCTGGTTTCTATGGCAACCCCATGGTGTGTCTGGCTCAGCTATTTTCTTCTGTTATGATTTTATAGATAACTGGGACCCATCCAGGGAAGTTTCATATTGTCAAAAAATAGAATCCTCACCCCCAATCTAATCAGCAATCGTAATGCATGAAGGACAATCCAATATAAAAAAAACAAACTACAGGCAAAAAGTCAGCTGTGACTTTTGATAGCATGAAGAAAAATACATAAATTTCTCTGGAGCTGTGAAATAGTTCTGAGTGCTCCAGCTCTGCATTTGACTTATGGTTAAACTGTATTTTACATCAGTAATTTTCTTGTGGTACATCTGTCTTTCCTGCTGCATCTCTTGATGTGATCCCCACTTGTATGGCTTTGGAAAGTTCAGTTGTGTCCCCAAAACTCCTGACAGCTGGATGCAGGAGAAAGTTATGCTAAATGAACAAATTATCCATCAGGAGACTTAATCAAAGCACTTTTGCTAAAAGGCTTTGACTTCAAAATGAAAGCTTTCATGTAAGATTGGTTCTAAATGGTAAAGTTTTTCTCTCATATTGAAATGAATGAAGTCTATCTAATGTTTTTAGGGTTTCTTTGAATACAAATCCTACTTTTGTCCTGAAAAGTAGAAGTATTTGTTACACCAAACTCGAAAATCTCAGAAGAGATATCTCAGAGATAACACATATTTTAAAAAGCCATATAAAATAATAGGCATTTTTATTTGAGACTGGGTGAGATTGGGCTCAAAGTGCACTAAAATATTTGGATAATTAATAGAAGATAAAATCTTTAATGATATCAATTTCTGTTTTATTAATGTTTCAGGAACTTAAGGGGGATGAGTAAACCCAAGAACAAACTCTACACTCATAACTTGATTGCTCTATTTTAATGTCTCTACAGAGCTCCATTTAAATGAGAAAATAACAGTTTCTTGTTTTTTTTTCCAGAGAGCAGGACAAAACACTGTTCAGTTGTATTTTAGCAGCTCAAGGTTGCAAATTTGTACCTCTCTTAGCATCGATTCCCATGTTGTTGTGAAATACCCTTTTACCTGAGTCCATGTTACCTGAGTGCCATTTATATAAACATTTATTGAGACCTAGGGAAACTTCATTGTCTGACAGATGGTCTGACACCCACATAAAGAAATTCATAATCCAATTTAAAAAAAAAAACAACCCACCTTTAAGTAAGAACATATGTGTTTGTTGGAAAAGAAAAAAAAAATTGTATCCATCATTTTTTTGTCAGAGCAAGCACATATGGCAATTCCATTTTCTGTCACTGTTTACTTTCTACTTAAAATTCAAATGTCACTAGGCATGGGAACATGTTGAGTATTAAAGCATAGAAAAGAATTAACTAAGAACAATCGCTGCAAGAAATTGAAACTAATTGTTCATGGAAATTAATGGCCATCCAGTTAAATCAAACTTCCTCATACCATTCTGGCCTTGCTTTTTTTTTTTTTTTTCTTATCCTGTTTATTTTTTACCATCATTCCCTAGCCATTGGTTTTTACAGTTTTTATGCCTATACAGTTATTACACACGAAGATACATCTAGATGTTCTTTTCCCTATTGAGCCAAAAAAGTAGATTCTCCCATTCTAAAATATAATATCGTGAGTAATCACGTCAGCATCATTTCCATGCCTGCATATAATTGGTGTCATCCTTAACTTGACCCATAGACCTACCTCAATTCTTTGTGATTTATTTACTTGTCACACTGATCAAGGTAAAAAATAGTGGACATAGTTGCCATTCAATCTAGTGACATGAAATCTATTTTGCAAATTTAACCTGTTCAGTTGGTTACCCTTTCTAGTGTTATTAATGATAGAAGAATGATAATCAAACGATATTAACATTCTAGACGAGTCACTCAGCCTCCATAAAGGGACTTATGGTACGTGTTGGATGAGTAGAGTAGATGTCTTGTGAATATTGAAACTGGCAATGAGGGTTGTATTGAAATTAAATTGTACTGGAGAGCACGAAGAGCTCGTTGGGCCTCAATCATAGTGACATTACAGATTGCAAAATACAATTCCCATCTGATGGTATTTGCAAATTAAATGATGTTGAGGAGCAAGACAACATTAGTTTAAAATTCTTTAAAGGATTTTTGAAGGAATATCTACGTTCTTTAGATATTCCAATCAATAGTTTCATGGTATTTTTTTTGTTAAAGGGAGGTATTTTCCGTTATCTAACATTCAGAATAAGTTAAATTGAACTTCATTGAATAAATGAATCTGTGCTGTTTATCTGATATTGTGAACAGGAGAGGGGAGCATCAGACATCTGGCTGTGCTGATTCTCATGCCAGGGGGAAGAACTGCTCTGCCTCTGCTGTTTCTCAGGACGAGCAGGGTTTGTAGATGAGCCAGGTGAAAAAGGAGATGGGTACAAAGCAGCAGCACTCTTACAACATCCCCTGGGGTTTCCTTTGTAAATACAGCTGTAATTACTCCAGGCAGACAATTTGTAGCCCCAAAGCTCTTGGGAAATGAGGAGAGGTTTCCTGAATCCGTCCAGTGATTCCTGAAACATGGTTTGATTGTAAATGCAATGAAAGTGATCTAAGAAGGGACACAGAGCTCTTCTAAGCTAATGTTGCCAGCACAATGTGGGATAACCACACCTTGTTTGTGGCAAACTGCACACCAACACACATTTGAACCCTACAGTCTTCATATTCACTTATACTTTGGTGGGGAAATTGCACATTGGACCCTGCTTGCCAAACGATTGGTACCTGGATTTTTTCTTTATGCTCAGTGTCTCGTAGAAGTTTCACAATTTGTTAATCACCATCATTACAGGTGACCTGTGATGATTGTGAAGGTATTAAATCAACCTAGTCAGTGGAATTTCACAACAGATAAATTGCTATTCTATTTTCATGTATGAATTGAAATTATATAGCCATATTATCTACAGTAGCCATATCTATGTAAAAAAAAAATTACTTCTGCCCAGTGTTGTTTAGAGGACTGCCATGTAGTTATTTCAATTCATTTGCGCATAATGCAGGATTTTCTTCCCCCCTCTGTCACTATAAAAAATATTGTGTAACACGCTGCGTACTTGAATCATCATGATATGATTCAACTTTCAAAGAAAGGGATCAGGCCTGAAAGCAAGCCGATGATATTTACCAACAACTTGGTCAGCTACAGGTGATTGACATTAGCTATAATCACAAGGCAGTACAATCTCTTCAACCCCACAAATGTCTTATTTGTATAGATTAGTTTTCTATAGTATTCTCGAGAAGAAGAAGGAGAAGTATAACCCTCCTCAGTGGCTGTGGCCTATTCCTTTATTACATATATTATACCTTTCTAATCCCTTATTCTTTTCAAACAACATTGCTACATCAAATCAATACCATAAACTCAGGAGTACACAAGCTGTGTCTCTAATTATGCATCATGCACAAATATAGCTCCTTTTTTGATAAGTAACTTTTCTGTGTTCAGTACTCCACACAACCACTTTTCCCTTGGTTGTGTATTTTATGGCTGACACCATATTTTCTTTCTTTACTATGATGGACCTCTAGTAGACACACATATTGATCTTAACACTTCATAAAAATAGAGTTTCAGAGCGCAGCGAGCTAGAGTTGTCATGGTCTGTCTGGTTTGTCTAAGACCTTTTTGTGCCTTAACCCCGCCCCCTGCAGTGATTAGGACAGTGATTGATTCAACCTTTAGGGAGACCCTGGGAAGCAAAATTGTGTTTGTGCTACTCGTATATACCAAATAAAAGGTATATAAATAAAGGCGGCGCGGAGAGGAAAGCCATTTCAAAACAGAAAAACAACACACAACATAGCTCACATACAAATAAAACTATGGGCTGGTGTATTAAACATTTTTTTACACTAGCTCGGGGCTTGAATATAGGCATCCTTATAGCTGGGATCGCTCAATCATTGTGCAGATAATAGAATGGTGAATAGAAAATAAAAAAGCAATGGAAAACATTAGGATGCGGACACTGCCTGATAGTTGCTCACTCTGGTGCTGCCCAACATGTGTGATCTAGGGTTGTTTGGCAGCAGGAGTGAACTTGGGCTTCAAGTGTGAATAAGTTATCCTGCGCGACTCCTGCTCCAGGTGCAAGAGCATCTACGCGGCCACAAACCTCCGCCTGTTGGGGCTCTCAGGGTTCTCTCCTGGCACTTTCCTAATGGACAGGATTTGCTTTGCAGCTCTCATTTGCCACTGGTTTTAAGCAGATACAGGAAAAGGGAGACATTTTTCTCTTGCAGCAAATTCACAAGCAATTTACACATTAGGCCTTCCTATGTGCTTTACCAATCTTGCTCAACCTGTTGCAGAAGAACTATTTCCTAAAATTGAAAAGCCTTTGAAAGAAAAATAGAAATTAATAATGTAGCAAGAGCCATGTTCTGTTCTAATTTCTATTTTAAATATGTCATTCTTAAACACTGCATGCAAATTTATTGACAATTTCCAACCCTGTGCTACAGCCAGCATTTGTGTGCATTGTTTGTGTGTCTGCATGAGAAAGGAGAAAGAAGAGAACATGCCTCCATTTGTCCTCCAATAATATTCACATTTCTGTCTTAAACTGTTACAGGATAAAATACACTAAAGAGACCATAATATTAGCAATCTGTCTTAACAAAGGAGAAAAGACAGGTAATTTTTGGAAAAATGCTCTGAATTGGAAAATTATGGCTCAAGTTGACTGCTATCAAAGGCGTGTAGGCAGAGTTGATCTCCTGCTGAAGTGTTCCTTTCCCTGACCATTGACGGTCCTCGTGCAAAACATCTGACACTAGTGTTATTAATTTATAGAGTGATGAGGCAGTCATTTCAATTTAAAATGACAACATTTTCATTTACACTTAATATAATATTTAATATTAATTTTTCTCTAAGAAACATCAGGGTACTCGCACAAAGCATACTAAAATTAAGGCGTGTGACTTTTTCCCCCAAGTTCCGTGTTCCTGACAAACCAATGTTCATATTAATTTCAATGTTTTGTGCCACTCTCAAACGATCAGCGCACTAAACATCACATCTCTCTACTGTATTATTTTTGCTGGAGTATTGCTATAACACTGTTGCTGTAGTCGAACTGTGTATAAATGAAAATATGAAATTCCTGATAAGAGGCAATTCTTAGAATAACACCATTATAAATGCAGAGATAAAAGTCGTTTAGCTACTTGAAGATCAGATTAATCAGGATATTAAAGATATCACAGCATTCATGCTTGACAAAATACTATTTCAGATGAGCACATGTGGCAAATATACACTGGGGAATATAAAGTTAAGAATAGAATAGTACAATGCATTACTTTATTACGACTTATGACGATATAATAGACATATAGCCCAAATCAAAAGACTTTATCTATCTCTATAGAGCAGCAAAGAACATGAAAAGCGCCATATTTGACTATTTCTTCTTCGTTGGAAAAATTACGGCTATGCAGAGTATAGTATGCTCTTTTCATAATTATAACATTAGCCATTCTTCTTACTTCCGTATGGTGAGTTTTAATTTCAATATTCTAAATGGAATGTAATTAACAGTTTATGAAAAATATTCAGTAAAAGAGCTCTAGAAAGAAGTAGCCAGATATTTTTCCACATTTTTAGCAATCTTCTTCATAGCTTGCACTTTTTCAAAATGGGAGAAACTTAATACGCTACCTCAACTTATTTAGTATGGTATATTACATTTTAAGTTTTATGCTAACTGCTAAAAATCATTGTCATTGAACTGTTCTATTTTCATTAATGTGCTGAGAGTGCTTTGAGCCAGAAAAAATACACAAATAAAATACCACATTTTTACAGGTATGCAAGCATTTTGGAATAAACTCCTTATGACTAGAGTATAACAGTGTATGTGCACTACTGTGCATGCATGGACATTATTATTAGTTACCTAACTAAAGTAGGAAGGATAAACAACACTGTAAAAACACCTCACATTTAAAATAAATGTGGTGTTTAGATGCTCTGAATGAATGTATTTTGGAATAAAATTTTAGAAAATAGAATACATAAACTTGTTAATTACTCCTAAGTCTGTAGATGAAGAACTTGGGTTGAAATCAGAAAATACCATCTAGTATAGAAATACCATAACACTACACACAGCGAAACTCATAACTCTATTTACTCAATTTACTGCTGAGTTCGCACAAGTCGTTCTCAAAAGAGGGTATCTACAGCATCTCTGTTAGATGAAAGTAAAGGCTCATCGGATCGGCCGGGTTTTATTTGCATTTTGAAACCCACCAGGAATGTATGATGTGTAGCAAGAAGAGTCGATTCGATGACATTACCAACCTCTTTCTAGTTCTCCATGATAGGGACACAAGGTCGCTTCCGCTGAATAACTAACTCCTTCTCCATCCATGGTCAGAGAGAATCTGCCCAGACTTGGCGTGCCTGAACTCAGGGCTGGCAGGGCCCGTATCATCTCTAACGACTCCTTATGGAAGTGAGGACTAATAGATGTGGCATTAAAACTCCTAGTGTTAAAATCCATATATGTACGTTCTTCTGTTTTTTAGTGGCTCATTTGCACACAGTAGCACTTGCAAGTATTAGTGTCCTCTGTGTATTGGAGCTTTGATTATATTCTTGGGGGCCGGAGAGGGTGAAAAGAACGCACAACCCTCTTAGCCGGACACGGTAATCAAAGCCATGCGGGATATTTCTTCTGTGCTTCTCAGGGCCTAATGATTTTTACCGCAGTGTTTGGACCCTATATTTTTGTTTAATCACTGGACTTCCAGTTATACACAACCTCAAGACACAAGCGAGGCATGCGGTCTGGCTATCTTCTGTAATTCTCTTAACCTAATAAATAAGTGCTGCCATGAATCTCCTAACTATGTCACTAGGACTATGTGGAATGGAGACTGAGGCTGGGATTGTGTCCCTCCTAGTGCTGTGTTTCATCCCCCAAACTCACGCACCCTCGGCGCAGCGCGGGTTCAAGAGGGCACTTTCCTCAAGCATAGAAAAAACTCCTTCTTCGCATATTCCATGCGCGGCACGTCGAGTCCCTTGGGCGTGCTGCAGTGAAGTGATCATTAAACTATAATACCACATTTTGTCACCTGCCTCCTCCGGGCATTTGCAGGGAGAGCTGCTCCATCTTTTGCCGAGTTCTCTGTGGATCTCATCCTGTAGGGGGCACCGCAATGAATGCGTATCACTGACCATGCTGGGTCCCATAGCCGCCGGACTGGAACGTGAGAGGCCTATTCCTTTGTTCGCCTGAGGATCTCTAGGCCAAAGGCATTTGTGTGATGGGTTACAGAAGTTAACATCACAGTTGCATACATATGGACAACAAAGATTTTTTTTCTCCGGTGCAGGATTTAATCCCTTGGGATGCTGGCACAGACAGCGGCGTCACCTACGAGGTATGGGAGCAGATGGGATTTGTTCAAATGTGTCGCCTCAAAGCAGCGGGGCAGGGAAACCCTTCGGTCTGTGGGGATTCCACACGTGCCCTTATAATTTATATTTTTTACAAAACCCTTCAGTCTGTGGTGTTTCAACACGTACTCTTATAATACAAAACTGTTCGGTCTGTGGTGCCCTTATAATTTATATTTTTTTACAAAACCCTTCGGTCTGTGGTGATTCCACACATGCCTTTATAATACAAAACCCTCTGGTCTGTGGTGCCCTTATAATTTATATTTTTTACAAAACCCGTGAGTCTGTGGTGATTCCACACGTACTCTTATAATACAAAACCCTTCGGCCTGTGGGCATTCCAAACGTGCCCTTATAATTTATATTTTTTACAAAACCCTTCGGTCTGTAGGGATTCCACACGTGCCCTTATGATTTATACTTTTTACTCTGATAAAAATGTTTCTTATAATGAATTAGAAGTCATTTAAGTTATAGATTAAGACTGCGCAACTTAATGCTCGTTAGGGGCTCCGTTGTGCCTGAACTCCTTGAGCATTTATTGATGGGAAGATTATTGATCTAAAATATCACTTGGTATGCGCAATTATTCAGAGGCGTGTATATAATGATCTATGGATCAACAGGTATAGAAGAGGTTGGAACAGGATAGACGCACAAGATGCCACATGGATCAAACCCAAAATAATCAAAATCTATCGATCAGCAGCAAACGCAAAAAAAATCCAACCAATAGACGAGAAAGCAAACCATACCCCATTAATACGAAAAAATCACCATCTCACCATTTAGCAACTGTAGTTATTATTTCATAGTTCACCTTACAGTGGAATTTTGAAGCTTAGCATTTCAGAGATGTTTTAATTTCTGCAGATTAATAATTGTATTATTAACCATTCTCGATATTTGCCTCTTTCTTGTAAACTCTTTTATTGGTTGCTTTTATGTGTATGCAGTGGATACTCCTAACAAACCCACAGTGCCTCAGGAGAAGATCAGACCTCTCACAAGCTTAGATCATCCTCAAAGTCCATTTTATGATCCAGAAGGAGGATCTATCAAGCTGGTGGCCAGAGTTGTCATCGAGAGAATTGCACGCAAGGTAGAATATATGAATATAGAGTTCTCAAACACGCAAAAACCCCACTTCACAAATAAACCCCAGCCAGCATGGGTTTAGTGGAAGGGGTTAGGTTCTTAATGTAAATTACCAAAAACACTGAGTCTCTCATTTTCAAATGACCAGGTAACCCGCTGGAGTGTGGAATACGCAATAAGTGGGGATAATACACGATGGAGGGCGGAGGCGGGCAGGGGGGGGGCTGTAAGTGATGTTGTCTATTATATATCTTCACAAGGCCTCTTGTGCTGACTGTCTCCCACAGTCATACTCCTGGAAGCTGGCGCCCACGGCTTTGGACCAGGAGCATACATATTGACTTGGGCTTAAGAATTTGAGCATATACATAGGGCCGGGCCATTGTGTGTGGCTTGGTGGTGGAATGGTGCTGCATCCAGTGGCTAGCCAGTCATCCAGTGATGTCCCCAGGGGGTCCTCGTCGTGGGACCAGCTCTAGCCTTTATCGTATTTATTATTGATGATTAGTGGGATGAGGGGATATTTGAGTCTTTCATGTTAGTAAATGTTGCAGATGACACTCACTCGGGCGAAGCGCAATGCTGGCCTTGTTGGGTGCGATCTTGTTGGAGGGTAGGGGGCTCTTGCAGAGAGACCTTGGAAGGTTTGGATACATGGAGTTGAAGAGTTGTTCTCCCGTAGGATTGAAGTATAATTCTCAGTTTAGTGTCGACGATTCTGATTTTGGCATCGCACCAACTCTCCCTTGCAATCACCCAAATGCACTTATCAGCTGTGGGATCAGGGAGTGGTTCCGAGATTGCCCATATTCGCGCAGCGAAAAGAGATTTGGGGGTAATAGGTACTGGTACGTACAGCCGGCTCATACATGTTGTGTTTAAATAGCTCCAGGAGCTCAGTCGTGCGCCAGAGGGCACTCGAAAAGTATGGCCAATGTATCCTGTGCCCTGTATCACGAAAATAAGTGGTATGCCAGCAGGAGCAGGTGATTAGACTTCATCCTTCCCTATACTCGGCACTTTGGTGATAGGCCGTGCAACCTCGCTATCTGCCTTTTGTCCCATGATCTGGGCCCCCCTTCAGGTTCAGGAGTGCGGACGTGAGAGAGACAGCAATATTGTGAGTTTGTAATTTTTTATATCCCCACCAATAATTATCACACAGACATCCCTGGGAGGGCAAGCAGAGGGAGAGAGGGAATGGGGGCACAACGCAGGTTCTGTGCTACGACAAGGGGCTTTGGAACTCTCTGCAGCCACTATGGAGGAACGGGCTGAGAGAACTGGGATTGTTGTTTAGCCTGGAGGAAAAGGAGACTCAGAGGTGACCTTATTGCTCTTCCTCTACAACCTTCTTACCTGTAAACGGTGTGCCGGTGTAGTGAATCAGGTGGGGGCGAATATAGGTCTCGTCTATATTCGGAGCACGCAAGTGCGAAACAGGAACGACGAGGACACAGTCTTTAAGTTGCGTCCAAAATGAATGATATAGCAAGGTTAGATATATTAGGAGACACTTAGTGGTAAGAAGGAGGCGATTATGATTTTTATGAATTATTGGAATGGCCTGCCTGGGAAGGTGGTGGAATCACCATCCACACTTGCTGGAGGCATTGGTGTTTAACTATAAGACGTGGTGATGTGGGTAGAAAGTTACAGTGTTGTCTCGCTCCCCACAAAATATGTGCGCGTGATTTAGAGTGTTCGATTGGAAGGGCTGTTAGGGACGAGAGGTGGGACTGCGATGAGCCTTGAAGACTGCGTTTCCATAGCGGCTAGGGCATACTATGCTAGAATGCGTCAGATTTATGATTATACTACAAAACCAATCCTTTCTCCTCCTTCCCTCCAAATCTATCCTCTTAAACCTACCCACAGCAAAGATAATGGCAGAAAAAAAAACCCCTAAACATTGTATATAAGTTATTAATTTTTCCTTTATTTACTCGTGCTATTATATTTTCACCTTGTCCTGATATGGAGGGGCTTTTCCAAAGCCTATACATGGGATATTATGCAAACGAGAAACATGTAGCATGCAGGAACACAATCAGATGACTACACCAATTGTATATTAGTAACCTTTCACTCGTATGCT
>VKON01001580.1:0-24745 GCA_009741485.1 Malurus cyaneus samueli
CCAAATTCACACAAACCCGGCTTTTCCCGAATCCACACAAACCCGGCTTTTCCCGATTTCACACAAACCCGGCTTTTCCTGAATTCACACAAACCGGGCTTTTCCCGAATTCACACAAACCCGGCTTTTCCCGAATTCACACAAACCCGGCTTTTCCTAAATTCACACAAACCCGGCTTTTCCCGAATTCACACAAACCCGGCTTTTCCCAAATTCACACAAACCCGGCTTTTCCCGAATCCACACAAACCCGGCTTTTCCTGGTGATTATTCCCGAGGTTTCCTTTTGGGGAGAAGCTGCAGCTGCTCCGGGCAGGGGCCAAATGTCCCCAAACAGGGCAGGGGACACCCAGGGGACACCCAGAACACCCAGGGGACACCCAGGGGACACCGCAGGGACACCCAGGAAATAAGCCGCGTTGGCCGAGGCAGGAGGAGCGGGAAGGTGGCGGGGAAGGTTCCAAAGGGGATAAAACTGGGATTTGCACCCCGAGAGCTGGGATTGGGGCAGCAGAGCCCTTCCCAGGGCTCCGGGAATCCCGGGATGGGGGCGGATCTGGGATGGGGACAGATCTGGGATGGGGACAGATATGGGATGGGGACAATCCTGGGATGGGGACAATCCCGGGATGGGGACGGATCTGGGATGGGGACGGGTCTGGGATGGCGGACAATTCCAAGAATGGGGACAATCCCGGGATGGGGACGGATCTGGGATGGGGACAATCCTGGGATGGGGGCGGATCTGGGATGGGGACAATCCTGGGATGGGGACGGATCTGGGATGGGGACAATCCTGGGATGGGGGCGGATCTGGGATGGGGACAATCCTGGGATGGGGGCGGATCTGGGATGGGGACAATCCCGGCATGGGGACGGATCCTGATAGGGGATGGATCACGGGATGGGGACAACCCCGGGATGGGGACAATCCCGTAGCGATTGGAAGGACAATCCGGGATGGGGACGAATCCGTGGGACGGGATAGGCGGAACCGTGATTTTTTTACATGTCCTGTTTGTGTAGCGTGTGTACAGGGGACCGCAGCCCTCATTTGAAGGGAGTCCGTTGCGGCGAGTGTGAAACCCATCCCTTGGCTGCTTTTTTGACCACCAACGCTGAGGTGGGCGATTCAGCACGAGGGGGCGGCTCATAAAGGGGGAAAAATTTGCGGGAAAACCGGGAAAAATTGGGAAAAACAAATCCCTGGCAAAAGGAAGCTGCCCCAGTTAGGCTGAGCTTGTTCTGCTGCTGCTCCCTGGATTGCCAACCCCATCCTGGGGCTCTCCCTGGATCCCACCCGGGATTTTCCTCATTTTTTCCGGCTGCCTGGCAATGAACTCTCCTTCATGGAGACCCCTGATCCCAAATTCCTGCCGGGACCAGCCCCGGCTGTAACATTTTCTTGGAGGGAAAGGTTGTTCTGCAGCCGATTGACCCCGAGGGCAGAGTTACAGCAGCCTGGAAACGGCGAAAAAAACAATTCCATTTTCCAGCCAAGCTCCCAGCAAAGTCTTCCCGAGCCTTTTCTTCTCCTCTCTTTTTTTTTTTTTTTTTTCTTCCCTTCCCCATGCTCGCATGGCGGATTTTAAGTCTACTGGAGCCGCCATCTGTGCATTATCAAATCTGTTCCTGCAAATAATCTCTTCTCTCTTGTGGATCTGCCCCTATAAGAGCCAAATGCCGGGCAGGGAAGGGGATTTGGTTTTTTTGGAAGCAGCGAAGGAGCCGGCGCTCCCTGGGAATGGCGGAGGTGAGAGGGGCCAGGGAGGGGTGAGAGATGAGAAATCCCACAAGAAATCCTGGAGGAAATCCTTGATTCACCCAAGTCAGCCAGGATGCCCTTCCATCCCATCCCATCCCAACCCCATCCAATCCATCCCATCCCATCCCATCCCATCCATCCCAATCCCATCCATCCCATCCCATCCATCCCATCCCCATCCACCCCACCCACACCCATCCCCCATCCATTTCCCATCCCATCCATCCCCCCTTCCAACCCCTTCCTAATTCTTCCCAACCCTCCCAAACTTCCCATGGGAATGCAGCTCAAATTTCCGCAGGGGTTTCCCGGGAATTCGTCACTCCAGCCGAGAATCCCGGAGCGACGCCAACCCCGGGAGATTCCCACAAACACCACGGTTAAACTCCCGAAAATGCCTTTAACATGCCGGCCTAAACCCAGCCATGGTTAAACTCCCAAAAACGTCTTTAGCATCGGCCTAAACCCAGCCATGGTTAAACTCTGAAAACGCCTTTAACTCCGCCTAACCCCGCCATGGTTAACTCCTTAAACCCCTAAAGCCATGGTTAAACTCTCTGCAAAACCAGCCATGTTAAACTCCGCCTTTAGCTCTAAACCCAGCCATGGTTAAACTCCCATAAACTGCCTTTAATGCGCCTAAACCCAACCACGGTTAAACTTCCGAAAATGCCTTTAACTCCGGCCTAAACCCAGCCATGGTTAAACTCCTGGAAACATCTTAACCGGCCTAAACCCAGCCATGGTTAAACTCCTGAAAACGCCTTTAATGCCAGCCTAAACCCAACCAGGTTAAACTCCCGAAAACACCTTTAACACCGGCCTAAACCCCGGCCTAAGCCACGGCGTTTTCAGCTTCATTGCTCCCATGATGGCCTTGTCTGGCACACGGATCAGAGGAGATTCCCACTCCCATTTCCCGGGAATGTGCTCTCCTCTCCTGAATTTTCCACGGAATTTCTTGGAATTTTTGGATTTTTCCGGAGCTGTGAAATGTCCAAACTCCGAGGAAAAATGAGAGAAAAATGTCAAGGAGCGAAGTGGGAAAAAAAAACTCCATCGCGGGAGTTGGATAATTCGGCTGCCGAGAGAACGTTATCAGTTAATGATCTGTAATTATTAATGAATAATTGAGGCTTTAATAGGCAGGAAATGAAGAGCTTAATTGCATCATAACAGAATTAATGAAATTAGCGGCTGGGGATCCAAGGAGTTACAGGGTTGGGGTTTTTTTAAGGGAAAATCTGGTTTTTCCAAGGGGTTGGTGCGGATTTTTATTCCATGAAATATTTGGGAAGGTGTGGGAGAGGAGGAGGAAGAGGAGGAAGAGCAGGAAAATGTGGGAGATGAAGGATCACAAAACGGGGAGCAATTCTTCCTAAAATTGCGGAAAATTGGGGCGCGGATTTACTTAAACTTTACAAGAGCACAGATCTGAAAATATTCAATTAACGGGAAAAGAAATTATTTAAAAATTCAATTTCTCGGCTAAAAATACAAACCCAGCTGAATTTGCTTCAATGAGGATGGGCGGAATTGTGGATCCAGGGATTTTCCTGGGTGTTCACAAACCCCATTCCTGAGGTTTTTATTGGAAAAATCACAACTTTTGGTTAATGATGGGGATGGGTTTCCTGGGGTGTTTTTAGATCCGTGTCCCCCTGGGTCCCCTCCTGTCCCCGCTGCCATTCCAGGGGGACACGGATCATTGTCCCTTCCCGGGAAATGGGATTTTCCAGCAGCGGGATGGCCATAAAGGCAGCAGCTCCCATCTGGAAGGAGCCCATTAAATCCCGGGAATCCAATTCCAAACCTGTTTGTAATGAATAAACCTTAAAAGGCACCGAATAACCCCAAATATCCCTGCAGGAGAATTGTGGGAGTGAGGGAGGGGTGAGGTGTGGGAATTTCACAGAGTGCTGGAGGGTTGGATGCACTGAACACCTCACCCTGAATCCCTGAATCCCATGGATCCCATTGATCCCATTGATCCCATTGATCCCATCCCATTGATCCCATCCCATGGATCCCATCCCATGGATCCCATCCCATCCCATTGATCCCATCCCACGGATTCCATCCCAATCCCATCCCATGGATCCCATCCCATCCCATCCATGCATCCCTCCCATCCCATCCGGATCCCTCCATATCCCATCCATGATTATCCCATCCCATCCCATGGATCCCATCCCATGGATCCATCCCTTGATCCCATCCCATCCCATCCATCCACAGATCCCATCCCATCCCATCCCATTCCCATCCCATTCCATGACCCATTGATCCCATCCCATCCATCCCATCCCATCCCATCCCATCCCATCCCATCCCATCCCATCCCATCCCACCACTCACTCATTTTTTAGGATTACATTCCTCCCATTCTGTGGGAAAGGGGATCCCAACCCCCCCCCCCACCCCCAGCCTGATCTGACCTCCCCCTCCCTCCCCGGGCAAACGCTCGGTGAATCCCAAACAGATTTCACTCAGCCCCGACTCTTTTTAGGTCAGGTTGTTTTTTTTTTCCTCTTTCCCTTTCATGGCAGATTTTCGGGAAGGCGGCAGCCAATGGGAAGGGAGGACGGGGATTGAAAAGGGATTCAAAGGAGCCTTATCACGGCAGGGCCAGGAGCGCGTGGAGCTTTGGAGATAGCGGAGAGGGGGCTCTGCTGCCGGAGCCGCGCATCCACGGGGGGTTCTGTGCTTTTTCCTTTGGAAAATTGCGTTTTCTTACCCCGATTTTTATTATTTTTTTAGAGGGTGGGATTTCTGTCCAACCCGGCAGAATTTGGGATTTAGGGCTGCGGGGATTCCGCACATCCCTGGATTAAAGGGTGGAGAGTGCTGGGAAAACACCCCCCAGAAATCGTGGAGGGTTTGTTAAAGGTGAACAGTCCTTGCCTGCATTCCTGGAAACACCAGGAAAACTCGGGAAAGGGATTTTAATGCTCGGCTGTGCTTTTTTTGTTTTTTTTTTTTGGCTCAGGTTTTGTGAGTTTTTGTGCGTTTTGTGCGGAGGTCTGGGGTTTAAGGGGACAAAAGGGAACAAAGGGAGATGGATGGACAGGATGGATGGAGATGGAGGACAATGGTGGAAGATGGATGGAATATGGAGGAAGGATGGATAGGAGATGGATGGATGGGATGGATGGATGATGGAGGATGATGATGGATGGATGGATGGATGGATGGTGGATGGATGGATGGATGTGGATGGATGGATGGGATGGATGGATGGATGGATGGATGGATGGATAGGGATGGATGGATGGATGGATGGATGATGGATGGATGGAGAGGATGATGGATGGATGGATGGGATGGAGGATGGATGGATGGATGGATGGATGGATGGATGGATGGGATGGATGGATGGATGGAGGATGGATGGATGATGGATGGATGGATGATGGGGATGGATGGATGGTGGATGGATGGATGGATGGACGGGATGGATGGATGGATGGATGGATGTGGATGGATGGAGGTGGATGGATGGATGGATGGGATCTCAGGATAAGGGAAATACCCTGGAATCCCTCTGAGAGAGCTGGGAATGTTCCCCTGGAGAAAAGGAGAGCTCAGAGCCCCTTTTGGGGCCTGAAGGGGCTCCAGGAGAGCTGGGAGGACTGGGGCAAGGGATGGAGGGACAGGACACAGGAATGGGGTCACACGGACAGAAATGGGATTTTAGATGGGATTTTGGGAAGGAATTCCCAGCTGGGATGGAATTCTTAGAGGACCCCAGATCCCTGGGAATGCCCAAATCCAGGCTGGAGCACCCTGGAACAGGGAAAAGTGTCTCTGGATGGATTTGAGTTCCTTTCCCACCCAACCCATCCCCAAATCCAGAGCCTCATCCCGGCAGGAAGCCGTGGGCAGGATTTTTTGGGGCGGTTTGGGAGCTTTTCTCTCTGTTTTCTGAGCGTTGTTTTCCCTTTTCACTCAGCCTGGCAGGATTTCAATCCTTCTCACCTCAATAAAAGCCGCGTCAGGCTCTGGGTTTTCTTTTTTTTTTTTTTTTTTTTTTTTGCTGGAATACCTTTTCCACTCGCACAAAACCCAAAGCTTTCGGCGTTGGCGGGGGAGACACTAAAGCCGGGTTTGATGAAAAACAAAGCCTCCGACCAGGGCGAGATCCCGCGCTCCAGAAAAAAAAAAAATGGAATCGTGGCAGGTTTGACTCCGCGGAATTACACCGGGATAATTTGCATTAACACCGGGATATTTGTGTGGGATGGGGCAGAAAATCTCCCGAGTTCCCCGCTCGGAACCCTCAGGATGCTCAGAGCCATCCCAGGACCGCGCTGGGAAGAAATTTGGGATATTCCTGAATTCAGGAGAACACAACCGGCCTGATTCCCATCTCTGTCCTTCCCCAGCTCCCAATCTCTCCACGGGAAGAAATAAAAAAAATCTCTGGGATAAAAAATCCCTGGGAATCCACGAAAACTCCTCCTGTCCTGGTGCTTCCACCCCGCTCATTAACGCATCGTTGAGGTTCATTAATGGAGTGTAAAACTGTAATTAAAAATAATCCCCTTTTCTTGCCGGGGAAAAGCAGAGGACGTGGAAGGAGGGAAAATAAACCCGGAGCCTGAATGGGCTTTAATTGCAGCTGCGGGAAGACGAGAGCGAAACAATTTGCTGGGTTTGTTTTTCCTCCGGCAGGGATGAGCCAGGAAAAGAAGAGGAAGAGCAAAACCCCGAGGAGAAAATGGAAAACATCCCCATCCCGACAGGAATCCGTCTTTTCCCAACAATCCCAAACCTCGGGAGCGGAGCAGGGGTTTCTCTGATTTATCTCCCTGGGTGAGGATTTCATTTCAAGCCGGAGGATGCTCCGAGCAAAGCCGGGCCCGTTCCAGCCTTAATTGGGCCATATTTCAATCCCGGTTCATCCGTTCCGTGTGGATTCCTCATCCCGGCTCCATAAAGTTTTATTAAGTGATATATCAAGGAATTCACCGCTCGCAGGTTCGGGGAAGGGAGGCAGGAGGGGGAAAACCCAGCGGAGCGGAGCTGAGCAGGGAAAAGAGCGGTCCGAGGAGCAGGAGGTGACAAAAAAGCGTCCGAGGAGCAGGAGGTGACAAAAAAGTGGCCGAGGACCAGGAGGTGACAGAAAAAGGGACCTGAAAACCATGAGGTGGCAATTCCTCTGGGAAAAGAAGGAGGAGAAATGAACTCGGCGCTTCACGCAACGTTCAAAAACTCATCAAGGCTCAAAAACTCACCAAAGTTCAAAAGTTCGAGAGCAAAAATTCCTGGAGAGCCGGGCTCGGGGAGCATCCAGAGGGGCTGGAAATTGGAAAGAAAACATTCCGATGGATTTCCGAGCCGGACAGGAGGGAACAGGAGGGAGCAGGAGGCTCCGGCAGCACCGGGACGATCCCAAATCTCCTCCCGGAAAGCTCCGCTGTTGTCGCCGCTGTCCCCGCGGAGAGATCTCGGTCTCGGTCCCCGATTTAACGCGAGTTCACGTTAGATCTCGCCGCCGATTGCCAGAGTCGCTCCGAGCTAATTACGGAGTTAATTACCAGCTAATAACTCTGTTGCTAATGGCTGTAACGGATTTTTGGCAGCGCTGTCGGGAGGGTCTCCTGGGCGGGATCCTGGGTACAGAACCGGAGACGGAGAACGATTCCAATTTTTTTTTTTTTTTTCCTTTGATGAACAGGAAATTATCCCGATACCTCCCACTATTGTGCTCCTCATTATCCGAGGGTAATTAGGAGGGAAGAGCTGCGGGTTGAGAGGAGGTGACAATTTGATGGTTGATGTCGCGGGTCGGGTTTGTCCCTCCTCTCCTGCCCTGGCTCCCAGCATTCCCGACATTCCCAACCCTTCCACACCCGCTCAGGTGTCATCCCAAACCCTCCGCGCCGCGTTTTGGGAGAATTCCAGGATTTTTTCAGGCAGAGGAATCCTGTGGGGAATCAGCCGCGTCCTCTGTGACTTTCCAAGAGTGAGAAATTCTCCTTGAGCACCTCCCTTGCAGCACATCCCCGCTTTTCCCGAGACAAACTGGGACGAACTGGTTAAATCATGGCCAAAAACCCGCCTGGGTTGGGATGGAGATTCCCAGGCAGCAGCCGGAGCTGAGGGAGGGAAGCTTTGGGATGATCCAGCCCGGATTTGGACATTTCCAGGGATCCTGGGGCTCCTCTGGGAATTCCTAATTCCCAAAATCCCATCTAAAATCCCATTTCTGGCAGTGTGACCCCATTCCCTGTGTCCTGTCCCTCCATCCCTTGTCCCCAGTTCCTCTTCAGCTCTGCTGGAGCAGCTTTCGGCCCCAAAAGGGGCTCTGAGCTCTCCCTGCATCCCTCCCTTCTCCAAGGGAACATTCCCAGTTTTTCCAGCCTCCCTTCAATCCCTTGGCAGAGCTCTCCTGGCTCCTCTCCCTGGCTCGGGAACGCCGCTCCCAACCCCTCCTTATCAGCCAGGAGCACCCGCCGCCACCTCGGGGAAAAAAAAAAACCAAAAAAAACCCAAAAAACCTGGAATGTGAGGGAGGCAGAGGGAAAACACGCGATCCTGGCAGCCCCGGAGGTGTCGGGAGGGCTGCGGTGACGGGGGTGGGTGTCAGGATTGGCTTTTCTTCCCTGGAGCAGAATGCGGGAGTGAAATCCCAGCCTGGAGCGGATTCCGTGGAGAAGGCGGCCAAGCCTGGGAGAATCCCGCTGCCAGGGCGGCTGCAGCTGCTTTGGAGACTCAAATCCCTTCCCAAAAATGGATGAGCTTCCCACCCCTCTTTTTTTATTTTTTTTTTTTTTTATTTTATTTTTTTTTTTCAGAATTCACGATTTCCCTGCGCTGGAGAAAAGAAGCCCCTTCCGAACTCCCCGGAACCATTTGAATTCCTCACAGGAGCTGCCAAGTCCAACAGGGAACATTTCCATGCTGGGATAACAGAGAGGAAGGAAAATCCTCCCAGAATCACCCGCGAGGGGTGGAATTCCCAGCCTGGATGAGGTGGAAACCTCGAAATGCTCCAAAAAAACGCAGCAGGAGGAGCTGGGGCGAGCTGGGCTCGGGTTTATCCAGCCCCAAATCCCAGCAGGGCGGAACCCGAGGCTCTGGAACAGCTCCTGACCCGTCCACATCAGTAAATCCGTGAATTTTCGAGTCTGGATGCATCGGGAATAACGATCTGGAAATCAATAAACCCCTGACGATTACAAACCGCAAACACAAGGAACCCATCACCCTCCCAAAACCCCGAAAAAACTCATCCAGAGCCTGCCCGGGGTTTTTCTGAGTTTCCCGATATTGAGTTTTCCTGGAAATCCGGTTCGGGGAGGAAAACCTTTTTTTTTTTTTTTTATTTTTTTTTTTTGTGATTTTTTTTTTTCCAGCTTCTTTTCAGGCTGCTGGGGATTGGAGCTCCAGCGGTTCAATGGATGCAGCTGCAATCAGCCTGCGGTGAATGATGCTCCAAATTGCAGCTCCCGGGATGCCGGGAGGGGGAGAGAGCGCAGAGCCGGGAGCAGGTGACGGTGTTTGAATGTCACTTAAAGTTCATTTTCATTATTTTAATTGTCACCGGGAAAATCTCCCCATCCAGGCCCTGATTATGCTGGGAGAGAAAATCAGGGTTTAAATCCCAATCAATCAGAGCCGGGAGTGTTTGTGCAGCGCCGGGAGAGCGGGGCCTGAGCTGTGATTAAAGCGAGGGATTGGTGATCCTGGAAAAGGCTCTGGGAATTCTCGGGATTAGAGCAGGAGGAGTTTTGTTTTGTTTTTTTTTTTTTCCAGAAAGTACCACGGACAGCTCATTCCCTGCTCTGCCGCCGGGTCCTTGTTCTGTGCAGGGAAAAAGGGGCGGGTGGAGAATTCGGGGTGCCAGAGGGGCTTTATCAGGTGGAATTATCAAATGGAATTATCAGGTTGAATTATCAGATTAAATTATCAGATGGAGTTATCAAATGGAATTATCAGATGGAGTTATCAGCTGGAATTGGTTAACTGGAATTATCAGATTAAATTATCAGGTGATTATCAATGGAGTTATCAGTGGAGTTGTCAGATGGAATTAAAGATGAAATTGTTAACTGGAATTATCGACACCCAGCTGGAGCTGCTGAATCACTCCCGAGGAAAACACGGAGCTGCCCCAAGGGCTGGAGCCCCTCTGGAGCCAGGCTGGGAAAACTGGGAATGTCCAGAGTGGAGTGCAGGGATTTGGGGAAAATCTAGGGACCAAGGGGCTCCGAGAGCTGGAGAGGGACTGGGACAAGGGATGGAGGGACAGGACACAGGGAATGGGATTTTAGATGGGATTTGGGAAGGAATTCCCGGCTGGGATGGAATTCCAGAGGAGCCCTGGATCTGGAAGTGCCCAAGGCCGGGTTGTTCTCATGGAAAGCTTTTCTATCCACGGCAGGGGTGGAACGTGATGAAATTTTGGGTGAAATCCATCCCTTCCCACCCAAACCATCCCAGGATTCTGGAATTCCACCAGGCACAGCCACATCCTTTAACGCGAATAATTAAAGGGGGGGAACAAAAAACTCCAAAGATGCTTCTTAAACTGCTGCAAAGTGGGAGCTCCTTCCAAACAAACCAATTTGCGGGGAGATGGAGCCGGTGGGATCCGGCAATAATTTAATAACCGCTCGGAAAAACAGCAATGAATTTAAGAGCATGGGGTTGGAGTTTTCTTTTTTTTTTTTTTTTTTTTTTTTTTTTTATCTAAGAGAGAAACACCAACTCCGCGGGGAAATAAATGGAATAAACGGAGCCCAATCTGCGCAAACATTTGTTTTGTTATCTCTGGAAAATCAATAAACACGGGCAATTATGGCCTCGATGAATCCCCCAACTCTGGGCTCTCTCTCTCCAGGCTTCCTGCTCGATGGGAGTTCATTACATTTCCTTTTTTTCATCGGGAGAAATTTGGCTGCTTTTTTTCCCCTTTTTTCCAAGCCCGAGTCGCGTTTTTTTTCCCTTGAAATGTTTAATTTCTCTTTCCCCGGCGTTGTGGAGGGAGAGGAGAGCTCCCCTCAGCTCTGATCTAATCCAATTAAATGTAATTTAATTGCTGGGCAGGCTCGGATTTGTCAGGAATTCCAGCAGCAAATAAATCAGAATAAAAAGCTCGGCCTGACGTGCATCTTCCTGGTTTCCAGCTCGAATCTCCCAGTTCGGGTTTCAGCAGCTCGGGCCAAGCTCGGCTTAACAAAAACCGCGCCTATTCCTTCTCCTTCCCTCGATTTCGGCTCCGTCGGGATCAGATCCAGGGAGGAACAAATCCCAAAAACTCCCTGTCCCGCTCCTGCCTGCAGAACCTTCGGGAAACTCCAATTTTTGGGATTTTTCTCCCTTATTTTCTGTCGGAGCTGTTCCCTTCCCAAAATCTGGGAGTTTTCCATGGAAACAGCAACAGCCCCACCCGCCCTTCACACGACACGGGAATAAATGGGGGAAATTATCGGCCGATTGTCACCCGGGGGTGCCAAATTAGCGATTTTTTAATGAAGAGAAAGCGCCGCGTGCTCGTTCCAATGGCGGAGGAAGCTCAAACGCGCTCCCAGCCCGTTGGAAAAGGCATTTCCCGGGGTGAAAAAAACCCTCCGGGAATTCTGCCATGAGCTGAGCGCGGAGATTTTCCCCCTTCCATTTTCACACCAGGGTTTTGTACCGCTTTTTTTCCCCTTTTAGCTTTTTCTCCGTATATTTTATATTTTTTTTTTTTTAGGTTGGGACCTCCCACCTCATTCTCCCGGAGAGCGCCTTTGGGAACTCTGCTGTTCCAACCTCCTGATGGGGTTTGGAGGAGCCTCGGCAGCTCCAGGGGAGAGTCCGGAATGTTCAGGGGGTCAGAATTTATTTGGGATGCTCGGGAAGCTTAAAAGGACCCCGTGTCCCCTTGTCCGGGGTTTCTGGAAAGCCACAAGATCCCCCCTGATCCCCCTTTTTTTTTTCCAGCACTCTCACTCACCCACCTGGACACGCTCCAAAGCGCGACGGAGCTTCCAGGCTCAAAAATTGGAAAAAAAAAATTAAAAGTAAGAAAAAAAAAAGAACAATCCCGAAATCAGGGAACGTTTCCCACTCTCGCCTAGGGTTTGGACTCTCTCCCTCGCCACTTCCCCCAGGGATTGCTGCTTTTTCCCCGTAATTAGCAGCCAAGTGTGAGCGCTGCGAGGAGCCAAGAGTCTCCCGCGGATCCCACTCGGGCTTTTCCCCCTCGGTTTTGCCTCCTGTTTTCTTCTCACCACGTCCAATTAAATCCGGACCCGCTGCCAACAAATCTCTCGGAGCGGCCAAACCTCCCCAGGCGGGGACGCGGCGGCTCCGGGGGATTCTCGTCACCCCCGGGAAGGATTCAGTGACCTCGGAGGGGAATTTTCCAGCCTGGATGGTTCCATTTTTTGGGAATGAATATCTGGGACCAAGCGCAGGTGGGAGCAGCTTTCACCGTTTTTGTTCTTTTCCTCATTCGCCAGATTTTCCTTCTCATTTCTCACAACTCCCATTTCAGAATTTTGAAGTGAAAATAATTTCACAAAGAAGAAATTTTAGAGAGAAGAAATCTTATCATTCATAACTTTTATCACTGATAAAATTCATTGAAATTTTTGAAATTTTTAGAAACTTTTTTCACTTTTAACTTACCAGAAGGTCAAACCGAGAAGTTTCACCCTCTCCAACCCTCGCCCTGGTGCCGTGGAATCCCTTTCCTCTGCCAAACTGGGAATGTCAAGGCTGAAGGAGATTTTTGGGGTCCTTTTCGACCTTTCCTCGGCATTTTCGGTCTCCAAACTCCTCCACTCTGGAGAGAAGGAGCGGAGAGCCCGTGAATAAAACATGAAGCAGAAAGCAAATCCTTCCTGGCACCTGGATCCTTTCCCTTCCCAGGGCAATCCCGAGGCTTTAATTGCTTGATTTACTGCCGGAGTCCCTGTGCCAGCAGCGATAAATAAAGTTAATTAATATCGGGGAAGCCCCTGCCAGAGGCTGGGAATTACCGGGAAAAGGAGGGATGGGATTTGTGGGGCTGCTGAGGAAAGGGAAGAGCCCAATTTCCCCTCCTCCCCTCGGTTATCCATCATCCTTTATTTGTTTGCCTCCTGGAAAGAGCTTGGCTCCGATTCCTGTTTGTTTTCCTTCTCTTTTTTTTTTTTTCCCCCTCCCTCCTTCCCCCGGAGGACCGCAGCGTTAATCAGGGAAGAGTTTTCCTGTGATTAAATTCGTGGAAATGATGGGATTTCTCCCGGAGAAAGGAAATCTGGCGCCAGACGCGGAGCGGGAACATCTCGGGAGGAAAACAGGGAATTACCGATTCCAACAGGACGGAGACGGCCGAAGCTTTTCCTTGAATGCTTTTGTTGCGCCTGGAGCGAAGGATATTCGGGATAATCCCCTCTCTTGGAAAGAGGCAGAAGGAAACACCTCCCGTTGTCACCTGGGAGGGAAAAAAACAGGGATTTGTTGTAACAATTCCGCCTTCATCCCTTTTCTGGTCCTCTCCTCCCTCCAAACAACTCGTAAATCCCTGGAAAATCAGGATAAAAAACATGAAGTCTGAATTGTGGTGGGGTTGCTCTGTCAGGGACAGGATTTTCCCATTTTTTTCCTTTTCCCATCCCATCCCTCCACGGAACAATAAGGGATGAGGAGCTGCCGCGCCTGGAGTTTAAACGGGTCAGATTTCAGAGCGGAATTGCTTCAAATTGCCCAAATTCGTCATTTTTAAGGCCAGAAGTTGCCGCTTCTCACGCCTAAGCTGACATTTTGCCTAATGACGGCCGTGAAAATTCACCCAGGAATTCCCAACCGCCCAGGGCTGGAGCGGGGCTGTTTTTAAATCAACACCTGACCTTTGGAAACCGAGCCCAGGATTAATGACCAGGTCGGGTTTAATTTCAACGAGAGCTCGGTTGGCTTCATTTTCCAGACGTTCACACCGGGCACGGCTCCTTTTGGTTTAAAATCCATAAAATCTGCTCCAGGTGTCCCAGAATCCCTCACCGGGCTGAGTTTTTTCCCTCCAAGGAACTCAGCCGAGTTTTCCCCACCCCGATATTTATTTTAAATAAATAGATTTCATCTCGTAAAGCCACGGTTTAATCCGGAGTTTTGCTTTAGGGCTGGAAGTTGTGACGCCCCCAGGCAGAGCTGCAGGGCCTGGAGGAGAATTCCTAAGAATGGTTGGAAAAAAGGGATTTCAGGGGGATTAAAATCGTGTCTGGAGATGTCAGGGCTGTGAAGGGAGGATTGGTGGGAAAAGGGATGGGATTGATGGGAATGGGGATGGGATTGATGGGAAAAGGATGGGATTTATGGGAATGGGATTCATGGGAATGGGATTCATGGGAATGGGGATGGGATTGGTGGGAATGGGATTGATGGGAATGGGATTTTTGGGAATGGGGATAGGATTGATGGGAAAAGGGATGGGATTGGTGGGAATGAGGATGGGATTGATGGGAATGGGGATGGGATTGTTGGGAACGGGAATGAGATTGTTGGGAATGGGGATCGGATTGTTGGGAATGGGATTGATGGGAACGGGGATGGGATTGATGGGAATGGGGATGGGATTGATGGGAATGGGATTTTTGGGAATGGGGATGGGATTGATGGGAATGGGATTGATGGGAATGAGAATGGGATTGATGAGAATGGGGATGAGATTTTTGAGAATGGGGATGGAATTGGTGGGAATGGGATTGTTGGGAATGGGGATGGGATTTTTGGGAATTAGAATGGGATTGATGAGAATGGGGATGAGATTTTTGAGAATGGGGATGGGATTGATGGGAGTGGGATTGGTGGGAATGAGAATGGGATTTTTGGGAATGGAAATGGGATTGTTGGGAACGGGGATGGGATTGATGGGAACGGGGATGGGATCGATGGGAATGGGGATGGGATTGATGGGAACAGGGATGGGAATGGGGATGGGATTGGTGGGAATGGGGATGGAATTGTTGGGAACAACTATGGGATTGTTGAGAACAGGGATGGGATTGATGGGAATGGAGATGGGATTGTTGGGAACAGGGATGGGATTTTTGGGAATGGGATTGATGGGAACAGGGATGAACATTATTTGGAAAATCCCATGGAGCAGGGATTGTTGGGAATGGGGATGGGATTGATGGGAACAACTATGGGATTGTTGAGAAGAGGGATGGGATTTTTGGGAATGGGGATGGGATTGTTGGGAACGGGGATGGGATTGTTGGGAATGGGGATGACATTTTGGGAGCAGGGATGGCATTTTGGGAAGGAATTCCCGGCTGGGAGGGTGCAGAGGGGCTGGTCTGGAATTCTCAGAGGAGCCCCAGGATCCCTGGCACCCCCCAAATCCAGGCTGGCATTACCTGGCACAGCGAGAGCTCTCCCTGCCCACGATAGCGATGGGATGAAACCATTTTAAAATCCTCCCATCCCAAACCATTCCGGAATTCCAGGACCAGGCTTCCCCTGCCTGGAGAGGCGATGGATTTTCCGTGTGAACGCGTTTTCCTTGTAAACGCTCTTTGATGGCTCCAATCCTCCCGGGAATCGCGGCGCTCGCTGTTGGTTTTCTCCTCGCGCGATGGATCTTGATCTCTCCGCCTTTCAACTTCTGTAGATTTTGGGGTTTATTTATTTATTTTTTTTTCCTAAGCCGCGGCGTCCTTGATAAACAAACACAAACACAAAACAAACGCCTGGAGAAAGGCAGGGAATTCCAGCCTGCACGGGGGAAAAAGGGGAATGAACCGACCCAAGCGGCTCCCGAGGGGTGGGAATCCCAAATTCCTGCTCTGTGGGATGAACCCTGGGCGCGTCACAGCCATCCCAAAATCCCCTCCCAACCCGGGCCACCGGCTCAGCTTTTCCTGGCATTTTTTATGGAATTTCTGTCCCTTTCACATCCACCCAGGGAGGTACAAACAGAACTCACCGCACCCAGCACTGCCCTCATTTTTTTTCTGGAAGGGCCCTCAGGGCAGAGGGGTTTGGAACTGAAATCCACGAGCAAAATTCCTCTTTTTTTTTCCTCTTTTTTTTTTTTTTTTGGCATTAAATATTTCATTAATGCCACGTCCCAAGCTCCCAAAGAGGGGAGGGAGGCGTTAAATAAAAATCCATCACCCCCTATTGCTCCTCAGATCCTCCCAGCGCAGGAATTTAATTTCTGACTGAATCCCAGAGGGAAATGAGAGGAGTTTGAGGAAGGAAAGGAGAGGAAATAAAAAAAATATCTCCCCACCCAAACAGAAATTAATGAATTAAACGCCACCAGAGCCGAGCTGTGAGGGCCGGGGGGGATCGGGGAGAGGAGATGTAAATGGGGACAGCTCTCTGGTGGGAGCGGGAGCGGGATTTCTCCGTCATTTCCATTTCCCGGCGCGCCGGGGCTCAGGACAAGCTATTAAGGAGCTGACATTTCCAAGTGTATTTAAGCCCTGCTTAAATTAAAGCTTTTATTCCCTCCAACTCCCCTCCCCTCCGCATTCCTTAACATTTGCCCCCTCCTTAGCGGATTTATTCCTGGAGCTCCTCGGTGCCTCCATCCTTTTTTTTTTATTCTTTTTATTTTTTTTTTTTTTTTTTTTTTTTCTTTTTCCTGTATTTACCGCTGAGCTAATGGGGGAATAAACGAAGAGCAAAACGAAGCCGTTCCTGCTATAAATAATTGATGGACACCGCGGCTCTCACGGATCCCACACAGGTCCTGCGCACGTGGGCACGGAGCTGAGAATTCCAGCTCCTCGCCGCAGACAGGAGGCAAAAAAATAAAAAAAGAAAAAAAAAAAAAAAAAAAAGGAAAAAATGGAATATTCTGCCTCGACCAAAATCCAGGTATTATCGCCTGGGTGGTGCCACCTCCGGTGTCCCAGGCCCTGTCCCCGCCCGGGCACGGCCACAATGCGGCGGAACAGCCGCGGATAATTAAACTTTGCGCGAGGAGATAAAGCCGAGATGGGCTTTTTTTTTTTTTTTTTTTTTTTTTTTTCCCTCGGAGCTTTTCACATCCAGCTGGAGCAGCAGATAAGGTGGAAATTGGCCTATTTTTCCAGCTCGGAGTGGCTTTGCTGCGAGAAGTCGGGGAAATTTTAGATTTTTTTTTTTATTTATTTTTTTTTGCAGGTCCTTTCTTTGAAATCAAAACTTGAGGGGTCTCACGGTGACTCCCCCCACTCCGGGAATCTCAGGGATGTGTTTCCTTTTGGGAATGAGAGGAAAATCCCAGGGATGAGCCCAGATCCTTTTCCTGAACGTTTTCCCGGGATCCTGAGAGGGTCTTTGCACCAACACCGGGATTTACCTTTGGAATCACCTTCAGATCCCAAATTTGCCCGGGATCTGTTTAAATTCCATCCCTGCCTGGGTGGAATGAATTCCGGGCTGGGTTTTGGTGTCCAAGCGCCTTTTCCATGGTTTTCCTGTGAAATTATCCCCGCGGGATGAGGGAAATCGGTGGGACGGGAGAACAGAGGGAAGTGGGGATGGAAATGCCAACATTCCAGGCTGGATGAGGCTTGGAGCAGCCTGGGATAGTTGGAAATGTCCATTCCATAGGATTTAATTCCATGGATTTAATCTCCCTCCAACCCAAAGCATTCCAGGATTTATTTATTCAAACGAGGACACCCCACCCTTGGGATTCCTCTCGTTTTCCATGATTTTCCGCCACATCCACCCCTCATTCCTGTTTTTATCCAGACATTCCCTCCACTCCCCCACGGCAAATCCCGCTCAGTTTCCTCTGCTCCAGGTCCAAACTCCTAGCACCCGAAAATGGGTTGGTTTTGTTATAAAACTCCCAAAAAACGCATAAAAACTTTAAAGGAATAGGAAAAAGAGGGAGAAAAACGCATAAAAACTTTAAGAAATAGGAAAAAGAGGGAGAAAAACGCATAAAAACTTTAAGGAATAGGAAGGGGAAGGAGAAAAACTCAAAAACTTTTAAGGAATAGGAAAGGGAGGGAGAAAAACCCATAAAAACTTTAAGGAATGGGAAGGGGAAGGAGAAAAACTCAAAAACTTTTAAGGAATAGGAAAGGGAGGGAGAAAAACCCATAAAAACTTTAAGGAATAGGAAGGGAAAGGAGAAAAACGCATAAAAACTTTAAGAAATGGGAAAAAGAGGGAGAAAAACGCATTAAAACTTTAAGGAATAGGAAGGGAAGGGAGAAAAACGCATTAAAACTTTTAAGGAATAGGAAGGGGAAGGAGAAAAACTCAAAAACCTTTAAGGAATAGGAAGGAAGGGAGAAAAAGCATAAAATTTTTTAAGAAATACGAAATGGGAGGAGAAGGAGCTGGGAATGGATCCATCCATGGGAAATGGATGAGCCCGGCTGGTGGTGTCGGATCATCCTGACAATGTCCAGTTGAAAATTCCCGCTTTTCCCGACTTTTTCCATAAGGATGGAGGGGCTGAGGGAGGAGAGGAGCTCCTGGCACATCCCAATCCCGAATCGGAGCCTCCATCTCCAAAATCCCGGGAGTTCCTCCGGGATTAATTCCATTAAAGGATATTTTCCCAATTCTCCGGGTCCTGTGGGGGCCGAGGAATATTTTCCCGGATTTTATCCGAATTTCCTGCTCTTCCTGGGCGATCAAACCCCTTCTCTGCCACCATTCCCCATCCCCGACCGAGGCACCGACAGCTCCCAAAAAATTTAAAAAAAATTAGAAAAATACAGATAAACCCCAAACCCTGAAAAGAATCCTTCGGCGCCGAGATAATTCTGCTTATGTAACACTTGATCTGCCTTTCTTTTCCCCGGGATTTCATTTCTCGGGGATATTTGCATGAAAACGGGAGATTTTTTTTTGTTGCTTAGGAAATTCAGCCGCCGCCGCGGGGCACGGGTGAGATCTGGAATGTTCTGGAACAGCGGGGGATCCTTCCCGACCTTTCCCAGCCACTCTCCTCCTTTTTCAAGATGTAAAAATCATCTCGGGATCCTTCCGGGGGATCCTCCGGCGCTCCAGCAGAGATCAAAGATAAAGAAAAAAAAAATAAATAAAACCCCGGGGCAGCGGCGCCGCCACTTTTGATGAAAAATTCACCGGGGGGAGAGTTCGCTGCGGTTCCTCCGGCTCTGGGATGCCCCCGGCCCGGCCCTGCCCTCCTCTCCTGGTTTATTTTGCGGGGTTGGAGTTGTATTTTTAATTTTTGGTGGTGTATTTTGAATTCCAGGCCTGATCGGGGCCGTTCTCCCGCTGGATGAGGTGGAGAAACCTCAAGAAAATCCCGAATTTTGGGCTCAGAGGGGTCAGGGAGGGCTCAGTGCCTCCATCCCATCTCAGCTCCTCTATAATCCTAAAAAAAGCCGAATTTGTGCTTTTAAAGCCTTCGAATTTGGGGAATTTGCCCTGGAGCAGTCCCAGAGCCCCACAGAAGGGGCGATTCCTCACGGGAGCATCGGCTCGATCGGGGAACGCGGCTGTTAATGACCCCAAAAAACCCATTAGGGGTCCCAAAAAACCCGTCAGAAATCCCAAATAACCCGTTAGAGATCCCCAAAAACCCATTAATGATCCCAATAACCTGTTAATGATCCTAAAACACCCGTTAGAGATCCCAAATAACCCATTAATGATCCCAACAAAAAACATTAATGATCCCAATAACCTGTTAATGATCCTAAAAAACCTGTTAGGGATCCCAAATAACCCATTAGAGATCCCAAATAACCTATTAATGATCCATATAACCCATTAATGATCCAAATAACCCGTTAGAGATCCCAAATAACCCATTAGAGATCCCCAAAAACCCATTAGAGATCCCAATAACCTGTTAATGATCCCAAATAACCCATTAGAGATCCCAAATAACCCGTTAGGGATCCCAAATAGGGAAAACCCGTTAGGGATCCCAAAAAAACCTGTTAATGATCCTAAAAAAACCATTAATGATCCAAATAACCTGTTAATGACCCCAAACAACCCGTTAGAGATCCCAAATAACAGGTTAGAAATCCCAAATAACCCGATAGAGATCCCCAAAAACCCAATAATGATCCCATAACCTTTTAATGATCCCAAATAACCCATTAGAGATCCCAAATAACCCGTCAGAAATCCCAAATAACCCGTTAATGATGGATATAGAATGGAAAAACTCCTGGATCCGCCCCCCAAATCCCATGGAGACCCCCGGGGTGGGGACAGGGTGGCAGCAGCAGCAGCGTCACCCGGGGGTGGCACTCACAGCCCTCATTCCCTCACATTTTCCAGGGGAAAAAAACCTTCAATTCCCTTTTCTATCTCCATAAAGGCTCCGGAACGACTTCCTGGCACATTCCCATTTTAATAAAAATTATAGAGGGGAAGAGCGATGATGTGGCACTTGAAACTGAAACCCAGCTATTTCTTCCATCTTTATCATCCCGGCAAACGCAATATTTTGACATTTCCAAGGCGCTGCAGCATTGTAGGATTTTTTTTTTCCTTTTTATTTTTTTTTTTCCCGATGTATTTTATCTTTCTCTGTGCGATATCAGCCGAGCTCGTCTCCATTTTCTAATTTCATTAACTGGCGCCGAGAATAAACCCCTTTATTTCCCCCGGAATCCGCCCACTCCACATTTTCATTCTCCATTTCCATAAAGATTTCCATGTAAGACGTTTTTCCAGCCTGATCGTCCAGGAAAAAAAAAAAAAATTAAAAAAAAAAAAAATAAATTCAGGGGAGAACAAACTCCGAGTCTGAGCGGAGCCCTGGGAGGGTTTTGGGGTATCCTGGGCTCTGCCACATTCCCAAGGCTGGAAAAATCTCCCCGGGGGAAAAATTCGAGTGGAAATGGCTTGGATGGGAGGGAAAACAGCGCTGGGATAAGGGAGGAAAAGGAGGAAGCGGAGGAAAATCTTTAAAAAGGTTTTTTTAATCTCTCCCTGGCACAAAAAAGGGCAGAGGAGCGTTCCCCTCCTCTCATTTTTGTGGTTTTGGGGTGGAACAAAAAATCCCGTGGGGCTCCTGAGCTTGGAAAGGGAAAACAGGGATTGGGGAAAAGGGGGAAAATGAGGTGAAATCTGGATTTCCTCCCAGTTTCTTAATACAGAGATGTTGTCACGGAATCATGGAATCGTTTTGGTTGGAAAAGACCTTTCTGAAAATCCTGGAATTGTTAAAAATGGGTGAGAAAATCCCCAAGACTTTCTTGCCCCTCCCTGAGGTGCATCAATAACCCCAACAGGCAAAATTTGGGATAAATTCTGGGCGAAATTCGCAGGGAAATTCGCAGCTCCTGGTGCTCTGCAGCCTCACAGATCTCCCCGGCCAGCGATCGGGATCTCGATAATTCCATTCCCGTTAATTCTCCCGAATCGGTGAACGCGGCTTCATCCAATTTGGAGCTCGTTCCTTACCCGGGAGTTTCCATCGGGATGACACAGAAGGAGCCGCAGGAGCGGCAGGAGCGGCTCATCCGCCCTTCCTGAGCCAAAAAAAAGCCCGGGATCCATCCCGGTCCCGCATTCCCGGGTTTTTTTTTGGTGTCTGTCCTCAATAATCCCCTCCAGACGTTCATCAGCGCTTCCCATCCCGAGTTTTGTAGGATTTTCCCGATGTTTTACGGCCCCCGGAGCCCCCGGGGATGTGGGAATTTGGTTTTGCTCCAGGGCAAAGCTGAGGAATCCGAAGGGAATGGGAATTGCATCCAACGGGAAGCTGAGCGCTCGCTGATCTCTTCTGACCACCCCAACATTTCCTCCCCTGCTCCAAAAAAAAAAAAAAAAAAAAAAAATCCCTGGAGCATCCCAAACCTCACAGCGACAGCGCAGCAATTCCACCCCAGCACCTCCAGCAGGACGGGGCGAAAAAATCCCGGAAAAGCCAGAATTGGATGGATTTGGGGATAGAAGCCCCTGACGCCCAGCTCTCCATGCCAATCCCAGCCCTTCCCAATCCTTTCCAGCCTTTTTTCCAGCCTTTTCCAACCCTTCCCTGGCCTTTCCCAGCCTTTCCCAACCCTTCACAACCGTTCCCATCCCTTCCTAACCCTTTCTCTGCATTTTCCACCCTTCCCACCTTCCCACCCTTTCCCAGCCCTTTTCATCTGTTCCCAGCCTTTTCCCAGCCTTCCCAAAGTCTTTCCAGCCCTTCCCAGCCCTTCCCAACCCTCCCAAATATTTCTCAGCCTTTCCCAACCCTTTCCCACCCTTTTCCACCCATTCCAGCCTTTCCCAACCCTTCTCAGCCCTTCCCAGGCTTTCCCAACCCTTTTCAGACTTTCTCCACCCTTCCCAACCTTTCCCAGACTTTCCTGGCCTTTCCCAACCTTTTCCAGCCTTTCCCACCCTTTTCCAGCCTTTTCCACACTTTTCCAACCTTTTCCAACCCTTCCCAACCCTTCCCAGCCTTTCCCAACCCTTCCCAGCCTTTCCCAACCTTCCCAGCCTTCCAACCTCCCAACCCTTCCCAGACTTTCCCACTTTCCCAGCTTTCCCACATTTCCCACTTTCCCAGCCTTTCCCAGCCCAGGTCGGGCCAGCAGAAGGAGAAAAAGGCAGAGAATCCGTTCCCCAGCCGTAGCAAGGCCCCTATTAATTATGGATCACGAGCTAATGAACATTTTAATTCTGTGTTTCCCCCTCTCTCCATCCTCCCCTCTCCGTCTCCTTTCAATAAATATTTCAGCATCTCCCGAGCGCTGGGAGCGGCCCGGGCAGGTTGATTTAATCTCTCAGCCGTTCCTGCTGTCGGGAGAACGGGAAATCTCAAATCCTGCCCGGGGGAAGGAGGGGGATCAGAGCCCGCCCGGAGCTCACCCAGAGCTTCGTTCCTTCCCTTCTCGAGTCCTTCAAAGATGCGATTCACGGCTTTTCATCAGCTCCTCCTTAACCCTTTGGGTTCCCTCGGGCAGCAGAATTCCCAGGGAATGGGGCTCATCCCACAGAGGAAAATTCCCGCCCGGCTTTCCAGAATTTTCTCGTACTTTGGGCTCGTTTGGGTCCTCGGAATTGCCATAAAACTCTTGAGAAAAACCCAAAACTCGGAGAAATTCCATCTTTTCAACACAGCCAAGATCGGGGCTCCCATCTCTGCCTGAAATGAATCCCCGAATCCAGGCAGGTCCCAGCTCTGCCGGGGGATGGATCGACAGAGACCCAGGCGATGTTTGATGCGGATTTTGGGGCAGATTAATCCGAATTTCCCACTCCCAGCCCCTCCTGATGGAAGGATGGAGAGATGGGATCGATTCCCTTTTCCTGCCCCAGCTGAGCTCAGCACCATCCCTGGACAGGTCGGCGTCCAGGCGGGGATGAAGCACAAAAGGAGAATTATTTCTGTTTAATCCTTGCGGTATTAAGGGGGAAAATATCTACAGTCATAGCGAGCTTCTTGGGGAAAAAAATAAATTAGAAAAAAAGCCTGGAGTCTGCACAGAATAAATACCACTGAAAAATTCAAATAATGGCCATGGAGCTGGGAAAGAGCTCCTGGAAAATCCTGAATCGGAAGAGCCTCGGAGAGGTTGTCTGGAGTAAACTGATCGACCCTCACTCCGGAGATTCAGGGCTGGGAATCAAAGAGTTCACTGAGGATGGGAACGCAGCATTCCCCACATGCCCTGAAAACCCCTGGATCCACTGCCTTCCCTCTAATTCCCGCAAACCCTGGAAATCCTGGAACCCCGGAACCGCTGCCCCTTCCCCTCTAATTCCCCACAACCCCCGGAACCGCTGCCCCTTCCTCTAATCCCCACAACCCCTGGAAACCCCTGGAACCCTGGAACCCCACTAAACCAGACCACACACTGACACACCACTGGAACACAAACCACAGAACCACTGGACCCCGACACCCTGACGAACCCCACAACCCTGGAACCCCTGGATCCACTGTTCCCTCTAAGTCCCCAAAACCCCCCACCCACTGCCCCTTCTAATCCCCCATCCCCTAACCTGCAACCCCTGGAACTGCGGTACCCCTTCCCGTCTAGTTCCCAGAACCCCCGAACCACTGCCCCTTCCCCTCTCTATCCTCACCACATCCCCTGGAAACCCCTGGAACCCCTGGAACCGCCACCCCTTCCCCTCTCTAATTCCTTGAAACCCCTGGAAACTCCCTGGAACACTCATGAAGACTTCCCCCTTCCCCTTCTATTCACCAAACCCTCTCCATTTTTCAATTTCACACTTTGTGCTCCAAACCTTCGCTGGGGACAGGAAAGGTCAGCGGATGGCGAGAGGCCGGACACGAGGATTTGGGGTTGATTTATGGCTCCCCCAAACGCAGACCCCGAGCCCTGCCCTGCCCAGCTCAGTAATTGATCCCATAAAACATTCCTGGAGATTCTTCATTCCTGATCCGTCCTTTTCCCGCTGCTCTCCCCGATCCCGATGACCTCAAACGGGCAGCGGACACCGCACGGAAAACTCCTCGCTGGGCAAACTTGAAAAGAGAAAAAAATTGAAAATTTTTGCTGAGAAAAATTGAAATCAGGTTTGGGGAGGATCCCCGAATCCCTGAGGATGGAAAAACGCTCCAAGGTCACCGAGTCCCCTCATTGTCCCTTCATTGTCCCCTCATTGTCCCCAGCCCAGAGCTCTCAGTGCCACATCCCGGAATTCCTGGGGCTCCTCCAGGGGTGGGGACCCCAAATCCCCCCAAATCCCCCAAATTCCCCTCCCCAGGAGGGTCCTGGCTCATTCCCACCGGGATCATTCCCATTATCAGAAGAATAAAATGAATCTCCGAGTGATTCATTAACTCTGGAGTGTTTAATTACCCTGGATGTTCCATCCCTGGCTCCATCTCCCAGCGTTCCCAACACTCAATATTCCCAATTAACCATAATTAAGGATTATAACGAATTCTCATGTTTATATCACCCATTAAAACCCAAAATTTTCTTTTTTTCTGGTCCCCATGTGCTCCTCAGTGAGGAACATGGAGGTAATGGGAACGGGAAATTGGAATGGGAATGGGAGAATGGGGAATGGGAATGGGGATGGGAATGGTGGAATGGGAATGGAATGGGGGATATGGGACTGGGAATGGGAATGGGAATG
>VKON01001583.1:0-11640 GCA_009741485.1 Malurus cyaneus samueli
CAAGGATCAAATGGCTGCTGTTGAGTTCATGGATAAGGTTGTAGATGTACCACATGGTAAATCCATGATTGTGCATGGTCATTGCAATGCACAAAAATAGAGTAGTAATAGGATCAAGTGTTTCGCCTGCAAGTAACACCTATATAGGACAGCGGCTGTTGGTTCACAAGCCTAGTGCTCAACACCCAGAGATACGATAAAAACTGCTAGATGAAGGTGGGACCTGAGGCGACACGAATGAGTAGTTGAGTAGCAGGCCCGTAGCTGTGTCACAATGAAGCTTTTATTGGTTATTCAAGAGGGAGCTCTCTGTGCATGGAAGAAATGGCCAGCTATCAGTCATGAAAACATGGGTAGTTTAAGTGAAGCTTTGAGGCTTTTGGATGTTTGGTATGTGCGATGAGAGGGTCGGCGTATGAGGAGAGTGATAGAAACTTCTCAGATGAGGCTCGAATAGTCGTAGCATGAAACCGAAAGATTTGCTTGAAGTAGTTATTACGATGTGGGTCTGATCGATCAACTGGGGATATTGGATACTGAAGAAGTGTATGGGTTCGACGTATGGAGAGAATGCAGGGCGATTAGGAGAGGTGAGGTGGGAAAAGAAGAGGAGAGAGTGTTATGATGTTGTAAGTCCTGTCTGGAGGCTGTGAGGAAAGGGGAATGAGGCCAGGGGTCAAGGGTCACTTGTCCCCTTGCCGCCGGCCAGCGAGCAGCCTAGTGGTAAGCTGTGCAGGTTGGGCTCTGTCAGGGCTTTCAGCTGCTGACACCATGAGAAAACCTACAGTGCCCTCAGAAGGGCGTCCACTGGTCCTTGCGTCTCTGGTCCTGCCAGGCTGTCGTCATAGACAGCCGGTGCACTCGGTGTCTTCTGCCGTGCAGGCGTCTGCGATCTGCCTGCGTCTGGCGTGGGCCACCAGAGCACTATGGGCTGAGGAGGCGTCCTGGGGAACGTGTGGCGCGCGGTGGCCCTTGGGCAGGGAGAAATTCGCTTGCTGCTCTGTGTCAGTCGTGCGCAACCAAGCTGCACTGGATTGATATGTTGTTTCTCTCAACTCAGCGACTCGTGATTTGTGCCTCGATGCGGCGTGTGTCAAAAAGAGATACAGTGCCAGTTGAAGGCAGTGATTTCGATAGCACAGTGATGCCATGACATTCATGAACCTGACCGAGGGCGATCTACTCACACTGTCCTCAGTTCCACCTTCTGAGGGCCTGGTTGTGATAGAGCCGGTGGCCGGCAGAGTAACGTCAATGACGTAGTACAGGCTAGGCTGCGGATATATATCTATTAAGTAATGTCTTATAGGGCGTTGGCCTCCAAGCCTTGCATGACTTGGGAGAAGATCTTCGTGAGCCTTGCCAATGGTGGTTTGTAAATGAATACATATTGCTGTGGGGTCTGAGAAAATCACAGGCAGGGCAAGGTAGCAGCGCGATCTTATGGCAGTACCTATGGATAGACGATTTGGGGGGGCTTAATTCAATGTTTGGCATAGGTGACATGGAGAGACGGACGACTCTAGTTTCCCTGGAGAGGAAGCAAGGCCATGTATTTGGCAGTAGATGGGACGTCCAGGACCTACAGGCGCGCTCAAGGGCTGTGCAAGCTGTCTGTCTGGCCAGGATTTTGGCTGGGAAGAATCTAAAAAGATAAAAAAATGTGAGTGTCAATCCTAATTTTGTTGCATGGACAATCATGAAAGAGAATGCAGGAGGTTTTATGATGGCGGAGGCCAGCCAGTTATTTTCAGGGGCAGAAATGAAGGAGGTAATTAAAAGCAGCTAGCCAGGGCACAACGAGGCTGGGTTAATTATGCTTGGGAAGAAACCGTTGCTTTTTATTGGAATCGTTAGGAGGCATTACAAAATCCTTCAAGCCATGGACCTGGAGGCAGATAGGACATCATTTTTCCCAACGGAAGCGCAAACGAAAAGACGCGCTCCTTGTTTATCCAGGGGCAGAATGAGAAGTCAGCTTTCAACTGGAAAAGATATCTGGACATGAGAATATAAAATAGAAACTAAAAAAAACGTAACGAGGCCCTGCACGGGTCACCAATGGTTCTTTGTTCCATGACCCAAAGTGTCACACATGAGATTTCCATGTTCTTGGGCCCTTGCATGCAAGCAATGGTGTAACAGATCACAGTGCTTCCTGCGATCAAATAGGTGCGCTTTGGTTTCATGAGGTTATGTAGATGCAGCAATGGCCTTTGTTCAGTCAGCCTGTGCTTACAGAGACACGGCCTTTTGGACGATGACGGGGCATCAGCAGAGCATAATTTTGCACTCTTGTCCGCGAGCGCTGCGAGTGGGCCACATGTCCCGGATTGAGTCATGAGGGTAGCTGCGCAGTGTCACTCGCAATGTCGCTTCGGTCCAGCAGGACCGTAATCGAATAGATAAGATAACACAAAAAAAAAAAATATGTCCTTGGCACAGCAGGTTGAGTGTTCACATATGATTCCAGGGAATATGTTGGGTCCCAACTAGGGAGACGTCCTGAGCAGGTGGGTGAATCGGATGAAGAATGTCTTGGTCGCCAAATGCTGCCATAGCAGTGCTACAAGAGATTCCATTCGGTTGGTCCCATGAGGCTGCCATGCAGGTGGTCACAGATGGTCCGCTTGGTCCACAGAATGCCACTTGCAGCTGTACAAATGTCAGATTGGTCATGAGGCGCCTGCTGGCATACGCAAGTTGTCACACATGTTCCTTGGGTCCCCCAGGCTCCTGAAAGGTCAAGACCATGTCCCTTGGTATCAATGAGGAGACGGCTGGCAGTGTCACAATGTTCCTTAGGCCCAGAATGAGGCGGAAAAGGGGAGGTGCTGCATGTCAATATGTCCCTGTACAAGAGCCAGGGGAACCTCAGTGTGCCAAGTCTTGGTCCACGATGAAGGCATGGTGCAGATGTCAAATGTCCCTTAAAGGGTCCAATGAAGGCCAGAATATGAGAGTAGGCAGATGGTAAATGTCCCTTAGGTACATGAAGGCCAACAGGAACGCAGTTCACAATGTCCATTGGTCCAGCAGGCCAGCAGTATCACGAATAAGATGTGGTCAATGAGGCCCTGCAAAGTGTATTCAGATGTCTTGGGATCCCGCAGGCCGCCTGCAGTGTCACTATGTCCCTTGGTCCCATAGGCACTGGAGCTGTCACAATGTCCATTAGAGTCTCAAAACAAAGAGATACTCAAAAAAAAGAAATAGCGAAGTGTACAATGTTTCTCACAACAGGAAGGAAACCCGGCCAGCCCCAGCGCTGCAGGGGCAATGAGAGGAAGAAGAAAAAAACGCCACACAGACAAATCTGAATCAAGACAGTCTAGTCAACTAAAACACCAAAAAGGGCAAATCATCTGTGTGCCACACTTGAATCAGGAACAAACCTCAAGAAAATGTGTAATTTAGAATGTTAGGAACATGGAGAGCTCCTATTGAGTCTTACTGCCATCCTATTATACTAGCGCGGCTCACTATTGGGGCAATGCTTTAACTTCACTACGCGGTACCCCGCCCATCTCCCTCTCCCCGTTTATCTCGAGTTTTTACAGAACAGCAATGCGCATCATCTAAAAGCACTGTCCAAGCCTATTTAACACACCGATCTCCCAGTACATGCATGTTTCCTCAAAATCAGGAACAGGAAAGCTCAAGCGCAATCCACGCCCGCCGTCTCCAACAATTTTTATTTCTGCTTATTCTAAGTGCTACTTCATAGAAAGATGGTGGGCTTGATTGAGCAACAGAGAATGTTCCTCGAGGAGAAATCCACCTGGTGCTGCGCTGAGAGCTGAAATCGGGAGCTGCCACTTGCGCGGCTTTGATCTGCAGCCTCAGGCATGCGGGATATGCAGCTGGAGAGGTGCGGGGCTCAGAATGTTCGTCCGTGCAATGGCAGACCACAAGGGAGCACTGCTGGCAACAGGAGCTAGCGAGAAATCCCAAACACTAAATACCCCCGCAGAGCAGCTCACATCACAGCATACGGCTGAAGCGCCGGCTTGCAATGTGATCAATCCGGTGCCCTGGGCGATGTCGTGGTTGCGCAGAGCTGGGAGCAGGCGGAGGACAAAGCAGGAAGCTACTGGGTCCGGGACACAACGTAGGCAGCAAGCGCTTATTGAGAAGCTTTGCGCCCAGGAGCAATAGCCGATTGCAAGGAGACAGGGCGTCGGGGAGGAGGGCGGCGTGGCTATAAGCTGCTAATCCTGCCAAGGAGAGCCGCCAGGGCGGCGCGCTGCCGCATGCATGGTCACTGGTGACCTGCTAAGGGCGGGCCAGGAGAGCCGGGACTATTAGGGAAGAATGGACAGGAGGGGGACAGCGAATGGGACACGGGGAGACAGCAATTGACACGGGGGACAGCAAGAGTGGACACCTAGTGTAGATGGACGAGCAATGGAACGGGGACAGGCAGATAGGAGATGACACGGGGGGATAGAGAAGCAGGGGACTCAGGCGAATGACACGTAGATAATTTGTTGTTGACTTTGTGTAGGCATGAAAAAAAACGGGGGACTGGCGTGACACGGGGGGAACAGGCAAGTAGGACACGGGGACAGGCACTGGGACAACGGGGGAGGAATGGCAGCGGAGGGATCAGGATGGGAACACGGGGAGAGCAGGATGGAGTGAGTAGAATAGTGGACGGGGTGGACAGCATGAACACGGGGGACCTGCAAGTGGAGCAACAGGGGGGGAGCAATGCAATGGACACGGGCAGAAAGGCACGGGGCTATGACTGATTGGTGGCGCTGAGGGTGCAGCGGCAACATCATGGTAGAGTTCGGCTGCCGCAGACGCGAGGAGAAAGGGCAGAGGGAAAAGGCTCCATTTTGCAGCTTCTCTTTGGTTGGAGTCGTGTGGGAAGGGAGAAAAGTAGAACGAGGCAGTGGGCGCGGTAAAGATCGGCCTTTCATTAATGGCTGCAGAGAGCCCCAGAGCATGGTAGGACTGTGAGATGTAGGGCGGTGACAAGGCTGTGAGGGGCCTTGGGGTTGTGTCAGGGGAGCTGAGCGGTTCAGCCGGCAGAAAGGGGGTCCAACCTGTCCAAGGCAAGAGGGTTCGGTAGTGAGGGCATGAAGCAAGATGTGGTGGCGTGAGCGAGGCGTGGACCTCTAGAATGAGGATCAGACCCTTTACATCCATCCATACGACGAACCATATATGAAATAGGAACTTTGCCTTATTTAGAGAGCCACGGAACTTGGAGTGACCGTGCGAGGCTGAATCCGTGGTGGGAAGAAATCGGAGTCACGGGAGCACAGTGGCATACAGCACTATTAAAATGTGGAGGTTTAGAAGTATAGACCAATAAAGTATCACACAAACAAATATGTAGCGCATAAGAAGGAATACCCAATCCGCATCAACACAGCAACACACGAAAAGATAATCTCTTTTCTTTATTGCCTCAAGGTCATGAAGCATCTGGATGGATAGATAATTAATATCCATAACCCTCAGGAACAGGTTCCCCTCCTTCGTCATCCCACGCTTCGCTGTCTTAGCCATGCCAACGTTCGACGCATCCACATTCCAGCCATCGACCTCCTGCCATCAACCTCTTCCATACCATATTTCTCGGCCATTAACCTCAAACAACATCCATGCCCACCAATACCTTACTCACACCGTCCTGAATTGCATCCCACTTCCCAATCCCTTCCCAACACATCCACCCTGAAGGCTGTGATACTAGAGTTTGTTTTTTCCGGGAGTGGATGAGCCTTTGGAGTAAGGATTGAGTTAGCTTTCCTGTGGAATGAGATGGTTTTGAGGTGATAGATATGTTGCGTCGCTTCTGGGGTATTGTCAAGCATCAAAATGGATGGAGGGAAGCTGCACCAGATGCCCAGAACAATGGCTGTCGAATATCATTCCGCTCGAAACAAAACTGTCACGCGGAGCTGAGAGAGGGCGGGAGGAGGAGAACCTTAAAATAGCCAGTGAATAGTGAATCGAGGGATATCGGGCTTATAGGTGATGAAAATTGGTGCAGGGACGAAGCCTTCCTCATGCGCTGGGGCACAATCACAGGGACTTTATCAGCAATTAATGCGTAAGGAGTGCCGGCGAGATGTGCAGTTTGTGTTGCAGGTATCAGACGCAGAGCTGCTGGAGAGCTCTCCCCACATGGGAAACATCATAGGGCTCTCCCGTGTGGATGCTGAGTGGCGTAACGAGGTGGGAGAGTTTTGGCTATAGAAGCCCTTCCAACAGAGTCGGAGCAGCGGAAGCTGGCTCCTATCTGGATGTGACAATGCTGCTGGATGGCAGGCAGGAGATGTGGGCTGGTAAGAACTGTTCCCATTATTGTGAAGAGACTCCAAGGCTCGTAAGGGCTTCCCAGTGGTGAGATCCGTGGGTGAATGACAAGGTTGACGATGTCTCTGAAGGAATTCCACATTCCAGCACACTCGTAGGGCTGTTCACACCTCGGTCGTCGGATGCCTGTGCTGTGCGAGAGTCTGGACAATGGGTGGAGAGCTCTGTCTGACCATCTTTCCTCCACACAGCTGCGCCAGCGACTCTCATAGGCTCCCTGTGTGAAGTGCGCATGGTGGAGTGCGGGATTCAGCTGCAGAGCTCGTCGATGTAGAAGAACTTATTAACGCCAGACGATCAAGAAGCGTTGGGGGCTTTCGACGTAAGTGTCAGGAACCCCACCACGTCGCTGAAAGTTCTTACGTGCCTTTCAGACAGGTGGGTCTTTCCTCAGAGCACTGTGATGGGTTTTAAAGCCCTCTTTTTGTGGATAATCTGGGGCCTTTTCCCTTCTCAATTAGATTCTGACCACTGAATAGAGTCTAGTCAAAATGGTTATCTTTCCACGAGGTTGTGCTGGGGGGGAGTTGGTCTCGTCATTGGTTTTGCATACTGGCTCAATTGTCTGGGGGACGGGGATAGGACAAGGAGAGGATGGGATTTGCATCTGTGGCCACAGAGAAAGGGAAGCAGAGTCCTCCAATCATCCATCAGGACGGTGTCGGCAGCGGGGGTTGTTCTGCAGCGGTGCAACGATGCTGTGCTGGAGATAGGAGCACGAGAGAGGGGAAAGCGAGCGGTGACTTCCTCCTCAAACTCGCCCCTGGGTATCTGAAGACAATTTCTCTTTTTGCAGACCTCGTCTCTCATCAGAGGTGTGGAGAGGTGAAATCTGGTTTTGGAGGGAAAAACAAGTGTGAGCATGCTGGGTGGGAGTTCTCGCCATTTCCATTCTGCTAGAAGGATCAGCGGTTGTTCATGACTGTAAAGCTCTAAAAACACTGTTCTGGGTTTCTCACACTCGCAGGAGAAAATAAAACCCCACTGAACTGGGCCAAGAGAAAGTTGGAGGGGTGAGTTAGCAATACACCAGCAAGAGAAAGAACAAGAAATAACAATGAACTGATTATCCGTAACAAACGGCAGAGTAAGCAGGCCCTGGGAGAACGACGAAATGTTCATTAGTTATCTGCTAGCAAAAGTGGTCCCTGCACAAAAGAGGAATCAAAAACTGAAGGTGGCATGGTACAGTTGTAAGTGGGTAGAGTCCTGGTGGAAAAGCAGTGGCACAGTCCTTTGGAGTATTGTACTGTTCCAATCTGTTAGTAGTTGCAAGAAATCAAAGACTAAAGGTTTAATGGAGCTGAGGTTAGCGCAGGATGCTCAGTCCATCAAGGCGGGGATTGTCAAATGGAAATGAATATACACATGAATGTAGATCATGGGGAAAATTGGGGGGTCTATGGATGGTATTAGTCCTTAGCACTCATTGTAGCTGGTGCATTGAGTATGATGGCATGTAGCAGAGGTGAACCTCGGCTGGGTGGCGCTGTGTGGATGGGATCCTCGCTGGAGGGCAGTTATACAGTAGTGTGGGGTGTGAGAGGGAACAATGCCTGCTGGAAGGGTTTGTCTCTCTATCTATCTCTTTTAAAAAGCTTAGCTGGGCTGGGGCTGCACTGGGCAGCTCCTGCAAATGCCATGATTGAGCCATACAAAATGGCTAAGGGGGAGTCAGTGTCCAGTTATGGTTACATCCACAAGAGTGCTGAACTGGTACTTGGGACTTCCGTGTAAAGGCAGGGCTGGTCATAGAATTTTCATTTTGAGGTGTTCTTGTAATTGGGCAGTTTGCGTTCAGCCCAGATCAAGGAGAGGCATTTTGTCGTGTATTATTTACTTTTCTAGAATTGGATAAATTCTGGAGCTTAATGTGTGCATTAGGCGATCCGATAATTGCGAATTCTAGAGGCATGCTCTGTGTGGATAGACTGAGTGATACCAAAGGAAGCTGTGAGGAGAGGCAGTTGAAGAGGTCAGCAGCCTTCGTTGGGCGTTCTAGAACAGCGACAGCAAGGAGCGCTATTGGCTGGACATTTCCACACTAGCACGATCACAGCTGAAAGCAGAGGGAAAAGAAAGGGAGCTGATATTGAGCAGAAGATCATAGAAATGCATTGGGGTGGGAAGGGACCCTGCTCATGGGATTTTGGCTGAAAGCGCCAGTGGAGAAGGGCTCGTTACCATGAAATTCGAGTATCGAGAGCCTGCTCTGGATTAATGGGAAGCAGGAGTGCTAGTTGCTCCAACTCTGTGGGTGGTAACCACAATTGGGAAGTTCTAACCATTTAAGGTGCATTTCTGATGGAGGCTGCTTAATGATGGGTATTCACTTTGCCAGGCCGCGATGAGTGGCGACACCGTGAGCCAAGACAGAGCTGGGTGTTAAATGATAAGAGCGAGAGACAGCCTTACAGAGCGCGCGATTGTTTTCATTTCATGGTCTAAGAGTTCGGATCTCGTCCAACATCAGCTGTGGATAAGTCCTCCAGCAGGGGAGGAATCAGTTACATGTCCACCAGCTAGAGGGGTCCTTGCTATTGGGGGGGGTGGTGCGGCATTTTGCATCCTCAGTGGAATAATGCACGGCAGGAAAATGGGAGATTATGCAAGACGATTCTAGAAACGCATCAAGGACGCCGCAGATGATCCTGGCAATGAGGTCAATAGGAGTTGAGAGATACGATTGCTTGATGAAACTGCCGGCTGGGGAGACGGGTAAGTGTCGGAAGCTATTCCGTCGATGAGTGAACTGGAGAATGTATTAATTGGTGTGTTTGGGGGCTTGGGTAACCGAGGTCACTCAGACAGATGAAGGAGTCCAAGAGTCTACACGAGAAGACTTTAACGGGATGTGAAGGTCTGGCATACGGTGGCAGAATTGACGGATGATGTGAGCAGACAGGGATACAGGTTGAGTGAACTTATGTGGAGTTGGACGCATTGTCTATCTATTGTTGTTTTATTTATTATTGCTAGGTTGATAACTGTGAACCGTGTTACTGTAATCTCTCTTGGGGTAGATGATGAGATCGGTTATTGTCTGCCGCTTGCTGGTTTAGGACTTTGAACGAGACGGGTGGTGTAGTATTTTGGTGCTGTTTGGATCTTGCAGGGTTCCAAGCAGAACAAACATCTCTGGCGGGATGTAGGGGGGTTGCTCAAGGAGGAGTGTAATTTTTTTGGTAAGTCCTGGTAGCTCTGCCAGACAGCCATGGTAGGTGGGGGGATGCCGGGTACTCTCCAGTGGGTTTGGGGTTCCATTAGTCAGGCAGCTGCTCAGCCAGAACAGGGCTGTGGGACCTGGGAAAGCGCAGGGTGGCAGGAACTCAGGACTCATGTGAGTGGTAACAGTGGTGGAGAGGCAGGAAATAAAGACAGGAGACCCTTGGAAATGTCTGGAGGAAGGGGCTAGTCTGAGGGATCTAGAGTACTTCGTGTCGCACTAAGACTGGTCAGGATGGATGTAAAGCCGTGAGAGAGAAATGTGAAGCACAGGAGTTGCGCCTGGATACCCGGCGTCAATATCGCGTGCAGGAGGGGAAAAGGGGGAACACTGTGACTGGACAAGACCTCGAGGGAGCTGAGATGAGAAAGTACCAGATGGGTATTCGAAATATCGCTACAGTCAGAAGGTGGGATCTCCACGAAAGCAAGTGGGAGAGTAAGAGAGAGAAACTTTGGGAATACCAGGAGCTCCAACTGTTTGGTGGAGGATTGGGGAGCAAGTAGAGTTGGAGGAAACCAATGCTCCATGCAGTCCAGCACTGTAGGAGGGATTATTCCTGTGAGCTAAAGTGGGGGGACCTGGAGAAGGGAGAGATTGTGAAGGGTTTTTTGGTGGCTAATCTTACAGTAGATTTTGGAAAGTTTCTTCGGGTGGCTGCAACTGGATGGTTGGGCAGGAATTAAACAAATGCAATGTGCTAATCCTTGGTTTTTTCCCAACGCAGAATTTCCCATTCCCACAGACGGGCAGTGGATGAAGGGGGGGTGCAAAAAGGAAGAGGTCAAGGACCCAGGCAAGGTGAGGGGAATCTTCTCCCACTCCTTTCCCCTCTCTCCTCCTCCATCTCCCAGCCCAGCATCACTCCTGGCTGCAGGATAACCCCGGTGCTGACGCCGTCCTCCTGGGGATGCATTGGGAGGATCTCCTTCCCCTTTCCTGTGGCACGGAGGCAAATCCCATCCTCTCCTTGTCCTTCCTCCCACAGGCAATGAGCTGAGGACAGAGACCAAGGAGGACAAATCCCCCCAGCAGAACCTTGTGGAAGAGGCTGTTTTGAGCAGCTCCAGGGCACAGGAATCCAGTGGAGCTGGGGGTCCATGAGCAGCTTCACACTGGGGAGAAGCCCTACAAATGCTTGGAGTGTGGGAAGAGCTTCAGCAAAAGCACCCGCCTGATCTGTCACCGGCTGATCCACACTGGGGAATGGCCCTACGAATGCAGGGAATGTGGGAAGGGCTTCAGCTGCAGCTCGAGTCTGATTGTCCACCTGAGGAGCCACACTGGGGAGAGGCCCTACAAATGTGGAGAATGTGGGAAGGACTTCAGAGAGAAGTCCCAACTGATAAGGCACCATCGCACCCACACTGGGGAGAGTCCCTACCAGTGTGGGGAATGTGGGAAGATCTTCAGTCAGAGCTCCCACCTCATCTCCCACCAGCGGATCCACACCGGGGAGAGGAGCTACGAATGTTCTGAATGTGGGAAGAGGTTTCAGACGAGCTCAGATCTCGTCAGACACCAGCGGATTCACACGGATGAGAGGCCCTTCCGCTGCCCTGACTGTGGGAAGGGCTTCAAGCATAACTCCAACCTTGTCACCCACCAGCGCATCCACACTGGGGAGAGGCCCTACGAGTGTCCTGAGTGTGGGAAGAGCTTCTCCAAGAGCTCTGACTTGACCCGACACCAACGGACGCACCGGTGAGGGAAGTCCTGCCAGTGCCCTGACTGCAGGAAATGCTTTTCATCCGTTGCTCCAACTTCATCCTCCATCGCAGGAACCAGTTTGGGAAGAGCCCTGGTGACCCACATTCCCAATGATCCACGTTGGGAAAACACCTGACCCTTGCTCTGCCCCTGGGACTGACGTGAGCTGGGATGGAAGAATATGAGGGTCTGGCCATGCCCCTGTCATTATATCTGATCCCACCTCAGGTCATTGCCAGGGACAGGGAAAGGGATTTTTTTCTCTCTCCTGAGAGGAGAAGGATGTTCTTTCTGGGCAGGAGAAAATATGTGGTCAGGGGGAGACCCTCGGTGCTGTCACAGTTTTCCCTGTAAATTGTTTGTTTGTT
>VKON01001587.1:0-17327 GCA_009741485.1 Malurus cyaneus samueli
AAGAGAGCACGATTATCTGTTGGAAATGCATGCATGCTTGCGGCGTCCCTATTTTCTCCTGGAAGCAATTTTAGCTCCAACTTATCTAAACCAAGGCCAAAATGCCCTAGCCAAGCTGCATATTACGAGCCAACTGAACAGCACAGCTGAGTGATTGTGTAGCAGTACATCGCACTTCTTTATCTTTTCGATCGCTCACATCAAATTAAAACGAAGTTCACATCACATTTCAAAGTTTTTTTTCAAATCTGGAAAAATGTTACTTCATATATCTGTACTGTTTTCTGACATACCTTGAAGTGCTGTCTATTTGTGCACAAACTAAGATTTCACATAAAATCGCATAACTTTAAAATGTTAAACCAACAGAATTTTGTCTAATCTGCTAGTTTGTAAGACTGCGCTGATCACTACACTAAAACTAAATTGTGCCTAACATGCAGTAACCAGCTCCACCCTCTTGCTCTTAGAGAAAAGGGAAAAAATATTATCTCCAGAGTACTTCAATACAGAAAAACCCCTTCCCTATAGTATTTGAAAGAGGACTACAAAAATGAGAACTCAAATGAGAAGGAATGTTTCCCATGTTCAAATAAACAAATAAAAATGTTGTAACAGAAAGTAAGTACTCCGGCCAAAATAAAGGTATCCTTTATACGGACATAACAAGAAGCCAGGAGATGGCGGAGCGTAACCCATTCTGCCCATGACTGGTGCAATAAGAAAGGACAGAGCAGATGTAACTGCAGAAAGATGAGGAGACAAAAAAAATTTGAGAGAAGCATGCAAGCTGAAAGCTAAGCACAAAAACAGGTCTTGTTAATTTGGCCTGGTGTGTGGTTTGGCCATAAGTCATGTAGGGTCCTCCAGCAACAAAAACAAATCCAGACGGTGACAAAAGTTACAATAGTTTGTCATCAGCACCATTTGAGTATTTTGGTACTTGTCTTATGACTGGGTATGCCGTGGCGCTGCTCCTACAGCTGTGTGGGGCGGCTTGGAACAGGCCTGACTCAAGACAGGACGAACGGCCGCAGACCTCAGTCCTGGGTGACACGGCTTACCACAGAGATGGACGGGATTGGACAAATGAAGCGACCTACCAACACAGACAGAAGCAATGCTACAACAGGACATTGGAGAGGCTGGCCGGCTCCTGAATTGGGGCCCTGTTGATTGGAAATTTGGGTTAAGCGGGAGATAAGAAAAGAATATTAAAAGTGTCTAAATAGCTAGTAAGAGGTAGAGCGAATTCACAATAGCTGAAATCAACAAGAGCTGGAATCAAGAAGAGAAGATTAATAAAGAAGAAACTGACCTGCCGTTCTTGTCTCATTTTCCTGCCAGGGTGCGGCGGAAACCAGGGCCGAGTCACCCACAGGGTAAGTGGATGACAAAAGAATCCAGCAATATCATTTTCTATTAACTCAATGATACAACCTTTAGATACTTATCTAGAAGTCCTAAAAAAAAAAATCCTGGAGAGAAAAAACTCACTTAACAGTGTGTTTAAACCCATTACTGATTCTTCATATTCCGGCATACTTTTCTCACCTCAATGAAATCCTATTGCTTTTAAATCTATCTGCTTTTTGTGTATGCGACACGTTTTACTAGCTCTCTATATTTTTCCCTGAAATGTGAGAAGTGTCAGAAAAATATTAATCTATGGTGTAAATTTCAGAAACTTGAAAAATTAGTAATTGAAACATTGCTATTTCCCTGCTGTTTTGAATATACAGAACAAACTTGGAAGTGATTTCAATACTGGAGGAAACAGACCAATTTTAGCATCCCAAGTAAATTTCCCTTCCATTTGGTAAGAACCAAGACATCACAAGACATTGAGAATGTAAATTCACTCAAGTGTAACAATAACATGAAAATGAGAACAAAAATACTCACGATGCCAAAATCTGGCCATTTAATGTAAACATGCTTTTCCTCTATGACTCATTCACCTGTGCCTCCAAAATGCCTTAAAAGGGATGGGCCTGGGTAGCCTCGCTCACTGTACACACTCCACAACTGTCCAGAACTAGGGCAAACCTTAGGTCTGACTGCAGAGAGATGGGGCTTAGTGCCTATGCCGCAGACCCTGACACCCATGAATTGCAAACACTGCCCACTTTCTCTCATGGAAGTCAGCAACCAAGATTCCTAATTTTTCGTAGTTGAATGTCCCTGCCCCAGTAACTCCTCTCCATCATTGCCAAGCAAAATAACAATAAACACTGATCCGTAATGAAAATGACTACATGACCACTCAAAAAGGTCAGGGGTTGGCATATGTAGTAAGGGTCCACAACCCATCTGTACAGACACTGGAAACTACTTACAAGCGAGAAACTAGAACTCCGAAAAAATTCAGATTTGCTTTTTTTTTTTAAATCTGCAGCAATCATACTCATGAATGTGTCGATACGACAGGTATTTATCACACCTCAAAGTGGTGTAGATGAAATTTCTACTTAACATTTTCTCCATTGTTTTGATATTTTTCCCCTTTCTTAACTCCTGGTCCTAAGGTTCCCCAAAATGAAACAAAATAAAAGGAAATCATACTGTTATCTCACTTTATCTACAGAACAAAATTAATGATACTTGTTTCCTACTAAGTCAAACCCCGAACAAAAATCTCAAAAGTAAAACCAATCACTTTGCTCATTCCTGATCACTTGCAATCTCTAAAGATGAACACGATGCTTTCATCAAAGGCAGCATGCTTTGCCGGCCATTAGTTGCTTTTAAGAAGGGCAGACTCATAATCTGTACATATCTTACGTCACTCTCTCATTATTTTAAACTGATCTCAGGCTTGACCTGATCCGCCCTGTGAAAACGCCAGATTGCAAAGTAATGTTAACAATGCGTCAGTGTTATAGTATCTCCTCATTATACAACTGTCCAGTATCAAATGAAGTGGTCCTAATCCTTTGATAGAGTTTCTAGGTAGCATTTCAAAAAAGGTAGCAAAGGCATGTCCCATTAAATATACAGGCCAATGTAATTAACAACATGAGCTGTGAGCTCACTGCTCTCATCAACCAAAACATGAAAAGCAGGCAGCTGCATGCAAATATCTCCGTTCCACAGAAGAAATGATTGCTACTTCTCCTGACAAGTTGATTTTATTGCTGACAAAGTCTCATAACACCCATTTTTAAAGTATCATGGGACATGAAAAACCTGAAACAGGCAACACCTCTTTCTAAAAAACTTTGTTCTTACTAAGACTATTCCTTTAGTTGTAATGCACAAATCAGGAAATTCTAAAAATAAATATCAAAGTTAAAATTTAAACAAGCTACCAAAACACACTTTAATAATTTCATACAGAAATTTCTACACAAAATGACAAGGCCGCACAGCACCCTGCTGACGCAATCAGGCATCACCATATTAATGAATGAAGGCAGGGCAGGAAAAAAACCCAGAAGCATATTGTGACACTGGTTGTTCTTAATCAGTCCTTGATATAAACAATGAATGGAGAGAAGAAAATTCAGAACTGATGTGTGTGTTTTTTATAGGACTTGTGTTACATCTGAAGCAGTTGTCCTTGGTATCCCTGTAAAGAAATTCACACTATGTAAATAGAGTTGGAAGAACAGAAGCAAAATCTACCAAGATCATACCACTCGCAGATTAAGAATTGATGCAGCATAACTTTTAATGCTTTTTTTAGCAAAAATAGCACAAATTTCTCTGTGAGTATAAATGACAAACCAAATAACCAAAGATACAAAAAAAGTTTAATATATAAAATGGCATGAACAGGAGAATACAACACTGAGTAAACAAGAAACAAGTTTTGCTTTTAGATTTTGCCATTTCACTAAACCACAATATTATGGAAAGATGTTTATTCTTCATATCACTACCTTTAAAAATGAATTTATAATATCTTTCTCTCTCTGTTAGAAGATTCTTTGAAATAAAGTGAACATGTATGAGTTTCAATAAGCAAAATCTACTGAAAAGTCTTCAAAAGCTCTATCGCTCCCCGAACAAAAGCCCATGATCAGATTCAAAAAATGCTTTTAATTTCCATTCCAATGTGTATATAAGTATACGTTGTAATTGTTATTAAAGGACAGTATTCTGTTCTCATCACCATTTTGTGTCCTGTGGGGACGTTAGTGCCTCAGAGTCTGGATTGCCTGACACTCGAAGCAAAAGCTTGAATATTCTGTCCAGTAGTTTCTAAGGCAGAATGACATTGTCAGATACATCCTGCCAATCTGCTGGTCAACAGCTTAGTTTTGAAGTGGCATTGTGTTTGTGTTTTTAGAAATACACTTCCTTTCATTTGGCAATGACTAATTTAATGTCAAGTTCACATTCCTGCTGTGGTTTTCTGTATTTTAATATATTTTAATAAACGCCCAGATTCACATTTAACAGATTATAAAACCTGAGTCTAATTTTTGTTTCTCTTGTCAGTAGACAATTTCCTCAATAAAATCCGAATGTCCAAAGATACAGGAATATTTAACTCATCGAGTGCAGTAGAAGGGCAGTATTTAAATGCAATCTATCGCCCTCTTTTAATGCTTCACGAAACAAAATTTTTTACTAACATTAACAATAAGATTCCCGTGGATTCACAGCTGCATCGTATTTCTCTGCAATGTCCTCCAGGTTGCGAAGGATTAATAACATACTAAAACACAGCAAACAGTAGAGTAGCATAAGAAATCAGGCTTTAAGGATTCAGACTCTCTATCATCCAATTAGCCTCTGAAAGAAAATGTCTATGCCCGGTAAAGCCAAGTCCAGAAATCATTCCATGTTTAGAGACAGATGTTTGAAATTTTAGACTAGAGAAGAAAAAAACTCTATATCTACCCACACCGATAGAAACACTCAGAGAAAATTCCAAACCTGTATGGAAAGTCCTGGAAGTGTGTGAAACATAGAAAGACCGACTGGAAGTTGAAATTTTGCCCAGTTTCCAGTTGACAGGACCTTCCAAAATTCCCAAATCTTAAAAAAAATAACCAAGAAAGCCTCACAATGACAATCAGCCAGGTCTTTGAATCAAAATGTTATTTTGGCTATTGCTATTTGATAAAAACATATTAAAAGCACTTTTTATATAATGTTAATGAGCTATTTGCTATAACACATTTAAAAGCATGTCCCCCACAGTCCTAGGCCCACTCGGATCCACAGATTAATCAGCCCCACAAATGTCTCCCTACAGTGGTAACCAGTATCTGTGTAGGCTCCAATGTGTCCAACTTTTTCTCCACTGGGCCAACCCTTCTTTTTCAACCTTAGCTCCGGAGGGAAGCACTGTAAGCCAAGCTGGCTTTGTTGCCTCAGCTTGCTTGACGTTCAACATTTGGAATGTCTGTTTCTGTGCCTTGGGAAGTGTGCAATAAAATGATCAGCGCACCGATGGCCCCACCTCTAAAGCATTGTCAGGACCTCACTAACCGGTTCCCTCAAATCCAGGGTTGAACATTTGCTGTCACATTCCCTGCACCCGGGATTTTAAAACTGATGTTCAAATGATACTGTGGCCCAAGATGGCCACCAGTTCACCAAACTTAGTCATTAGACCTGCTAACAAGCTAACAAAACCAAGAAGGGGTACTCTTCTTAGTTGTGATACTCCTTAGTACCTTAATCACACAGTAATAACGATTGGAAGAGAACTTAAAGATCATCTCATTTAACCCCCTGCCAGGACAGGTACACCTCCCCTCTACTAGTTGGCTTGAGGACCCATCCAGCCTGGTCTGACCACTTCTTTTAAGATGAATACTCATAGCTTCTTTGCTAAACCCCTTAAATGAAGAAGAATTTCCTCTTAAATATCTAATATAGACAATATCATCCATTTAACAGCATCCTATCACTACATTACATACAATAATCCCCCCACCACTTTGTTTAGGCACCTTAGGTACTGGAAGGCCTGCTGTAAGGTCTCCCTGGAATCTTCTCTTCTCCAGTCGGAACAATGACTATCTCTTTGGATTCTCACAGAAAGTGCACCATTTCCGTAATCCATCTAATGATCCTCTTTGGACAGCATTCTAACGGTCTATGTCCTCCAGTTAATATCAAATACAGCTGTTTTAGGGATCTTCTGGAATCTGCTTGTACACCATTGTGTTTATCCCAATAATATCTGCGCAAGTAGATTTGGCCATAAGAGCAAGGGGGGGGGAAGGGGGGGGTGGCTGAATTAAAATTCTCTTAGTTCCTTAAAAAAATAATTCATTAGTGGCTGTCATCCTGCTCAGGGTCCGCAGCAGACTCTAACGTGATGCTAGTTATTTCTGTGTCCCTTAATCCTACCCAGCCTCGAAGTGGGCCATTCCTAAATGTGAGCTCCACATAATCCCAGCCCTCTACCTACACACAATGCCAACCCTACCACTGCACCCCACGTGCACTCCGCCCTGCCATACCCTCCTGAAGGGAGCAAACCCTTCCAACAAGGCAACTCAGTCATAGGCTCACCCATGAGGAATGACAGTGATGTATCCCTTCCCCAAAAGGAACCCCCAATGCCCCCCCGGCCACCAATGTTGGGTGGTAAGAAACATTTCAAGTGCATCTCTTGCACGACAACACCCCATGGAGAAGGACCTCACTAACACAAAGTCCCCTCAAACTTTGTGTTCCTCTCCATATATTAGTGGCAAGTCGGCTTTTTTCGCTTCCCGCTCCAGTCTAGTTCACAAGTTCTAATTGAACTTTAACTAGTTCTTCTTAACTCCTGTGCAAAAACCTTTTCCCCTCTGAAAAAAAGTGTATCCTTGTTAGGTGTCAGTAGGATCTGGCCTTGTATAGAGTCAGCCATATCAAAAAACCGCATAAAAGCGCTGCCAAGACACCACTGCCCATCTTCAATATTCTTGCTGCTATTGGAAAGGCATCCGATCCATGATCCTTCACCAATCAACACCAAGGCCCTAAAATCCCTTTCAATGCCCATGTCTTGGTGATTGATGATGAACAGTCCATTCCTATATATCCGTCCTGGTTGTATGCCAAAATTGGCTGTGCCTTTAAATCGACCTGGAAGAAGGGGCAGAGGTGATGGGAAAGATACGTAGGCATTAAAAGCTGGGGCTTCACATGCTGAGGATTGGCGAGCGCAATGCGGTGCAAGAGTTCAGAGTCCCTCCTGGCCTGCAGAAAAGGTTATCATTATTGCCGTTTAAGCTTACTCGGGTTGTTAAGCACTTGGCAAACAGCTTCCCTGGACTGCCCCACCCCCTGTTTACTCCTGTGATTTTCTTCTGGAGCAACGGCAGGGCTTCGTCTGAAAAACCATGAGGAGCGCTGACAGCCCAGCGGCCTGCAGAACAACCGCGGTGCAGTTCCGTCCAATCCCCAGAACTCTGGAGAAGCCAAGCTGTCTAGAGAAAAGCCACACTGACCCTCTTTTCATCCATAGTAGGAAAGCACCACCAGCTGCCACTGTTGCCTGAGTGGCCATGTGGACTTTTGTTTCTTTTTCCTAGGAAGGCTGTGCCCTCTTTCTCTGCCACCAACCTGCCAAGCGGCTGTGGGGGAGGCGGTGCACATTCTGGACTTTTAAATAAACAGGGTTTTTTTGTTGTTTTTTTGCTTGTTTTTTTTGTTTGTTTGTTTTTTGTTTTGTTGTTTATTTATTTAAACTGTGTCCTGGGGAACCTTGTTTGTTAATAATTATTTTTTTTCACCATTCGCCCAACATTTGGTAATATGGTAGAAAAACATCAAACTTTTCATTTCAGAGGAACATTGATCCTGTAAACAATTTCTCTCTAAAACATGTCTCAAACTGAACAGCCCAAAAGGCCATGAAAACAACCTGGAAAGTCAATAAGTAATAAATAGCAGGGCTATGATGAAGGTGAATAGTAAATCTTATCAACTAAATTAAACTACTGCCTCTGCGGGAGTTACAACACAGAGTAAATGGATTATGTAAACGGAGTGGAAAGTTGTTGAAATAATTCCACAAGACTTCAAGTCTTCCTCGAAAACTCATATAATTTTACCGCCCACATTTGCATATACACCAGTGAACAAGCTGGGTCGAGAAAAGCACTTGAAGAAATCAGCTATCAGTTTGATGTGCTGAAACTGAGTGCCACGCCCTCTTCATTTTCTCTAATCTGGCTTCCTCTCCTTTAAGTCACAAAGAGCAAATCAGAAATTAATCCCAACTCTAGCAATAGTCGGAAATAGTCAATGTCAAATATTAATGGCATCTCAGACATACACAGTGCGCAGCTCATGTTTCCAGCCTTGTAATAGCCTGAGTTTTGATACAAGTAATACATGCTAGATCATACAATTTACAAAGAAATTACTGTTTCAGCCTCATCTTCATGCTCTCCTCCCTTTCTCCCCCAAATTGCAAGCAATTGTATTTGGAAATAAGACCAAATAAGGAATGAATGTGAAAACAGTAGCAGGAAATGGGGCAATATACTTAATTACGTCTTATAGGAATTAATGTACATGCTTAAAGATGTTTATTTAAGCCATCACCAATAATTATTGTCGCAGTGTATTTTTTTCCTGGTAATAGATCCTCACTCGGTGCAAAAGTAGAGCTATTTGGGGGGGCAGTGTCCTAATGTTCCTCCCCTATTCAATAGAAGTACTAATTGAAACACTAGAATAAGGAAGGAAGTAATTTTTATCAAATAGTAGTTGATACAGTCCATTGGACTTTGAAAAGTCCACAGTATCCAAACAGCCATAGCTCATCATAACCTCCAAAGTTGAGCGTTTCTTGTTTCTTGCCACTTGTTTCAAGATTACCTTGCAGAAAACTGAATAATTCCCCACACTTTCCCTACCAGTCTTGCCCAAACTGCACTGCTTTTCTTGTAGATGTGTTGGTTTTTGCATTTTGAGAAGAAAATATGAACTGAGAACACAGTTAATTCCGCTTCTCCTTCAGGCATATTGTTAACGCTCTTACAAGCATTATAGAGAAGTAAAATGCCATGCTCAAACAATTGCAAAGCTGTGGGTGTCCTGCAGAGCTTGGAGTCTAATGCTTTCAACTCCGCCTCCTGAAATAGACCAAACAAAATGGTAGTTCCAGTTGAAATAAGAAGCCTTTAAACCCTCACACCGTAGCATGAGTTGAGGATGCAATTCCAAAACCAAAATGACACAGTTCTATAATTTCCTAAGAGAGAATAGCTATTCCACCATACGCTAACAGCAACTGAACATGCCTCTGGTGTCAGAAGATGCTGCTGATACACCCATATTCTTGGCATGACTGATGAGCATTATACAATGCAAGATTGGAAACAGATATATGGAAAAAAAAGACCGGTAGTATTAACATAACACATCCATCTTTTTTTGTAGAAAAGTAAAATAAAGTGCTAAAGGATAATTGTCTTAGCACAAAAATATGAATGTGAACATATAATTTAGCTATAGAATAATTTGAAACCTTTAACAAAATGGTGTACACCATGCTGTGTTGCTTTTAAGTAAGTGAGTCCTATGACCAACAAGAAGAAAATAACATTCAGTAGAAAATAACTTGTTCATGCATAAATTAACCTCAATGCTACTCTCTCAGCTACTGCTCAGAAATAAGCAAAGTAACTGAGTTTCGGTTTGATTCTAGACAAACCTGTGAATTCGGAACGGAACTACAGAGAGGGTATGCATCTAAGAGTTCCTTTACAAGATAGTCATTATCAAAGATAGGTATGTGGGGAAATAAAGTAGTATCCTAATTAGCAGAAAAAAGTAAGAGTAGTACAAAGTAAGCCAAGAAAAAGAAAGATGAAGCTGCAAAAACCTAAATAGAATGGCTTCTTTAAATTTAGCTTAAAATGTTGCTAACACTGCAAAACGAATATATAACGTGATTCCACCACTGAAATAAAAAAAACAAACCCACACAGAGTACTTGTGGAATAACAGATGAGTTTAGGCTTCCCATGCTGCAGTTCACTCCCAGTCATACAATAAGCAATAAATTACCCCTCCAAGAGGTTAAAAAAAAAAAAAATTGAAATAAATGGAACACATTAATATTGGTGCTGGGTACTGTCAGCAAAAGAAGTACTTGAATGAGTTAATCTGTAATTTAGCCATGGTAATTGAACAAAAATTATTCCTACAAATCCACTTAATTTGAAGGAGATGAAATCTTTTCATATCTGAATTGTTCCAAGATGCAAGGTTATAGGAAAATAAATATAGCCTTCAAAAACCAATTCCAAGGTCCCTTACAGAACACACACTCCACAACAACGCCTGTGGAGAAAAACATAAAAAAAAACATAAATGCTTTGTACAGTTATTGTCCAATAAGCCCTGCAGAGGAAGTAGTTTTCTTAGCTAAGGAGCTGTTTTATTTCCTGAAACTAGCAAGCCAAACAAATGCAGAAACATCAAATTCCAAGTCAAATAGTTTCACATGCTTAACTAGTTGAAATCTAGTAATTGCACATGAATAATATGCTTTTAATCAGCCTCAGTCTTGTTTTTTTTTTTAAATTCCAGTGAATCTAATTTCAAAGAAACTTTTTGCCATGTTTAATTCAATGATTTTGTCTTCTTTGAACTTCTCTTCCAGCAAACTGACCTGCCCTCCTTACTGTCGCCACCCACTCACTAAATAACAATTAATAATTCTATCTAGCCATGTAAACTAAAAATGGGAAATTGAGGTCATTTCTTGTGTAGTGTGTTTATCACTATGTTGCTGCTACTAGCTAAATAGGGTCAAACTTCCAGAGCTTTAGAACAGCATGGCTAGCTGAAAAAGAGATGTAGATTGTTCTAGCTGATTCTTTCCACTAAGTAAAGCTACTGTCCATCTTTCTTTCCCTGTTAGTGTTTCAACCAAGAAATTATTTAAGTTTTTGTCTTTCCAGGTTGTCATTGCTCTGAATTCTGCCACTGGAAGAACGGCTTTTTTTCCCCGTTGAAAATTATATGATTTTGAGATTTTCACTTTTTATGGACATTTTTTCCTAGGAATTCACCACCCTAACTAAAACCATTTTACATAATCCTATCATTTTCTTGCTGTATGTTTCTACAACAATCCACATGTTAAAAAAATGGAAATTGCCACCTGATTTTGATCTAGGAACTTAGCACAGCTTTCCATAATTATTTACTGTTTGAATTAAGATATCCACCATGGGGAACTGTGGTCGGTCTCCCAGGCTAGTGAGACAGGGGAACTTTGGATGCACCACAAGGGCCCAGCAGGTCATGTGGACACTGCCTGTTCTGTACCATTCTGAAAATTTTCAAGAATACTTACATTGCTTTTTCCCCTTAGTGAAAAGAATCCAATGTAAACTGAAATAAAGGTTACATTTTTATTGAGGCCCCTGTCAGTTGCGTGCAAGCATCAAACAATATTTGCTTCTTTCTCGTCTACACAATCAAAGCATCCCTAATAGATGTGATGTACATCTGTTAAGATCAAGGGGATCTAATCCAAGCTTTTATCTGGCCGAGGGAAATATCTAATCACCTACAGTTCTTTATTAGTTTAAGAGGATTGTGAACTCAGACCATTAAAGCATAAATATCTTCAACACTATTTACTTATCAAAATACTTGGCTATAACTTCAGAAGTATTTAAATGAAAGAATACCATTAAAATATGTGACAACCACCACCTGTAGCAGGTAACAGAACAGGGGCTTTTCTGGGCCTGTTTCACTTCGTGATTCTACATGACTAAAGGTTTCATAATCAAGAACACGCCAGGATTTACAGAAAGATAGGTTCCTGTCAAGATTTCGTTAATCTTTATACTGCTTGTGTTTAAATAGGGTAGTGACAGTGATTGTATTAAGGTAAGTTTTGTCTCGTAGCATATGTAAACATGCAGATAGTCCGCTCAATACTTCAGTTAAAAAACACATCTGAAATCTGATGGATTTTCGTCGTTGACTGTGATCAATCTCATGATATCAGAGGTATGCTGAAGAAAATCTGTCCACATATTTCCAGAAGAAGTTAAAAAATTATAATTTAAATTCATGTAGGACACAATAATAAACAAGATCACATAATAATTTTTTAATAGGATCCTAGAATAAATTCTCCAACTGGGGTTTATATTAGGTGACATAGCAAAAGCTGGGTGAGGATAGGCCAAATGTAATGTGGTATGTAACTAACCTTACAATTTGGATCCAAGGCAAGAAATACTGAGTTACACCGCCTCATAAACAGTGCTTTCAAAGCAGCTTATTCCAGCTTGCTGGTTGAAAGAACAGTGTTTGCTAATGAAGCAGGACCCCCCTGGAGGGTGATATGACCCTCTTCCCTCGAATTATTATAATTTTTTATAATAATTATATATTTAATTATATTTAATAATTTATATTATTAATTTAATATTTATTTATATTAATGAAAAATATATTTATAAAAATAATTTATAATTATTTGAAAAATCACGAGCTGTCAGCCAAGAATAGGTAAAAGGAATAACAGTTTTTACTAATATATAACAAGGTGAAACAATTAACAATAACAATAGCAAACAACCAGACCAGTCCCAAACCCAGTGACAGCCTTACAGAGACACACCCCCCTTTGGTGCAGTTACAGTTCCTTGGCAAAGGCTGCTGTTGGCTCTCGGCTGGGAGGGCGAGGGGTGCACGATTCTCCGGTGGCTGCAGAGGACGTGGTGGCGTGGGTTCCCCCGGCTGGCTCAGATCTCCCGCGTGCAATGATTGACCAATAAAATGGGCAGAAAGGTGATGGAGAAAGTTCTCTGCAAAACTCACCAGCGAAAACGCGATATGCGGTTCTACCTCACGTTCTCCTTGACGCAAGAAATCCCAGGCAGCAACGAGAACGTGCAGGAATCGCCTGCGCTGCGAGACAGGATGGAGCAGCACGCACATACCCTGAAGCTGGAATCCCGGCAAGGCACAGGAAGAGAAAAAAAACCATGGTGCACGGCAAGCAGAACTGCAAAAGCAGGGGTGCGGTCTCCACAGCAAAGGGCAGGCCAAGCTTTTCCAATAGCAGCCAAGTGAGAACTCCCTCTCCCAGCGAAGCCAGAGCGAAAAAAACCTCCAAATCCTGCCCCCCACACAAAAACACTCTCTCGCGAGCGCTTGCCCAGAACCGTAAACGTGGGCCATAGGTATAATTGTCTTTGTTAATCACCCCAGCCCATTAAAAAGGATGACCCAGTAATTAGTGTATCCCCAGCAAAACAAATGGAAAAGAAAAATCCCCTAAAGAAAGGGAACAAAAGGAAGAAGAATTTTTAACCCACACACACAGCTGAAATGAGCAAACCTTGAGATACTCCATAGCAGTCAGAGCTGCTTCATCCATTTCCATTCCTTCTGGTTATTAGCCTAAATTAGTGCTATTATAAATAGAATAATAGAAAAATACTGAATAGTGGTTGAAAGCATTTAAAGACCATCGAGTTCAAATCCCACTGCCAAGGCAAGGACCATTTCACTCTGTTAAGGTGGCCCAAAACCCCACTCAGCCTGGCTTAAACACGTTCCCAGAGGTGAGGCAATCAAATGTCGGCATTTAATTAGTTAAGAATTTTTTAGAATTAACATCTAATGACCTTGGTGTGGGACAACGAACAAATAATGCAATATTTCACGTCTCTTTAACAGAAATAAGAAGGCCTTGCAGTGCTACAGAATAGCACCCAATAGCAGCAATGCCATTGAAATGAGACACATTTATGGCATATTATAATTTCAATAAAAAGCAAATACAACACATTTTTTTCAAAATTACAATAGAAGCTAATACAGCCAGCATAGCAGTCAATACAAATGCCAGCATTAGTAACAGCCTAGAAGTCAAAGACAGGAAGACAAAGACAACATAACATAGACAGTTATCTGCAAAATCATGGCTATTCATTTGCATCATAGTACTGTAAAGCAGATACATTTTCAAAAACTCTTCTCTATGTAACAGTCTAGCGCATGGAAGCTTGTTGACGAAAAAAGTCTGTTCTCCACTGACATGTGAAATGCTTTTTGGGTTTCGAGGAGTAAGAACCAGCTTACTTCCAAATCCTTGTATGCATGAACAGCACTAATTATTCTAACTTGACGAAACGAGTTGGTAATAAAACACAAAGCAAAGACAGAATTTATCTGGAATTTTTCTCTTCCAGAAACTCTAACTGAAAAATGACTAGACCAACCATTAGGAACATTATAAGTCATCAATATTATCAGAGTAACTGAGACATTAAAGCATATCCAGTATTCATAGCGTTTTCATCTGTTTTGGCTTATTGGGTTTGTATGTGGTTTGGGTTTAGTTAAAGAAATCATTTAGCAGTTTACAATAGGAATGAAATGGCTTCAGAAAAAACCTTGTATTCTTTCTTACTAGTGAAGCCTACATATCATATGGGCACAAAAGGACATTTTTCCTTGCAGCCCTTTATTTCTTAGCCTGAAAGGCTATAGTAAACAGTTGCACTAATTCACATTATAAATAGAAAAAACTTCTACACTGCTCCTTCCCACTGATACTCTGTAGTAATGAAGATTTTAACAGTAGGTTGTCTGAATTATGCAATCCTCACCCCTACTGTTTAAAGATTTATTGGAAATGTAGTTACTCTTATTATATAAACTGTGATACATATAAAGCTCACCAAAGAGACAGATCTGTTACTGTTCTGTCCTCTGCCACCCCAAAACAAAAAGGCCCACTGCTAGAAATTGTGGTTAATAGAACAAACGTCTTCTTCCTAAAACTGTGGTTATATCTGTGGTGGAAGCAAAGTTCAAGTTAAGAAGATTGGCTGACCCAACTTGTACAAGCCAGTATTCATATCCTTAACAAAACAAGACTTGTCAAGTTAAGTGCAAGCATTACATTTAGAGGAATTAAAAAATAAAGATAGGGTCAGTATCCTGGGCTCCATATGAAAAAAGAGCTAGATGTCCTAAAAATTCTACAGTGGGAACCAAAAGTGGGAAGCCCTGGAAAAAATAAATCCCCTTCAATGCGGCGACATGAAAATTCCTATTTAATCTAGAGGAACATATAGCTCCAAAGGAAGGAAGAGGAAGACAGGCAATCTGAATCTTCCAAGGCTTATGTGCAAACAAGGGTGAAAAGACCCAATACACAATTAAAGAACAGACTAGTGCGTCTGAAAGGATGGTGTCTCTTGTCTTTCCTCTTTCTCCCTATTTATTTTCTACTTTCTTTCCTTCTTCTTTGCCTCTTCTTGTTTTCTTCTTCTTCTTTCTTTCTTCTTTTCTTCTTTCTTCTCTTTCTTTTCTTTTCCTCTTTCTTCTTCTTTCGTTCTTTCTTTTCTTTCTTGTCTTTCTTTTCTTTCTTTCTTTCTTCTTCTTTTCTTTCTTCTCTTTTCTTCCTTTCTTTCTTTTTCTTCCTTTGTCTCTTTTACTTCTTTCTTTCTTATCTTTCTTTCTTATTATCTCTGTTCTTCTCTTCTTTCTTTTTTTCTTTTCTTCTTTCTTTGTCTTCTTTCCTTTCTTCTTTCTTTCTTTCTTTTTTCTTTTCTTCTTTCTTCTTTTCTTCTTCTCTTTCTTTCTCTTTCTTTTTCTTTCTTTCTTTCCTTCCTTTCTCTTATCTTCTTCTTTTTCTTGTCTTTCTTTCCTTTGTCTTCTTTCTTTCTTTTTTTTTCTTTCTTTCTTTCTTTTGCTCTTCTTTTCTTTCCTCTTTCCTTCCCTTCCTTCCTCCTTCCTTCCTTCCTTCCCTTTCTCTTTTCCCCCTTTCTTTCCTCCTCTGCTCCTTCTCTTTTTTTTTTTTTTTTTTTTTTTTTTTGTGGGGTTTTTTTTTTTTTTTTCCAATCTATTTCTTTTTCTTTTTTCCTTTTTTTTTGCTTTTCCTTTTTTTTTTTTTTTTTTCCTCTATTTTTTTTTTTTTTTTTTTTTTTTTTTTTTTTTCTTTTTTTTTTTTTTTTTTTTTTTTTTTTTTTTTTTCTTTTTTTTTCCTTTTTTCTTTTTTTTTTCCTTTTTTTTTTTTTCCTTTTTTTTTTTTTTTGTTTTTTCTTTTTTCTTTTTCTTCTTTTTTATCATTTTTTTTTCTTCTTTATTTTTTTTCTTTTTTTATATTTTCTTCCTTTTTCTCTTTTTTTTTTCCCCTTTCTCTCCCTTCCTTTTCTTTCTCTTTGTTCTTTTCTTAATTTTATTTTTCTCCTTTCCTTCTTTTTTCTTTTTTAACAGATAATGACAAAACTTGCTGTACCAAAGATACACTCTATAGGTTGCCATACTCAGTGTAAAACAACTTTACAAGTGACTTCTTATCTGGATATAATCACTACAGCATCACTTGAGCACAGAGAAGCTTCAGACATACAGTACCTTGATCAGAAGACATGACACTAATGCTACCTAAATGTTTTACTGAACCTCTACTTACCTATCAGCTCCTGAATGTAAGAAAAATTGTATAGTAGCATTATTTAACCAAACGCATTTTCTTCTCCCCATTACTTGCTTCCATAAGACCCAAGAGATGTGCTTAAGCATACACATTTCTTGCACCATTCTTCTAACTTTGCACACAGGGCTGTTGTCTTTGCTGTCTCCTCTACTGTTTTCTGTGGGGAATTAGAACAATTATCACTATCCCTGCTAAATTCAGAGCAGCCCAGAACCCTCTCAGAACCATCCCTGATCACACTCCCAACACATCACAGAAACACTATACAATCTGAAAAAGAGGATTGATTTGGCTGCATCTAAGTTTATTCTAAAACAGTTCATGACATGGAAGTTATTTAATAAGACTGCATCAAGTATTTCTCACCAACTTTTGAAAAAAAAGACAAAGTTACAAGAATTACTGTTGTTTTGATGGCTCAGGCAATTACAGCCTGTCATTAGCAGCCAACCTATATTTGCACAATTATGACTCCTGATTGAACTTTCATAATTAGCAGCTACCATGATGGAAGTCTTTAAAGCTCTCCTGCATGAGATTAGCTGGAGACATGCCTTCATCTGAAGGAAAGCAAATACTGTTTTGACACAGACCGAGGAATTTAGTAAAAGTATTTATACTAGCATCTGTTATGAATACACAGAACATTTTCATATAAAAGCACTACTGAAACATCCTGACATTTGCATCATTCATTCACTTTCACGAATTTGCAACAAAGGCCAAAGGCAATTCAAGTAATTGGAGTTACGTGGTACTTCAAATGGCAATTACATTTGGAGAGATGTTCCAAATCTTCAATGTCATGTGAATATTCTCATACAATACAGCAGATCCTTCATCAGCCAATTAATGAATTCGATATAAGTTTCGATTTATTAAATATCAGAAGGTAGGTTGTTAGAAAACAAGACAAAAAAAAGGAACC
>VKON01001593.1:0-14973 GCA_009741485.1 Malurus cyaneus samueli
TGATCCTGAAGAGCGGCGGGAGGCGGGGGGTTTCCCGGTGCCGCTTCTCTGGGGGAGGGGTGCGGGGGATTCCAGTGTCCGCTCCGAGAGGGATGGAGGGGTGCGGGAGGTGCCCGGTGCCAGTCCCTGGCGAGGGACGGAGGAATGCGGGAAATGCCCGGTGCCCGCTCCTGGAGGGTGCGGGAGGTCCCGGTGTTTCCCGTCGCTCCGGGCGGGGAGGTGGGGGAATGCCCGGTGCCAACCCCTGCTGAGGGATGCGGGAGGTGCCCGGTGCCCCGGGAGGGATGCGGGAGGTGACCGGTGCCCGTTCCAGCGGGAGGGATGGGGGAAATGCCCGGTCCCAGCCCCTGGTGAAGGACGAGGGTTGCGGGAAATGCCCGGTGCCCGTTCCAGCGGGGGAGGACTTTGCGGGAAATGCCCGGTGGCCGGGAGCAACCCCGGTGAGGGATGCAGGGATGCGGAAGGCGGGGGGAGGACGCTGCGGAGGGCGGTGGGAGCGGGTGGGTCCCTCTCTGATGCCGGCCCTGCCTCCCCGAGCGCCGGCAAGAGTTTCCAAAAGTCCCCTCGGGGAAGTTGCGCCCTCTCCGTCCCCTCCGCGTCTGTCCCTGTCACAGCGGGTTTGGTTTTTTTTTTTTGGTTTTTTTTTTTTGTCCTTTGCAGACAACGATTCACCAGCTGGAAAACGAGCTCAGAGGAACCAAGTGGGAAATGGCCCGGCACTTGAGGGAATACCAGGACCCTCAATGTCAAGATGGCCCTGGATATCGAAATCGCTGCGTACAGGTACGGCGGGATAACCGCAGACACGCCTGGAATATTAATAGCACTGCGGATGCCGCCGGGCTGGGGAAGCTTCAGCACAGCTCGCAAAGATCCGCAGGCGGTCAGAGCGGGTAAAATTAGAGCTCGGCTGCATCACTGCAGCCACCCCCATCCCCCCAGAGCCCCGAAGGTCATTAGGGAGCCGCTAATCAGCGGCAGAGCTGCCAGCAAAGCCCCGTGGGCACAGGGCAGCGTGACTCAGTGCGGCTCCCGTGCCGCATTCCGAGCAGGGAGGCGATGCGGCGACAGACGCGTTTATTTTTTTTCCTCGCCGTCAGCTTTGCAGATGCCAGCCGTGACACCAGAATTGCCTTTCATCGCCCGCGAGAGGCGGCGGATTTGCTTGATCACGGTTTGAGGCGGCGAGCGAGCGCTGATGCGCCTGTCACAAACACTTTTGCTTTCCTTGCTCAACTTTTTTTTCCTTCCTTGCTCGAGTGATGGAGCCGAAGCGCTGCTTGCTGTTGCCATCACCTGGCAGGTTTTTTTAGTCTCCTTTGTGTGTCTCTCTCACCAGAGAGCTGCTGATTTTTCTGGGTCACGGGCTTAGATGAAAACATTCGGATGGAGAAAAAGTTAAAAAAAAAAAAAAAATTAAAAAAAAAAACCACACCCATCTCCAGATCTGTTGAAATTCCCGAGGTTTTTCAGACTCACAGACACCCCGGGGGCTGTAGATGGCTGCTGCCTCAGCCAGCTGAAGCTTCCAGTTCTCATTTTTTCACCAAAAAACAAGCTGGATGCCCAAATTATTGAATTAGGACCCGTGCTTTAATCAGCTGTGACTGTCTCAGCCACAATATTTGATTTGGGTTCTTTGGCTGTGTCAAACTCTGTTTGCCTAAGCGGTAATGAGTCCTAGGAAGTTAATTAGCTTGTCCTAATCCCGCTGATTTTCGCCGCCATAATGAAGTTTTCTGACTTCAAGGATGAGTTTTACCCGATCGCTGAAGGTCTCGCTCCCGCCACGAGCAAACGGAGCTCAAAAATGCTGAATTTTGTGGATTTTGCAATAAAAAAAAGGGATCCAAGGAAAGCTGGGCTGGGGCTGTGAGCAGTGGAAGGCACTGGTCCGTTCCAGCACATTCCACAGGCAAACCGGTTCCATCCTGCTGGAGGGGGAGTATGAGAGCAGGGAAATATTATGGGATTTTATATAAAAATGTAGGAAATATCCTGAAATTGTTTGAGTTGGAACAGACCTTAAAGCTCATCCCAAAGCAGGGACACTTTAAATTATCCCAGAATGCTCCAAGCCATGTCCAGCCTGACCTTGATCACTTCCAGGGATGAAATTATAATAATTTCTCCCCATTTTGGGTATTTTTACGCTCATTTTCTCTTTTTCCCTCCTCCCGATTCCCCTCAGGAAGCTGCTGGAGGGTGAAGAGACAAGATTCAGTGCCTTCTCCGGAAGCATCACCGGTCCCATCTTCACACACAGACAACCAACCGTCACAATAGCCTCCACCAAAATCCAGAAAACCAAAATCGAACCGCCAAAGCTGAAGGTCCAGCACAAGTTCGTAGAAGAAATCATCGAAGAGAAGGTGGAGGATGAAAAATCCGAAATGGAAGACGCCCTGACGGCCATCGCGGAAGAAATGGCAGCCAAGGCGGAGCAGGAGGAGGAAAAAGAGGAAGAAGAGGGTGCAGAGGAGGAAGGTGAAGCTGAGAAGGCTCCTGAGGAGGAAGAGAAGGAGGAAGAGGAAGCGGAGGAGGAAGAGGAAGCGGCGAAATCCGACGCTGCGGAAGAAGGCGGCTCTGAAAAGGAAGAAATCGAGGAAAAGGAAGAGGGGGAGGAGGCTGAGGAAGAGGAGGAAAAACCCGAGGTGAAGGGCAAGGCTGAGGAGGCGCCAGGAAAAGTAGAGAAGGTGAAAACACCCCCGTCAAAGTCCCCCCCGAAATCACCCCCGAAATCCCCCGTAACAGAACCGGCCAAGGCCGCCCCGAAAGAAAAACCCGCGGAGAAGTGGCAAGGAGGAGAAAGTGGAAAAGGCGGCCAAGGAGGAGGAGAAAGCGGCATCCCCGGAAAAACCGGCCACACCAAAAGTGACCTCCCCGGAAAAACCAACCACGCCAAAGGTGACCTCCCCAGAAAAACCGGCCACACCCAAAGTGACCTCCCCGGAAAAACCAGCCACGCCAAAGGTGACCTCCCCGGAAAAACCACCGGAGAAGGCGGTGACCGCGGAGAAGGCGGCCAGCCCGGAAAAATCCGTGAGCCTGGAGAAGCTGGCGCCGCCGGAGAAGGCGCGCACCCCCGAGAAGCCAACGAGCCCTGAGAACACCGCGACGACCCCGAGAAGGCCGTGACCCCCGAGAAGGCGCGGACCCCCGAAAAACCGCCGTCCCCCGTGAAGGACGCCAAGGCCGTGGTGGAGGAGACCATCACCGTCACCAAGGTGACCAAAGTGAGCGCCGAGGCCGAGAAGAGTCGAGGAAAGAGGACATCGCGGTCAACGGGGAGGTGGAGGACAAGAAGGACGAGGAATCCAAAGAGAAGGAGGAGGAGGACAAGGGAGTGGTGACCAACGGCCTCGATGTGAGCCCGGTGGATGACAAGGCGGAGAAAATCGTGGTGACCAAAAAAACGGAGAAAATCACGGGCGAGGGCGGCGACGGCGGGCCCACGTTCATCACCAAGTCGGTGACCGTCACCCAGAAGGTGGAGGAGCACGAGGAGAGCTTCGAGGAGAAGCTGGTGTCCACCAAGAAAGTGGAGAAAGTCCCTCGCACGCCGTGGTGAAGGAGATCAAGGAGAGCGAGTAAACGCTGCCGTAGCTAAAAAAAAAAAAAAAAATTCCAAACGATTTCCAAGAGCTTGGTCGGTGCAAAAGGTTAAGCCATAGACAGCTGCAAAATGCATGGGGGTGACGGCTTCAAAGCAGGTCGGGTTCTCTCACGGAGGCTCCAGAACACACAGTATTTTTACTTTTTTCGTGCAATATAGGGAAAAGGGGGGGGGAAATGCATGCAGGCTCAAGATGTACTCCCTCCACAGAGCTTGGGGATCTACCGAAAATTTAAAAAAAAATAAAATAAAATAAAATAAAAGTTAATTAAAAAAATACTGCTACTACTAGTGCATGAGAATGAAATGTGCAAGAGGAAGCTTCTCTGAATTTCCTGAGCTGTTGGAGGGACGGAGCCGAAGGAACGAGTTCCGATTTCATTATGCAAAGAAACCAACTGAGCCAATTAAAAATAAAAAAAAAAAAAAAAAGAGAAAAACAAAAAAAAAAACCACGAACCGAAAAGAGCGATAGAGTTATTCGTGAGAACCAGAACTCTCCTAGCCTTAAAAAAAAAAATAAAAAATAATGGAAAAAAAAAAAAAAAAAAAAAGCTACTTATAACTCATTAGTTTACCTCACTGGTGCGGTTAGGTGGACTTTTGCTCCTGGGAGAACCTCGTTGACGTGCACAGTGCGCAACCTTTTGTGTTTGATGATAAATACAGTCACAAGCAGGTTCTTGCTCAATAAAGGTCAATACTGAAAAAAAACCCTTTTCTATGCCTTTTTTCCCCTGATTTAAACTTTCCTTCTCCTGAATCGGAATTCAGGTTTGATGGGTGAAAATTTGGGGGATTTTTCTTTCCCTGATTTGTCCTATTCTCTCTCTTGCCCCGGGCCGCCCCTTCCCCGCTACCTGATAGGTGCTGAGGTCGTTATTGTGGCGCTCCTCGATGTCGCTGAGCTGCCTCTCCAGCGACTCCTTGGTGCCGCGCACCGACTCGAGCTCGATGCTCTTGGACTGCAGCTGCCGGCGGTACTCGGCGATCTCCTCCTTGGCGGAGCGGATCGCCTCCTTGTTCTGCTCGGCCGCCTCGGTCAGCTTGGCGTAGCGGCACTTGAACCACTCCTCTGCCTGGTGCATGTTGTGGTCGGACTGGCACTCGAGCTGGGCGCGGATCTCCTTCAGCGCCGTCGTCAGGTCCGTCTTCAGGTAGTCCTTCCTCTCCACGGTGGCGTGCGACGCCTGCAGCTGCGCCAGCAGCTCGGCCACCTCCTCCTCGTGGTTGCCCCGCAGGAAGGCCACCTCGTCCTGCAGCGACTGCACCTTCTTGTCCAGCTCCGCGCGCATCAGCGAGGCCTCCTCCATCTCCTTGCGCAGGGCGCGGATCGTCGCCTCCGTCTCGTCGCGGAGCCGCGCCTCATCCTCGAAGCGCTCCCGCAGGCGCTGGATGTCCTCCTCGATGTGCTCCGAGTCCAGCTGGATCTGCGCCTTCTCGTGGCTCACCTGCTCCAGGGCCCCGCGCAGCTCCCGCAGCTCCTGCTCGTAGGCGTCGCTCAGCTGCGCCCGCCCGGCGTGTTTCTGCCGCAGCGCCGCCAGCTCCGCCTCGATCTCCTTGTTCTGCTGCTCCAGGTAATGCACCTTCTCGATGTAGCCGGCGAAGCGGTCGTTGAGCCCCTGCAGCTGCTCCTTCTCGTTGGAGCGGCTCAGTTTGAGCTCGGCCGCGCCGTTGAGCAGCGAGGACTGGCTCACGTCCAGGCTCTCGGCCGAGCTCAGCACCGTGGAGCCGTAGGCGGCGCGGGGGCCGCCCAGGTTGGGGCGCTTGTAGGACGAGGACACGGTGCTGCCCGAGCCCCGCGACCACGACTGCGAGCGGAAGCCGCTGGACGGGGACGCGCTGGCGCGGCTGTAGGTGGCCCGGGTCTCGGTCACCCGGCGGTACGAGGGGTTGCCCAGGGGCTCCATGGTGTAGCTCATGGTGGGGCGCTGGGGGCGGCGGTGCGGGGCTGCTCCGGCCGCCGCCGCCCCTTTTATAGCCCGGCCGGGCGTGTGCGGGGGGCGGCTCCCCCCGGCCCGCCCCGGCCCGCCCGCCGCACCCCGCCCCGGCTCCCCTGTCCATTCCTCGCTTCCCGTCTTCGCCCTCTCCGTCCCGGTTGCCCCTGCCCGGCCCTGCGACCCCCCGGCCCTTCCCCGCTCGCCCTTCCACCGCTGCTCCCGCTGTCCCCGCTCCCTGCCCCCTCTCCCGCTCCCGGCCGCTCCCGTTGTCTCCGCGGCCGCACTCGCTCCTTTCTCGCCCCTGCTCCCCCCCTGCACTTTCCCGTGTCCCTTCCCTCCTGCCCTGCCCCTTCCTCCCCCTTCCCCTGGCCAGGCACCCTCTTCCTTTCTCTGCTTCCTTTCTTCCCTTCTCTCCTTCCTCCCTTTCTTTGTTTCCTTTCTTCCTTTCTCTCTCTGCTCCCTTTCTTAATTTCCCTCTTAATTGCCATCCTTCCCTTTCTTTCCTCCCTTCCCTTCCCTTTGTTTATTTCTTTTCTTTTCTTACTTTCCTTCTTTCCGCCTCTTTCTCCCATTTCTTTTCACTCTTTCCCCTCTTTTCCTCCCTTTTCCCCGCCCAGAGCGGAGCGCGGCGCCGGCCCCGGGCCGCTGCCGGGGGCTGCGGAGGAGGGTAGGGCCGAGAAATGCCACCGGGAACCGGGAACTGGAATTGGGACCGGGGATTGGGACCGGGGATTGGGACCGGGATACGGGAAATGGAACCGGGATCCGGGAGCGGCTCCGGGGATTGGGACCGGCGGCTCCATCACCACGGACAGCTCCCACCAGGGCGGCTGGGGGTGGTTACTGGCTTGGGGAGGGGGTTCAGGGCTGAGGGGTTGGGACCGGTTTGGGCGGAGTTCAGGGGTCTGGAGGGGGTAGGACCGTCCTTGGGGTGTGTTCAAGGGTCTGAGAGGGGTTGGGCCGTCCTTGGGAGAGTTCAGGGGTCTGAGGGGCGGTTGGGACCGTCCTTGGGGGGTGTCCAGGGGTCGGGGGGCTTGGGACCGGCTTTGGGTGATGTTCAGGGGTCTGGGGGGGGTTTGGACAGCCCTTGGGGGGTGTTCAGGGGTCTGAGGGTGGTTGGACCGGCTTTGGGGGTGTTCAGGGGTCTGAGGGGTGGTTTGGACCGGCTTTGGGGGGCGTTCGGGGTCTAGAGGGGTTGGGACCGTCCTTGGGGGATTCAGCGGTCTGGGGTGGTTGGGACCAGCCTGGGGAGGGGTTTAAGGGTCTGGGGGTGGTTTAGACCGGCCTTAAGGGGTGTTCAGGGGGGCAGACAGACCCGCGGTGGTGGGCACTGTCCAGCCCCCTTGTCCCCCCTTGTCCCCGCTGTCCCGCCCTGTCCCCCCGTCCCCGGCGGCTCTGGCGTTGGAAGGTCGCAGCGGGCGGGAGGCGCGCTCGCCGGGGCTCTGCGGCACGAGCGTCCTCTCGCGGGCTCCGGGGGCTTGCGGGAGGAGCGGGGAAAAGCCCGGAGCAGCCGGGAAAACCAGCAAGAGTTTTGGAGACCCCCCCGCGTCCCGAACCTTTGCTCTCGGTTCTTTTCCCCCTCTCTTTTCCTCTTTTCTTTCTTCCTCTCCTCTTTTCTCTGTTCCTCCCACCCGCCCGCTTTGATCTCTCGCTTGGTGCATTGCTCAGGGTGAATAATAATTGTGGAAACCTTTGTTAGAAATTGGCGTTTGTATGAGGGGGAATGAGACTTTGTATGGGCTGCGTGAAGGTGCCTGGCTGACATCCAGGATCTCAACTCCTCTTGCAGGGATTACAATTTATTATTACGGATTAATAAAGTGAAAAGAAAAAAAAAAAGAGCAAGCAACCCCAAAACCCCCCCAAAAAAACCCAAAAACCTCCAAACCCCAAAACTGCTGGTGCTAGAAAAATCCCTGCCACAGCACAAAGCAGAAAGCTGAGGGGGGAGAGTTTCAGCACTCAGAAGTGCTGAAAAGGCTCTCCCTGTGCTCTCAACCCGGATTTTTCAATCAAAACCCCCGTCAGAAACCTCCCCGGGTGCTTTAATCCCGGCACAAACGGCCAAACCCAGGCTGGGAGAGTTAGGCAAGTCCTCGGGTTTAACTGGGCCGAGCTCACGGAGCCTCGCACCCCTCTGCTGGCTCATTAAAATGATGCTGTCATAGGACTGCAGCACTGCAGTCAGAGCCCGACTCAGGGTTTAATCCTGCGATCTGCCGGGCCGGCCTTCCCAAACTCAGCTCCAGCCCCCGCTTCACCTCCGGAGTTCCAAATCATCCGCGATTTTATGCGAAGGTTTTATGCTAATGAAGCAATCAGGGGTTTGGAATGAGCGCCGTTAATTTTGTTAAAAGTTTTATCTTTTGGCACGAAGCCCTTTGGATTCTTTTAGGGTCAAAATGGAATTACTGCCCATCAGGGCGTCGCGTTTTGTGTCTTTTTGGAAAGGAAAACATTGTTTTTAGGGTGAAATAAATGTTTTTTTTAGGGGGAAATAAATGGGTTTTTTTAGGGTAAAATAAATGTTTTTTAGGGTAAAATAAATGTTTTTAGGTAAAAAATGTTTTTTTAGGGTAAAATTCATGTTTTTTGGTTAATTAATGTTTTTTTTCCTCCTGATGGTAAAGAATGGGAGGAGGGGAGCAGATCAAGGTTTTATCCATCGGGAAAACTCACAGTGGGAGGAAACACACGCGGTTAACAGAGGTGCTTGGGAGCTTTTATGATCCTTTTAATCTCCTGGAAACAAGGAGTGGCAGATGGAACTTTGTCATAAAACTCGCTCTTCATTAAACACCTCTGCGTTTGAAAAATCCATTTACCCCCCCCCCGATATAAATTTATTTAGCCAAATAAATCGGTGTTTATTATCAAGCAGGCGCTGGGTTTGATTTGTTTATTTAATTAATTAATAGCGATTCCAAGCGAAGCAAACTTTTTATAAACGCATCTCATCATGTGAGAGAAAAAAAAAAAAAAAAAAAAAAAAACCTCAGGTATTCAGAGGAGAAAAAGTTGGCCTTCACAGGGGTGATCGCTGCAGAAATTCTCAGATAAAAAAAAAACCAGGGTTTTAATTGCAAACGGAGCCTCTCAATGCGAATTTTTTGTCTCTAATCAGATGCAGGGGGGACAGGGCCCCTCTCCGCTTCCTGAAGGTGATTTCAAGGTTGAAATTGAGTCAGGAAAATCAGCCCGAGCCTCTTTTTCTGATGAGTAATTATATCCCTTTGCCCATCTCCGCTCCGCAGATTTGGGAATGCGGGTTTTTGATATTTTTTTCTGCTTAAGGAGAACTTTTTTTTAAATTTTTTTTTAAATTTTTTTTTTTTTTTTTTTTTTTTTTTTTGGTTCGAACGAGAGCAGAGCTGATGTGTCAGGATTGAGGAAGGGAGGAGGGGAGGAAGGAGCCCTGCCAAGGGATGGCGAAGCAGCAGAATCGATTTGGAATATTGATTATCCGTTATTGATAACCCTGCGGCGGTGGGAGGGGGAGGTGGAGTCCTGCAGTGTCCTAAAATAGGGGGAAAAGGAAGGCAAAAAAAGGGGAAAAAGGATAAAGATAAAAAGGGAAAAGGGAATAGTCAAGGAAATAAAGGGGAAAAAAAGGGTGAAAAAGGGAAAGGGAAAAAAGGGATAAAGGGAAAGGGGAAAAGGGGAAATAGGGGAAAAAGGCGAAAAAACGGGGGATAAAAGGAAAAAAGGGGAAAAAAAGGGAAAAAAGGAAAGGCGATAAAAGGGGAAAAAGGGATTAAAGGGGGAACAAAGAGATAAAAGGGGGAAAAAGGGATAAAAAGGGGAAAAAAGAGATAAAAAAGGGATAAAAAGGGGAAAAAGGAAAAAAGGGAAAAGTAAAAAAAGGGAAAAAAGGGGGAAAAGGGAAAATAAAGGGAAAAAGAAGGGAAAAAAACTCCAGAAGGTGGAATGGAACAACAGCATTTCTGCTCCTGGGGAAAGGAGATGGAATCCATCCCATGATAGTGATTTAATTTGAATATATTAAAGGAATTAGTGAATAAAAAGGGGATTTGGGCGGGGTTTTTGTGGAGTGGAGAGGAGGCAGAATGAGACACCGGGCAGGTTGGGACGATTAAAGGGGATTTATCAGATTTTTATCAGATTTTAGAGGGGTTGGCTTGGCGAGTTTTGGGGATAAACCTGGTTTTAGGTGAATTCAGGCCTAAATGGGTGCTGGTGATTCCCAGGAGGGCAAACAGTGACAGAAGAGGGAATTTTGACAGAAAAAAAGGTCAGAAAATCAGGATTTGGACCATTTTTATGCTCCCCACCAGGCAGTGGGGATGTGTGACCCTCCAAAATGTGGGATTTACCCCATTTATGGATCATCCCAAACTTCCCATCAATATCCACGTTATCAGCCGGCAGAAATTGGTCTGGTTTTACATTTGATTTTCACGTTGCTTTTACATTTTATTTTTGTTTTGGTTTTACATTTGATTTTCGTGTCTGGTTTTACATTTGATTTTCGTGGTGGTTTTACACTTGATTTTCACATTGGTTTAACATTTAATTTTCCCATTTCTTACATTTGATTTTCACATTGCTCTTACATTTGATTTTCTTGTTGCTTTTAAATTTGCTTTTAAATTTGCTTTTAAATTCGTTTTTAAATTCACTTCTAAAATTTGCTTCCAATTTTTGTTTTCAATTCGCTTTTCATTTTGGTTTTCAATCACCTTCCAATTCACCCAAGAGCTCCTCAATCCCCCAGCCTGGACTCGACCCAAAGCTCTGAGCTCCATTTATCCCTCCAGCATTTTCATTTTCAAATTTCACCGTATTTTACCATAAAACACCATATTTCCTCCACATTTTACCATAAATTCCACCGGTTTTGGAGTATTCAAAACATTCAGAATATTCAGAGCAGGCCAAGAGGAGATAATTCGGACAAAGCAATCCCAAATTTTGGCGCTGTTGCCAGGATTTTCCCACCCAACTGCTCCCAAAAAATCCAATTTTTCTCCCAAAACTCCCCTAATTATTGCTGTCACACACACAATTCGCTGTCGTCGGGGTTAATTCCCTCTCATTTCCAACCTGGGTTAATTGATCTCTTTTTTTTTTTTTTTTTTTTTTTTCCTGGGGAACTCCCTAAAAATAGCTCAGCCCTGTGGCAGCGCTGTCCTGGGGGACGCAGAACTCCAGGAAAAAAAATCTCGGAAAATTCCCCGTCGGGGCCGCTTCTCCCGGTGATATTTTTAGAAAGGAAAAGCTAAAAAAATTTAAAAAAAACAAAAAACAAAAAAACACCTCTCTAAATGAGGTAGGAAGTGCTATTTTTGATCCATTCTTCACCAAAATGTTGCTGCCCTGACCTGGATTTGGATTTTTTCCGGGTGGGAATTTTCAGGTGGAGATGTTGGGTGTGGGAAAAGGGAGTGGAGAGGGGACAGTGAGGGACAGAGCCACGGGGATCCCTCTGCTTTTCATCCAAAACCCTTAAATCTGAATTTTTCCACATCCAGAGATGATCCTCGGCGGTATTTTGTGCCTGGAACCCCGTGGGGGAAAAAAGGAAACTGAGGCACGGTGGATTCCTTGGATTTGGTTCTTTTCCTCGGATAAAACTGAGCTCGTTCTGCTTCTGCTTCGTTATCCTTCACCCCAAACTCCTCCTGCCTGGAAAAATCCTCTCCTGTCGGGTTTGGGCTGCTCCGACACCGCGATTTTTGAAGGAATTTTCCCCAAATTTCCCGATCTCTGTCCGGGGAATCTTCAGAAACATCACCAGGAAGGATCACGGGGCGTTTGAGCGCTGAGCTGGCTCTTGGGAATGAAGGAAAACAGTTTGAAATGAGATTTGGGATGGAATTCCTGGCTGGGATGGAATTCCCAGAGGAGCTGTGGGTGTCTCGGGATCCTGGGAGTGTCCCCAAGGCCAGGCTGGAGCCACCTGGGCCATGGAAAGTGTCCCTGCCCGTGGTGCACCGGATGGGCTTTGAGGTCCCCCAACCCCGACCATTCCAGGATTCCATGGGCTGGCTCAGATGGGATTTTGGGGAGGAATTTTTCCTTTTTAGGGTGGGGAGGAGCTGGGATGGAATTCCCAGAGGAGCTGTGGGTGTTCCTGGATCCCTGGGGTGTCCCTGGCCAGGTTGGAGCACCCTGGGACAGCGGGAGGTGACCCTGGCATTGGATTGGAGGTGACATGGCCGCACTGATCGGTGGGAGGTGACCTGGGGTGACATGGTGGTCTGGAGGTGACCTGGGGACACTGGGACAGGTGGGAGGTGACCTGGGTGACATGGGACGGCGGAGGTGACCCTGGGGTGACACTGGGACAGGGGGAGGTGACCCTGGGGTGACACTGGGACAGGGGAGGTGACCCTGGGGTGTCCCTGGGACAGGGGAGGTGACCCTGGGGTGGCACTGGCGACAGCGGAGGTGACCCTGGACGCGCACTGGACAGCAGGAGTGACCTGGAGGTGTCCCTGGGACAGGGGAGGTGACCTGGGTGGGCACTGGACAGCGGGGGTGACCCTGGGGTGACACTGGGACAGCGGGAGGTGACCCTGGGGTGACCCTGGGACAGCGGGGGGTGACCCTGGGGTGACAGGGATGACCTGGACGCTCTGGGATGTCCCTTCCCACCCAATATCCCATCATTCCCATCTCCGGGGTTCCATGGGATGCCCAGCCCGGCATTCCCCGGTGATGGATGGGATTTCTCCATGGGCTCAGCTCCTCCGGGCGGATCCGTGTCCCCATTCCCGTCCCCATCCCTGTCCCTGTTCCCATTGCCACCCCTGTCCCCAATCCTGCAGCAGCAGCAGCTCCTCAGTGCCATTTCCCTTTTCCCTTTCCCATTTCCCATTTCCCATTTCCCATTTCCATTTCCCATTTCCCATTTCCCATTTCCCTTTTCCCTTTCCCATTTCCCATTTCCCATTTCCCGTTTCCATTTCCATTTCCCTTTTCCATTTCCCATTTCCTTTTCCTTTTCCTCCATTTCCCATTTCCCATTTCCTTTCCCATTTCCCATTTCCCATTTCCATTTCCCATTTCCCTTTTCCCATTTCCCATTTCCATTTCGCTTTCCCCTTTCCCAGTTCCTTTTCCCTTTCCCCCTCCCTTCCCTTCCCAGAACTTCCCTTCCCCTTTTCTCTTTTCTCTTTTCCCTTTCCCTTTACCCATTTCCCTTTTCCATTTTCCCTTTCCCATTTCCTTTTTCCCATTTCCGTTTTCCCTTTTCCCTTTTTCCTTCCTGGAACTTTCCTTCCCCTTTTCCCTTCCCCCTTTTGCCATTTTCCCTTTTTCCCTTTCCCATTCCCTTTCCCCATTTCCCATTTCCCATTCCCTTTTCCCATTTCCCATTTCTCTTTCCATTTCCCTTTTCCCATTTCCCTTTCCCCATTTCCCATTCCCCTTTCCCTTTTCCCATTTCTGTTTTTCCATTTCCCTTTTCCCTTTTCCCTTTTCCTCCTTTTCTCACCTCATTTTCACCACGGACACAACAAATGCACTCAAACCCGGACGAGGCCGATTTCTGCAACAAAAACCCAAAAAGAGCCATTTCTGAAACAAAAAAACCCCCAAAAATAGACATTTCTGCAACAAAAACAAACCCAAAAAGAGCCATTTCTGCAACAAAAAATCCCCAAAAAGAACAATTCCTGCCCGCCACTCTCATTTGTTTCTGGGTTAATTGCTCTCCTGCCGGAGCTTTAATTGATTTGTGCGGAGGAAGCGAGGAGAGGCCCCGCTCGGTGGCAGCTCCCCGCAATTCCTGATTTTTCTTTTTAATTGGCGCTGAAGGAAGAGTCCGAGCCCTCTGGGAGGGAGCAGCTCTGGTGGAGATGTTGGATGTAATTATTATTTATTTTTCCTGCTGTAAAAACATCATTTATTTTCCCGACGTGAACTCCCGAGCGGAGCCGGAAAGGTTTTTCCAGGTGAGAAAGTTTTAAAACAAAATTCCCCAAAAAGAAGAATCATTCGAGAGGGGTTCACCTCGTGCTTTATGGCAGAAAAAAAAAAAAAAATTTAATAATAATAATTATCACTTTGGCTTAAGAGCTCAGAGAAACCCGTGCAAGATTTGCACAAAAAAATCTGCTTTTGGCTGGAATTTCACTTTAATTTCTTCAGCCTCGTCCTTTGGATGTCGAAAGAATGTTCTGAGCAGAAATAGCTGTAAGCTGATTAGGGGGGAAGCAATAAATCCAAATCAAATCGAATCATGCCCAGACTCCCGGCAAGAAAATCGATAATTTCGGTGATGTATTTTTAAACTCCAGTTATTAGGGAAAAAACACACACAGCTTTGAAATGTCTTGATTAAAGAGGAGTGGGGAGGGATTTTTGGGTTTTTTTTTGTCTCAGGGTCCTCAGCTGGGGTCAAAATCTGAATTTTTTTAAAATAAATTTTAAAGAAATTGCGGGAATTTGTAGCTGGAAATTCAGGATTTAAATTCAGGACCACCCATCCCAAAGGAAAGCGATGATTACCGGGAGCTGCCTGTGAAATTATCCCATCATCTGATTATAAAATTATTCAAAATTATTTAAAACCGGATTTTTTTTTTTTTTTTCCATAAAACCGGAGATTTTTTCCATTTGGGATGCGAGGAGAGGCCGCCAAAATGAGCTTTTCTCAATTTTTCCAGCATCAAACCCAACTCTGCATTCCCTAAAATCGTGATATTCCAAATATTCCCTGGAATCCTGGAGAATTCCCTCTCTTGGACTGACAGATCCTCTTCACCACGAAGAATTCCTTAAAATCCCAAATGGGATTCCCAAAATTCAGAATTCCGGGTGCTCCTCTCACTCCCGGGAGCTGAGTTTGTTTTATTTGGGAATTCGCCCTGAAGTTGGCGATTTTTATGGGATTTTGGGAAGGAATTCCTGATCCCGGGGAGGGGCTGGGATGGAATTCCCAGAGGAGCTGGGGCGGTTCCATCCCTGGGAGGATGAACCCTATATCTGTATCTGTGTGAATGGGATAGGCTCCAGCCATTAAAAAGGGATGACCCCAAAAAGTGAGGAGGTGGAGGATGGCGCCGGCCATAAAAACAGGGGAGAGACCCTAAAAGTGAGAGGAAGAGGGATGGGCACCAGATCCGGCCATAAAAATGGGGGGAATGACCCCAAAAATGAGAGGGAAAGGGATGGGTACCAGATCCAGACACAAAAACACAGGGAGTGACCCCAAAAATGAGAGGGAGAGGGGTGGGCACCAGACCTGTCCATAAAAATGGGGGGAGTGACCCCAAAAGTGAGGGGGAAAGGGATGGAACCGTGTAGCCATAAAATGGGGGAGTGAGCCCGTTTTTATGGACAGATCTGGTGCCCCATTGCCTTTCCTCTCATTTTTTGGGTCACCTCTCCCATTTTAGGCTGGACCCATCCCCTTTCCCTCATTTTTGGGTCATTCCCCCATTTTATGCC
>VKON01001599.1:0-36778 GCA_009741485.1 Malurus cyaneus samueli
AGGAGGACGGATTTAAGGAGGTTGCTGCCAAGGGAATCCTTTGCTGAAAAAGACATGCATATTGCAGTGTTGTTTCCTCTGACTGGACATGGATTAAAGCATTTGTGGCCATAATTCTTCATCAGCTGCAAATTATGGAGCTATGCTATGTCAGGTATCTGTGAATTATTGCCAGATATATTTGACTCCAGCTCTATTCTTTAAATGTTAAACACAAAATACTTTTAGGTTTTATTATTACACGTGCATCTTAATTCCCCCGACTGCTAAATTACCAAAAGATCATCATTTGCAAATAAAGGAAATACTTTTTAATGACAGCGAGGGAAAATTTGGCATAAAATAGAAGTAATGATTGGTGAAAAACTTTAAAGTAATTATCTTTAAAAAATATTTTTGCTTTACTATTGTTTAGACAAGGTTTCTAGTTAGTTTCTAAAGTGAAAGGGTCAACTGGAGAAATAAGTAACCGTTTGATTCAATCTAGATGTCGCTCACTGTGAAGTAACAGGGAAAGACAACAGGAAATATTGAATAGAGCTAGAGAAATCATAAGTGGAAGTGAATATTGCATATTCCTCAATATGCTGTTCTCACAAATATGTAGCAAAACTGGAGTTCAGATACAGTGGTAAGAAACTTTATCTGAGGATTAGGAGGCTATTTGTATGGGTGGACTGTTGTGCAAGTAGGATATATTTCGGCAGGTTGTCCCTGCTGCCTAAACTGCACCTATTACAAAAAGCTGTAGGGAAGTGTAACAGCCTGAATGTGAGAAAAAACGCTACGTCCTTAGCTGCCGTTGAGAAGAAGAGAATGGAAATGGTTGTGGAAATTACTATGGGAGCCATGGCTGTGTGACGGAGCTCATGACAGCGTGGGGCTGCCTAGCTTCAGAGTCATCAGCAAACGGCACAGCGAAGCTAATGTAACAAACAGGCGCTCCTGCCCCTTTGCCATTAGGATCCCTTAAAGATACCCCGCCTGCTGATGCAATACTCTTGGGCAGGCTGCAACGTCCACCTTATAGGAATTTTTAATGTTGGCGTTTTAAAAGTTTGAACCATGAGAAGTGTTTAACTTGGATATTCATGATGTTCATTAGAGTAGTTATAAAAAGGCGTGTTCGGTCTTAATAAAGTATGAGTTTCTGGCGGATCGTCTGTGGTGGTCATTTGCTACTGGGTTCTCGCCGGCGCTTCCCGAAAATGGTGATTCCGACGGTGATCCGTTGGGGAAACAAGGTGGACACAGGGTTAAGTGAACTCTGGCTTCCATGTTCGGAGGTGCCTGAGAGGCAAATGATTTACGGATCACGGGAGAGCGTCTGTAAGTTGAATCCGGGTTTTCTAAAGCAGCGAAAACGCACAAAGAGTTACAGTAAAAAGTGAATAGGGGTTACAATGAGAGCCCTGGACGAGCCTCATCTGAGGGTCCAGCCGAAGGTATGCTGCCTACACGTTAAAGCGGGACCGACGGCTATTAGACCACGTATTATGTTTACAGACGAAAGCGTTATCAGTGACCGCGGTGCTTGGAAGGGCTGCAGAGTGCGCTCTAGGAGGGTATTAAAAATATGGAGAGGCAAGTGGCATACAACCTATTTACTTGCTTCTAAGAAAGTGCCAAGCTAGGGAATTACTGATCGTCCGTAAGGAGTTACTTGATTTAATTAAAATATGGTTGTGATCAGGGTTGTTTTTCAAAACCCTCAGACAGTGCAACGAGTTGTTGTAAGTGGGAAAAGCTGGGAGAATAAATGGGGTGGAATCACGCGGAACTAGTGCATGCCGGGCGGAGGAGAAAGGCGGTACAGCGGGCTGATGTGGTGGGTGGCAGGGGTCGGGGGTCTGCTGTGTGTGGGTGTGGGTGTCCCCTGCCGCCTGCCGTCTCCACAGATTGGGCTGCCATTGCCCGCGCCGGGGGGGTGAGCGGGTCTCCTCCAGTGTCGCCCCACCCACGCCAACGGCCTCCCTCCTGCCAGAGCAGGAGGTCCCTCGTCTGGGGGGTGGTCGGTGGATTCCTCTCCCGTGGTGGGGGGACGTATGGGCCACTGGTGGCTAAGGACTGCCTAATATGTGGATGACAGCGAGGGCCTAGATGCAAGTCCAAGAAAGCAATTAGGGAACTCAGGTTAGGCAGGCCCCGCACTTGGCATCGGGTCCTGGCTGCTTTGGCACCCTTGTGGGCTGCAGCCACTTTCAGTTCTGGTCCCATCCAGTGGCCAAAGAGCAGGAGTGTGTAAATCTGGTCACTTGCGGCACCTAATGCCGCCATGTTTCCGGCTGCGGGGAAGCAATCGTCACTTTGTGGCACCGGTGGCTGAAGTCCCGGGGACTGGTGGTTCTGCCGATGCCAGTGCCGGCTCCCCACAATCATTCGGAGCCTGCCGTCGGTGGCTGGAAGCGCCCGCCAAACTACCAAAGCCGCTACAAACTTTGAAACGTGCAGCTATGGGTCACTCTGCAGGCCAGATCTGGCCCCCGGGAGGAAGCGGGGCGGGCCGAACTGGTCCGCTAGAGAGTGGGCGTTTAACAATACACAGAGAAAGCGTGCGTCACAGGAAGCATCGTTGCCATGGAAACCGGACGCCAGCAGGAACTCGGCGCCAAAGCCCTGTGGAAGTCACCGTACTGCTCTAAGAGCCACCCTGGCGTGCAAAGACGCTGTGGATTTGGCGGGCTCTGCTGGCAGAGCTGCGCTCCAAGAACCTCGCAAAAGGATGCTGAGATCGCAGGCTGGCAGGGATGTATTATCGGCACCCAGACAGCAGCTAAGCTTGAAACCGTTACTGACTTTAGAGTCAACTGGAGAATTACATGTTGAAATGACTGAAAAAGGAAAAGGCAGTCGTACATCATTACACATATTCTTTTGACTGTAAAGATGATCAGAAACTGCGGAGCCCAGAACTTGTTCACCAGACAACTGACAACAGTGTCGCTAAGGATTCCAGCTTGAGAGGGTTAATATAATATTAAAGAACAGATGCAGAACGCAAGGGGCTCCAGATTAAACTAGCAAAAAAGTCCCTTCCCCTGAGAGTAATGCAGAAAGGGGACTAAACAATATTTACATAGTCAGAAAACAACTGAACAGAGGACATTTTAGATAAATGGAATTCCAGGAGATTGTACAGGATGGGAAGATGACCATGACGATACTAATGTCCCCCAGTTGAGACTCTGTCCGTGAAACACTCATCTGTGAGGTCTGCTAGTGCAGGACGACACTAGTTGGGCCTGTATTAATCTTTGGTTTTCTGGTGGGGATGGATGAGCGTATGGTCCGATCAGATTATTCAGAGACTCGTAGGGAGGACGCTTGGGTGAATGAGACGACGGATGCAGAGGGAGAACATCAGCAAAGCATCACGTCGGTTACTCACAAGGGGTGAACACCGTTGAGAAGCCTCTTTTTGCTGGTCTCTGCTGTTCCTGCCCAAGAAGTTAGTACTCTGCCTGTACCCTTGGGATCTGCAACGCTTGGAAAGATGTGCATTTGGGGCTTCTGGGGTACGGGGATTGGCCCAACAACCTTGTCCCCGGGCACGCATGGAGGCTTATCTTGGCTTAGCGTTGTACTGGGGTTGGGGATGTTTTTTTGTGTTTCTTTTTCCAAGGACTCTTAGGTACCAGCGAAAGGGACCAAGGTGGGGTGGACTGGAACACCAGAGACTGCACCCAGCGGAGCAGGACCAAGTGGATTGTGAAGAGGACATCATCAACCTTACCGCTCCTCACATACAACATACTTATTTAATCACAGAGAACTTCAAATTTTCAATTTAAGGGACTGATATCCTCCATATTGACATTTTCATGAGATGATGGTGAGACAATCCTAAAGTGCATGAGTAAAAAGGTGGTCTGGATTTAGGAGGTGATTGTGACACTATTGTGATCAGAGACACTGAATATTTATGTGACCGAGACATTTCTCCAAATTATCTCTTTATAAAAAGTAATTTTGTGTTTTTTCAAATTGCTTGCTTGTCTTTGCCTGATCAGAGTCCTTTACGAGACTCAGAGTAGGAAATATACATTGAGCTACAGGATCACTTATCTGACCACTGTGGGGGTGCTGATCCCACTTTGCTTTAGTGGAGAGGGAATTCTTTTCTCTTGGAATTTCCTCTTCCCTGAAAATTGCCAAATACAATTTTCTAACTTGCCCTCTTCATGCACAGGTGGCCTGAACTATCTTGCAGCAATATTGACACTTAAAGACATCATTTGTTTATATGAACAGAGTTTGCCAGTTTGTCTCGACCGAAACACACAGATTCTATTTGAGAGAGGAGTTCTCTTTAAGGACAAAATTAACTGAATGGAGCTAGCAACCCTTAGTTGCTAGTTATCTTAGCGACAGTGTTCTTCATGTTGTCATGAAAGTTAATGTTTACCTGATAAGAAAAGGGATCTAATGATCTAGGTTTGTAGAATTGAGAATTTCTATGGCATAGTTTAAAACGCACTGTCTATTTTAGAGAGTGTATCTCACGTTGTATAACCAGTTCCCAAATACAGGATCAAAATTCCACTTCAAAAAGGGAGAGTGTGAACTGGTTGATGACATAAGCTGATCTTGAAACTAAAATAAATAGAACCTTAGAAACATTGTGGTGCAGGAGCAAGAAAGCCTATAGGTTCTAGGGACTCAGAAATGCCGTACCTCTGCAGAGACCATGTTGTTTTTCAGTATGCCTTATTTCATGAGCAGGTTTATACTGGGATGTAAAAAGCGCACACAACAACAGTACTTGTGATAGAAATGGAGCACACAAATGATGCAGCGCATTGTGTCTACTGGTTGCAGTGAACAAAAACAGCTATTTCCAGCAATGCACATCTTAATATGAATGCTAATGAGAAGAATGTCTTTCTGTTAGATTTTTGTTTTTTTGAACATAGCTGTCACAAGGGATGGGTCTGTTGACCATGCCCATGTGCTATTAAAATCACTTTGGTGTGAACTTCTCTTCCTAATCTCGGGGCAATCTTCTCCTGTGAATAGGATTGAAATTGGTCTGAAATATTACTTGAAACTTCTTTTAACAACAGTCTGTTTCTGTCTTTTAGTATTATTAACAACCGTTCTGTTGCTTCTGTATTTGTATTTTATGTTTAGATTTTTAATAGTTATGCATCTTATGAGGCTGCACTTTGGGAAAAGAGATGTGGTTCTTCTCCTGGAGTGGTTGCTGCTCTAAGATAACAAAGTGCAATTAACTGTTCTCCCTATTAACAATGTAATGGGCTTTGCTCCCAAGAGTTATAAGAATGTTGATAAGGCTGCTCTGTGTATTTCAGAAGATTTAAGACGCGAATCTCAACAGAAGAACAGTGTGAAGTTGGGAAATTATAAATATTCAGTTAGCAATGACTCTTAGCCGTGGAGAAAAATGGCTTTGGTGTGGGTCTATGCCAGTGTGAGATGGCACAGAGAGCTGAAAGTTGGGAGGCAACATTTAGGAGTCCATAGAAACACAATGCTATACAGAGTTGACACAGTGCCAGCATCCCCCAGGGATGTGGGCTTTGTGTACTTCAGCCCATACTGAATACTGTGGAGAGAGAACAAGAGACTAGTGCCAACTTCTATCCAGTGATGTGTAAATTGCCTTTACTGCTGTAAGCACAAGAAAGGTGCAGTTGTCTGTATATCTGCAATGACTGCAATACTTAAGTTGAGTTTCTTTAATGCTTCTGAAGTGTCTTTGAAAGAGCTTTGGTTGTTACACAATGACTCTGACGTAAAAGTGATACTCTTGTGGGTATTGTGTGTGATGAACAAAGGAGTCAAACTTCTTGTACCCCTACACAGCTAGTAATGTGTAAATGGACTTGACATCAAAGTGGGTTGTATTTACCCCTATTTTCTCAAACAGCTTTGTGATTTGAACTATTGCAGCAGGTGTAAAATGGGCTGCAGCTCTGTTGTGCGTTTGCAGCGTACATTGCTGATTCTCTCAGCTTCCTTTATTAGATACACCTGGTTCCTGGATGGGAGATGCACACATTTAACTTAAATAACAAAGCATTTTTAGGGTAGAAGAGAGTTGTAAAACATACTCCACATTGATTCGAAAGATGCTTTCTTGAGTTACAAGCCACTGTATTTCACGAGACCTGGTCGAGACCCACAAACTGGTATCTGGCAGGACCAACTGAAGGTATCGTTTAGGGTAGAGAATATTTGTGCGTTTCTACCACAACAGGCTCTAGGTGGATTCCAGCTCGCTGGAAGAAGTCAGCTGTGGACTTGGCCACTCCCCAAAAGCTGCTTCAGAAGCCATTCAGAGAATCATTGAAGAAACAGCACAAATTGACTGCCCCTGTCCCTGCGCTGACGCAGTGACAGTTTACAGACTCCAGTTATTGTTTTGAAGATTTACTGATGTAACTTGTTTACAGTTATTGTTTTGGAGTTCATTGTTGCTATTTTGCTTGTTTCCTTTTGCTTGTTCGTATCACTATATGATAACAGGGATGGAAAAATTTGGCTGATTGTTTTCATTGTATAATGTCAAGAGGGTTGCTAAGTAATGGCATTCTTGAAGATGGCAATGCTAAGTTTCGTCAGCTCTAAGGAAAATGGAAAATGGTCCCATGACACTGGACAAAAATGGTGTTGTGATGCAGTGATGAATCGATCCCGCAAAAAGCATGGAGTCCCTTGTCTAATGGAAACTTTGAAAGGCACCTTAATTTGTAGAACTTTTCAACTTTTTGAGGCCCTTTACCAGACTCTAGGTTATACAATACTGCTATTCCCATAACAACTACATACGCTTTTCCTGTTTTGCTTAAACGCAAGTGAAAATTTTGCTAACACAACAGTGACCTTCAAATCTTAAATCTCGAATGCTAGGCCAGATGGATTCTTTCTACCACTGGTATCTGTACCCCTTCATGCATATTTATTATTAGTGATCACGCCACAATTTTGATAGCTACAGTGAAGGTATAACAGCCTTGTGGGCTGAGACAATTATTTCTGTATTGTTTGAAATTGCCGTGTTGTAAAAGACATTGTTAAACAGTGTATTCTTTGATCCACTGTCAGTTTTACTCTTTGGACCATGTTTCTTAAATTTGTTTCAAGGGTGTTGAATAGGCATTGCATCAGGCTTTCAAGCAAATTTATCTCTGCTTAAAGAAAAACGGGGAGATGTGGGAAATATCTATGGAAGCATGCCTGCGTGAGGGGGCTCATGACCAAGCGTGGGGCTGCCTAGCTTCAGAGTCATCAAGCTAACCACAGCAAAGCTAATGTAAACAACAGGCAGCTCCTCCCCTTTTCCATTAGGTCTCTTAATGGACCCCCTGGCTGATGCAATACTCTTGGCAGGCTGCAACGTCCCACCCCTTATAAGGAATTTTAATGTTGCGTTTTAAAAGTTGGACCAATGAGAAGTGTTTACTTGGAATATTCATGATGTTCATTAGAGTAAGTTATAAAAGGCGTGTTCGGTCTTAATAAAGTGAGTTCTGGCGGATCATCTGTGGTGGTCAGTGTACTGTTCTCCCGGCGCTTCCCGGAAGAATGTAGAATTGATAATGCAGTGGCCGAACTGAAAACACTGGTGACACTGCAGCTCTTTCAAACCACCAATCATTACTTTTGAGTAATTAAACAGCTGTCTCTTAACCAATGTATGCTTGACACAAATGTATGAATTGTTGCTAAAAGTGGATAAAAGAGGCCTGTCTCAGAATAAAGGGGTTTACTTTTGTGTGTGTATATGTGTGTTCTTTTGTGTCTGTTATTGTTGTGGTCTGCTGTCTGCCAACAGCGACAGAAGGCGTTCAAACAGGTTGAAGCTGCCTGCTAGGAATGCTGAGCAGCTACCTGGCCCTGACATTTTCCAGGGTGCCCAGCGCTTCGAGGCAGGGGGGTGCCAATCTTGCCCGAGCGAGGATTAGCCTTCGAGGCTGGGGAAGCGGCGAGTGGGCCACGGATTCCACTGCTAGCAAGGAGAAAAAAAGCTTGGTTCCTTAAACAGACAAGAGGGAGGACTATAGCTGCTGGTTTTCGCCGTGAGCAGAAAAGCCCCAGAGGCAGAGAAGGTCTGGACCAATAGTAAGAAACTTGAAACCTGACTCCTGAAGTTAAGGTGAGCCACCGGGAAATTTATCCTTTATGGGAAATAATCTAAGTACATAGGAAAAGACTATGTTATCTACGTGGAAAGGAAGCAGCTGCCGGCAGTCAATTACCTTGGGAGGTTAGGTGAGCCATGGGATAATGGGACATACATTTTCCAAAGATGAGCAGTCTGTTTTTGAACTTACAAAACAGCTGCTAGAAGAATATGAGACTCTGTCCTCTCATTCACTTAAGCAGCTTTTGAGATGGACTGCCAGCCAATGGCAAGGACTAAAGTGTGAGTATTTTCCTGCTGATCTGTGGGATAGTATCGGGGTCCAGCTATGGCAATGGGCTACGGGGGGAGATCAGGCCAAAGTGCTCCCTTCATGGAGAATGATCCTAGAAGCTATGAGAAAACAAGATGGGTCTCGAGAACCGCCCCCAGATACTGTCTGCAAACTCCCTACAGATTCTAACTCAGACTCCAACAACATCAGGAGACTCTCTTGGCTAACTACAATCTGGCCGAGAGCAAATTGATAGAACAGCCTATGAGATAAGGACAGCAGTATTGCCCAGATGAAAAACAGGGTTTTGTGAGTATCATGGAACTGGGAGGTGTCCTGGGAGAGTTGGTGCAGTATTCTCCACCTTGGAGAGACTTTTATTATTGGCTAAAGAAGCCTGTAGCTGCCTCATCTTGGAGGCTGCTCCGTGAGTCGGCCAGAAGCTTTGGGTGATGGTGGAACCCCCCCGCTTTCCCCTGGACTGCTGAAGTTTGTACTCCCTCAAAATGAGCAGCCCTACAGCACTGGAATGCAACTCGCCCAGGGAGAGAGGAAAAGTTCCCTGAAACAGCAGTGGTGAGAACAGAAGGGTTCAGAAGTGGCTGTTTTGCTGCTTCCCACTGCTGCTTTTTCACCCCCCTACCCCCCTTTCCCTGCTCACCCTCCCCTGCAGCTGCTTCATTCTCACTATGTATCTGTGAAGGCAGCAGGGGGAGGCAGACGGGCTCCAGCAGCAGCAAACTTGGGGCACCTGCCCTGCATGGGGGGAGCTTGGAGGACCCAGGGGGCCCCTCCAGGGTTTCACAGCGAAACCATATTTTGCTAATGACAGTGACTGAGTTGTATTTTAAATTTGTCTCAAATTTTCCAATAGAAAAGCCTTTCCAACAAGAAAAAGGAGTATAGTAATTACTTGGTTGTGATAAGAGAGTTGAGCAGGAGGACCGAACAAAATGCCATATCTCCTTAAAGCAGCAGTACCTTTTGTTGCCTTGGGTGCAGTTCCCTGGGTTAGAATCACTGGAAATGCCACAGAATAGCAACTGTTGTTGATTTATCCAAAGCAATGGATGGCTTTGGTACCGATCACACCGAACATGCGTTCTAGGAAGTGGCTTGTGTGGCCTGGTTTTAATTGCTGTAAATCCTTGGTGGAAAAGAAGTGTGTCCTTCTGATTTCTCAGAGCCTCCAGCTCTTGAGCTTTATGGCTGACTGAATCCTTCTCCCTTTTGCGATCCTTTGTCTCTAGCTGAATCCAACAAGGTTGTTGCTTCTTGTGGTTACTGAGAACTTTCAGGATTCTTTTTGTTCTCTAGCTGCAGGTGCATCTCTCTGAACAGGCTCTCAAGCTTAAGCAGGTTTGCTATGACTGGACCAGCTTTGTGTTTTTCCAATATTTCCAGAGTTCAGCAAAAGATATCTGAGCTTTGTCAAAAGCCTCCTCCAAGCTCAGAATCCTGTGTCCTTAGACCAAATGTACACAACTAGCACATGAATGGCAAACGTTTACCTTATTTGAAGCTTTTGCTGTGGATAGACCTCAGCTTTCTTTCTCTCTGAGGTTATCCGAGGTTTAAAGGCTTCCTCTCTGTCTTTATGCTTGAACAAGTATTTTTTTGCTCTGCTCAGTTTTATACAGATTACATTGCATCAACTTTTATTGGGATGTGCAAATTGAGGCTATAATGTCTTCCAACTCTGAAAAAAAAGTGAAGCATCACAGTTAACACTATAGGGTTAAATTTGTAATTACCTGTACACAGCCCAGGTTCAAGGAGCTGAATATGTTGAACACCTATCAACAGAAGCTTTGGGAATGGCTGATAGCCAGTCGCTGTGTCCTTGAATGCCAAAGAAAACTCATTTCAGGACAGCACAGTCCCTGTTAGTTGCTGGACAACACCCTTTTTTTCTATTCCAGAAGAGACTGGGAAAGTAATACTTATTGCATTATTTTCGGGCTATTCCTTCGGAGAATTTTAATTTTACTCAGCATTAAGCAAGAAGGCCCTGACAAATTCAGTAGATCTTGGAATATTTACAGTGATCACTACTGGACAAATGTAAGGCCATAATAATTAACGGATGTCAAACATTGAATGATTTATAAAAGTTTCTAGGAACAATTAGGTGTGTAAGGCCATGCTAGGCTTAACTCCATGTGTGTTATCTGTAGAAGCTGTTCAGGAGTTGGATATAATTATTTCAAGACTCTCTACTGTGAAGCTGTACAGAATAGTGCCAGTTTTACCTGTTTGCTTACACAGCTTTAATCAGAAATTTGAAGGTGATTAATTTTGCCATGAAGATACATGTGAGAGCATTTCAAACCAAACTACAGCTGTTCAGTGATTCAAATTTGTTTTCTTCTTCCTTGAGAACACTGACGGCCCAGAAAATGTGACTAAAAGTGACACTCCTCTATGTGGAGGGATGTCCCATTGCCCCAGGTGTTGTGCTCTCTGCTCAGTGACTGAGTTCCTGAGCCTCTTTCTGTGGAGGAAGGAACAGTACGGTATACAGTAGCTCATTCCTTTGGGATCAGTGAGGGCTGTGACTGTGGCTGCTTAGGTGCATGCTTGGTCTAATCCTCCCCACTGAACTCACAAAGTTACATGTGAAAAAATCATGGCAGATTAATATAAGTATGTCCTTCAGTATTTATATCTCAAATCTATTGTAATGACAATTACTAGAAGCTGTCCTACATCTCTGAACTGAGCATGTTTAAATACAATGTTTTCATTCTCTGAGTAAGGCTGCATTTGAAAAATCCTGGTAAATTAATACTGGAAAGGTACTGACAATGAACAAGCATTTTCAATAATGCTTTAGTTACCATAAGCTATCCTCAAAACTAAATGATGTAAATCGCTAGAGCTCCATGTTGCTGCTATTTAATTTACAATTTAGTGGTTTGCTTACATACAAAAAAAAAAAAAAAAAAAAAAAGAAAAAGAAAAAAGAGAAAACTTGCATATGTTCATTGATGTTTACCTGCTGTGACAGATTTTCAGTTGCTTTACTGTGACAGTGAAGTCAATGACTTAAAATCGGTCATACTTGAAACTTTTAAAGTAACATTCAACTTTGAATTTAGTTTTTTTAAATTAGGTCTTAGCCAGGGTAGTGGTCTTAATCACTGAAGAGATGCAAAGGTGTCCAAAGTATCGACTTCAAGGAAATTCAAGGCAACCTTTTGCCACAGGTGTACCTTGAACGGACTCTTTGTGTCTGTGTGCATTAGTGTGTGTGAAAGTGCTGCAGCAAGTAGATAAGGAATGTTATTCTAGCTTCCTAGGCATTTTAGATTTGTAACTTAGTGAGTTACTACTGTGTTATAGTAATTTATGCAATCAATTGCTGAGTAGCTTCAGTTACCTTTTAAGTGTCATTAAATGCTAGCTTGTTAAACTTAAATGTGCTAAGTTTTAGGTCTGTAGATTTTCAGATCTGTTAAGCTTAAGTTCAATCACAGAAGTCTACTAAACTAACTTCAACATGTGTTCAGACTTAAACATTATTAATTTTAAGTTCTGTTACTTTTGGGCTCTGCAAAGTTGTGTTTTGCTAAAGTTAAGTTTTGTTAACCTTAGGTATGCTATGTTTAAATTCTATTAAGTTCTGTTGAGGTTAAGCTCTTTTAAATATTTTAGGTTCTATTAGGTTTAATTGATGTTAAGTTTTAGTGAAGTTAAATTTATGTTCTGATAAGTTTAAGCTCTGTCATGTAATTTCTGTTAAGTGTTGTCTAGTTTAGATGATGTTGCTTTTGAGTGACATTAAGTTTAAATGAAATTAAATTCTGTTCTAATATGCTCATTAAAATTGAAATATTAAGTTCTTTGTTATAGAGACAAGATGAAACCCACTGAAAAGAATTATGATGGAAATTGGTGAGCGATGATTAAGAACATGAGGTGAAAGTTGTGTAAAAATATGTGAAAAAGCAGTTTACTAAGTCTTTAATCATAAGCTTTATGATGTAAATGTTCTGCATTGTTAATTAAGATGACTATTCATAACAATCTTTGCAGTTTTATCTCCATAGGTGGTACAGAAGAATGAGTACAATTCCAGATTATGGATTATTAATTGTAAACACATAACCTTGTGAAGTATCTGCAGAAAAATGTATCATTTTAAGAAACTTTCACAATTTGGATTGATAGAGCCTGATGTAGGATATTTTAAGGGAATCCCTCCCAGTTGAGGCCTAGGCTCTGGCCAAGCCCTGGCCCTGGCTGTTGGGAAGTGCCAACAGACCCAGGTGTTTCTGCACTAAAAATGTAATCAAGTCACTTTGACTTGCCAATTTGGGCTTATCAAAGCTGGAACTCCTTCAGGGTAAACTTGGAAACTTTGCCTGGGAAAGGGTCTCCAGATCCTGCCTGTGAAATCGGGTTAGCCAGCTATTGCAGACCCTGGGCAATAGGGAAGTGTTTAAGTAGTTGATAATGCCTCTTCTAAAATCATCCTTTCACTGGTGCATTACTTATTGCATGTATTACCTTGTTTATTTGTTTTTGCTTGGTGCTAATGCTGAGCATGTGGTGAGCTTATTGCTTTGTTACCTGTATTGTTGTGCTTTGTGTTAATGTTTATACCAAGAGAAGCACATGTTATTAAAAAACAAAAAGCGGGAGTATTACCCCTCTAGACAAATTAGATAATGCAATATTTACACTACATTTTTCAAACACAGATCATCAATTATGATTCCTGGCAGAGTGATACTGCTCTGAAGGTTTGCATGTGCAGAACCAATTTCCAAAAGTTTTATCTAAGACTCTACAGCTGGGTGTGCAACAGCGAGGCCCAGATGATTTAGTAACGCTGGGAGAGGGTATGCTTGTGTCTATCACTGACAGGTCCAAGGTGGTTACTGCTCATCTGGTAAAACAGTACTGAAGAGACCCAGTTCACCACCCTGATACCACCAGCTAAAGAACACGACACCAGCCACCAGCATGTGAGTGAACCCAGAGAACCATGAAGTATTGAAGCAATTAACACAAAGAACTGACATCCTGATGGGCAGTGGGGAGTGCATCAGCCCCAGGAGACACCTTCTTGGCTACCAAGCTTGTTGTGTTTCGGCTGAATAACTGGGAACACATGTTCTTCAGTCATTTTTGTTCCTCCTTCCCCAGAAAGACATTCAGTAGTGTCAAAGTCAGCATTGCCAGCTGATGGGCTCCCTCCTGCCTAAACTGCGCGTCCGCTGAGCTTCTGCCATATGAGCTCTGAAACAGTAGCACTCATTTGCAAAGTGCAGAAGAAGCAGTTCTCTTCCTACGGATACTGGACTCCATCTTTTTGGTTTCCTATGCTGTGGGTCTCTTTATCAGTGGCATGGTTGTTTTGATGGGTTCTTATGGATTGTGATATGTATCCCAAGCATTTTATCTTGTGTTCAACAAAATGATGGTAGTAGTCTTGCTAAGATAATGATTCTACAGGTGCAGACTGTTATGGCATTAGAGTACTTGAACCCTTCTCATAAACAAACAAAAGGGGTAGATGTAGGGAAGTGTTAACAGCCTGCATGGGAGAAAAACACCATGTCCTTGGCTGCCTTGAGAAAAAGAGATTGGAATGTAGAATTGATAATGCAGGTGGCCGAACTGAAAACACTGGTGACACTGCAGCTCTTTCAAACCACCAATCATATACTTTTGAGTAATTAAACAGCTGTCTCTTAACCAATGTATGCTTGACACAAATGTATGAACTGGTTGCTAAAGTGGATAAAAGAGGCCTGTCTCAGAATAAAGGGGTTACTTTTGTGTGTGTGTATGTGCGTCTTTGTGTCTGTTATTTTGTGTCTGCTGTCTGGCCAACAGTGACAAAAAGCTAGTCAAAGAATTAAAACAAACAAAGAAGCCCCCAAACAAAATACCCCAACCAAACCAACAAAAGCCAAACCAACCAATGAAGTAAATGAAAAACCCCAAAACCCCTGAGGTAAAGGGAATTTTGGACTGAAATAGAACTTTAATCTTTAAGACCTCTCAAGTGGTAGCTGTGGCCCCTGGAGGATGCAGAGCATCTCCCTGAGGCTGCTGGGGTCCAGCATCAGCCATGACAAGTTAAGCAGCCCCCTGAGTCCAGGTCTGCCTCGTTGCATTTAGAAGGGACACAATCTGGATGCTGACATCAGCTGTATTGATTTGCAGGATTCAGCCCTGTTCTAGATGGGCGACTGCTTGTTTTTCTTCTGCAGCATGAGTTGTACTGGTGTTTAAAGACTAGTGCAGCAGGGAAAGGTCAGAGGGTCTTGGGAAGGAACCAAAACAAGACAGTTCAGAAAACAGATTATAAAACCACATTAGGGATCCTTTCATGGCAATAATCTTATCAGGATGCATGGTTCCCAAGGGTCCAAGATACCCCTTTGACGGGTGCCTGAAGGAAATATGCAGTGGGGTATAACTGCCTTGCTAGGCAAACATTTGTCTGGAAAATCCCCTGTTTCACCGGGATTAAACCAAGAACTGCAAATCAACTGTCACACACAATTTGCCAGATTCTGATTTGTTTTTGGGAAAATGTCTGTTAGTGCTGTTACGGGAAGGGGAGAGGGTAATGTGTGAGTGGCCGTGGACCAGAGTCTTGTTGCAGCTACTGTAGAAGTACAGGATTCTCAGGTTTTGTCACAGTTTTGGTGCTGCAGACCTCTCCTAAAACCTGTGAACGGAGTAAACAGAAGGGATGACACATGCAGGGAAGGGGAAAAGGAAAGTCTGGTGGTTTCTTTCACAAACTTTACAGAGATTGTTTGGTTTTGCCCTGTCTCCCATCCAGAGGTGAGCTCGAAGTCCTGTCTACAGCCCGGGCTACCGTGTTAACATCCTCCCTCTCTCTGCCTGGCATGAGGGAAGTGGTGCAGCGCCTGCTGCCTGAAACTCTGGTTCTGCAGAATCAAATGTTGCCTGTGACAGATTTTTAGCCTCTGGGTGGGGCTGCTGGGGCTGTGGTCTCCTCTTGGCTCTGCCCAAAGGGATTTTGCTGGAAAGCTATTTTTGACCTGGTTTGCATTTATAGTATTGTGTATATTTTATTTATAGGGTATGTTCATATTGTAAATATTGATACACATCTACTTGAGTGGCCTTTGGATTTTTACAGCTCCTTTCATGGCCTTAATATTTTTCAAGGCAGTCTTTTTCTCCAGCTTCGGGGCTTAATGGAAAGGTAGCCAGGACAAACTGAAAACTGGGGAGGCAGGCAGAGGGATTATTTCAGTAAGGGTTTCGCTTAGGTTCTTGAAAGCCAGGAGGAGGAGGTGAAGGACACCCTAAAAGCAGCTTCCCTCTGGGATGGGTGGTGTGGGCAGCACCTGGTTGGAAGGTGAGGTCCACAATGCCTGGATAATCATTCTTTGAGAAAAGAGGCAGGTGCGCCCGTAATCACTGGCTGGGTTACTTCCTCATAAGTATTCAAATTTACGTTAAATATTGCCACTGCAATTCATGTTGTGTGTGTGTGTATATATATACACACAATATACACATACATATACATACATAACATACATATATAATATATATATATATAGTATTCAGTTTCTAGGAAACCAAAAAATTCTTGTCCCTGTGGTTTGGGTTTTTATTAATATCTATGTTTTTCTTAGTGTGTTTGGTCTTTTTTTTTGGCAGAAGGCTGGCTTTCAAACCTGGGAGTATATTACAGTTGAGTCAGTTAGTGTGACTTGAAAGTGAGCCTGTGTAGTGCTTTAGCCTGCCCTCAGCAATCAGGCTTTAGACTCACAAGGCTTTCATTGTAGGAGTTGCCTTATTTGCATTGATGAGGATGAACCAGCTGCTGGAGCATACAGAACTGCACCTGACACATATCACTGAGGTTCAGGATTAGCACAGGGAATCAGGAATTCACGGTGCTGCATGGCAATCTCAGCCCTACATTAGAGTCACTCATGCAAAATGACCCAAATTTGCAATGAGCACAATTAGCATATAAAAATGCATGGTATAATTGGAGAACGATAGGCGAGGCAAAGCAGTAAGCCCGATAATGTCTGCTTGAATCCTATTACTATATTGAAGGAAGGCAATAAACCTTAATAGAGGATATGTGCTCCATATAGTATGACGAGAGCTGAGAAAGATGAGCGTTTCTACTCCCGCGTGTGTAGGCAAACTCAAGCGTCCTATGACTGTCGAATCCTTGATGAATTTATGAAGTGTGTAGTGCAGATCATCATAAGCCAAAAGGCAGCTAGGGGTGGGATTCTCTTGGTCTATGCTGTTCTATGCTTTACCACACAAATTAATCTAGGAGAAAAAAGTTTGGGTCTAATCCTGGTGAACCAGTCAGAAAACCTGGAGCGTCGGCACAGAATAGTAATTAAAATATTTATATCACCAACTTATATATAGATCCAATAATACGTAATCCTCAGTTCGTTATCCCATCTTTGTTAGTTGTCCCGCGTAGAATCACAAACCTATCATTACGGGAAAAAGAAACAAAAAGATATGCACAGAATCAAGGTCTGCAATAAGATCGAAATCTATAATCTCCCCACATGTGAATTCGTTCACTTATACATTTCGACATACCTATGGATAGTTCACCAAGAGGCGAGAGCCAATCACTCCATTGCTCTCTTGTGAGGAAAGAGAAAGGGAATCGTATTTTCCATCCAGAAGCCTGTATAGAATGTAACTCAAAAGTGAGAAATTCTGAAGCAACTAAAATATAGATTTTAGACCTCTTTAACGGACTCTCTTGATCATCGCCGAATAGGCTTGATTACCCATTAAAGAATTATACACAAGACGACAACCAATTGATAACTGAGTGCTCTATCTTAACCCATGAACAACAGCCTCGGTTCTTGTTTAATCCTAGGTATTGTATAATAAGTGCTCCAGCCTATGTATTTGGTATGTCGAGGAGGGAGAAGCGACCGTGTCGGTGCTCGCCAGGGGGAGTCAACTAACATAGTAGAGGCCGATACGATTATACCGTGGTATTGTGGCCGGATCGGAATTAGAAAACATAGTGTATCGATTTTACCAGTATTGATTAAATTATCGCGAAGCCGGAAAAATAAGCACTGACAAGTTCTAAAAGCTAAAGCTGCCCATGCCTACGAGAACGGAAACTTATTAGTTAATGGATGACACATGCACAGCAGTAGTAATTATTTGTTAGTTGACAGAATTAGCAACAGCATGCTGATTAAGAATGTGTCTTTTATTTAACACCAAACATTAACTAGAATCAAAATGGTTAAGTCCTTAGTGTGGCTGTTGGTGGGCTTTCATGGAGGCATATTGGACTTTCAGAACAGAGATTGTGCAAGTTAAAAGGTGAGCCTGTGCTTCAGGCACATTTGCCATATGGGATAAAGATAATCGCCGACTATATCTTATAAATGTGTTTGTAGAATCCACAGCATTTGTTGTATACGGTAATGTGAACTGTCTTTAAAGAAAAGAGGGATTGCGATGCAGATCTCTGTTGTTTCTTGAGACTAGGGGTATGGTACATTTTATTGGGTAATTTTTACTTAACTATTCAAAATGCGTATGGACAAAAAGTAGCAAGTTACAGAGTATTGAATTACTCGGAGTCTTACTAAAGCAAGACAATAAATAAGAACTACCTAAAGAGGAAGAAGTCACTAGTTCCGACGAATCGATATAACCTTCACAAGTAAGTAGTAATGTATCGCATTTTTCGTAATGATCCAACACCACCAGATATTCATTCACTGTACACCAGTTTGAGTTGGTAATGGTAAGTGTTCACCTTGAAATGATATCAGTGTTGTACCGATTGACTTTTTTTTTTCCCTGTGATCTTCAGCCCAAGTTTCTTGGAAGTTACAGACATGTCCCGTTTTACTGGAATGAAGATCTGCCTTTGTTGTCTCCCTCCTAGTGATAGCTCAAATTTATGTATAGAAGCCATACGAAATACTAAATAACTGTTTATATTATAACTACTACCAATGGATGAGGAATCTATCTATGTTCTTTTGTATCGTCCTCGCACTGTCGACGTATATTGATAGGACTATTGAGTCCTCATGACAACACAGCTGGACTAGCACAGTAATCAGATTCTCTTATCTGACCTGAGTGCTGCCGTTTAAGACAATGGATAGTTTTGATCGCCTGTTCTATGTGTATAGATTAACAAGAAACAGAAAAGTGAATTAAAGTAAAAAAAAAAAAAAAAAAATACCTCGTGAAGAATTATAGACTAGAAGTTTGCATTTTATGTTAATGATGAAGTTCCACTTCTCTAAGTCCCAATTATTAAATCATCAAGCTATTCACACACGGTTATGAGATTCCTTTAAAATCTGATAAATAACTATTTATGTATTTTAACTGTTCATGTTAATGACCCAAGAGGTTAAAAGCTTTTGACTGGCATTTGACTTCTGATCTCATATAAATGTTATCTTATCAGTTCCTACTTGTTACCTTGTATTGGGTGCTTGCCCCTGATGGCTTTTAGATAAAGGGGGTTTTATTATATTTCCTATTGAAATGGAAGTATTTGCTCTGTTCTTCATCTGTAGTCTCAGCCCACACAGTAACCTTGTAACCTAACAATTTTGCTGAATAGACTAAAATCCAGATTATTTACAGTTCTTAGGAAGCCTTATTTTTGTCTACAGTTGCTGGAATTAATATAAAGTGGTGTAACATGGTTTAGTTTTATTTTATCAAGCTTCTGATCCAATGTTGAATGTGACCTTTATATTATTTCTGTAACTTTAATAATAGTAGATTTCTACCAAGAGCAGAGCAATTAATACAGTCATACAAAGATGTATTTTCTACCCAAATTTGAGAACCCTACCTAAAAAGGTTTTAAATATGCTGTATGTTTTACTCATACTGTATTTTTCTCATCTAAAATGGCATAGCTGTTGAATAAATCGATGCTAATCTATGCTAATTTGGCCTATCATATTGAAGGGATTTATTTTATGTTACATATTTGTCTGTATCTTTGTGTCCTTCTCACACACCCAAACTTGTTATTAGTGTGATGACTCACACGTTCATTAAGTGTGCCTCCAGACAAACTTGCATGATGTTCTGCTGTGTGTATCTAAGCTTAAATGTGTTCAATACCTTTTGTTATTGTTTGCAAGGATATTAGAACAATACGACAGTAGTTCCTCTGGCAGATTCACTAAAGGACATTTTCCATCAATTTTCCCATAGAAATTGGTCTATCATCATAGACAAAGAATGAAAAGGCAGCCATCTTGTGGGTGTCATATTGCGCTTTGGTCATATTTTTTCTTTGGTTCTTTTCCAGGAAGTCATTATTTTCTTTTGCTGTTTTATTGGCTTTCACCTTGTTTGACCACAATGATGGTACGTGTTATGCAAAAAAGGAGGCATTTATCCATCCATATATATTACAAGGAAAGTTGTATTCCCTTTTGGCACTTCAGGCAATCACTGTCTAATGGTTACAAGGAAATGACATCTATTTACTTATACATATGAGTGATAACTTTTGCATTCAACGGTCCTTTGTGGAACTATATTTACAAAAAGCAAATATGTAAGCACAATATTATTATTGTGAACAAGATCATTTGCCTACAAAGTAACATGCATGTATGCATTCAAGAATGGTAAAACAGGAAATCTCCTGGATGCACCCTTCCCTAAATTAACTTGGTTCTGGCTAATATTTATTGGAGAAAAAAACCCCGAATTATTGTTTTAAATGTTCACATTATCACTGTAGGAAGCTTAAGAGATTTGATTTTTATTAACCTCAATTCTATTTCATCAAAAGAAATATTTAATGCAATTCTTATCTTTGTACTTAAACTATTGTGTAGTTTAAAGATGTTGGCTCAAAAATAAAATGTCACAGTGCAAAAAAAATCTGCTTATTGCAATTTAATAAGTGCATCAGTGAGTATTATGCTTTTCCTACTTTGTTACAGCTTTTTAAAAGAAAAGCTAAAATTTGAAACTCACAACTTGGCCATCAGAAATGTGAGAATAAGAGTGTGAAGGTATTTGTCAATAAAATAAATGCCGGCAGCACCACCATCATTAACATGAAGACTGTTCAGTTCAGGATTAGCTGTTCCAGACGTAATTAATTAAGACCGTATAGGCAATTTACTAGCAAACTTTTAATAGTAGTTTGAACTTAGCAGGTTTTAATCTGTTTGCAAACTTGCTGAAAAATAGAAAAAATTTTCCTTTCAAAGTAAGAAAAAAAGAAGGAAAAGGATTGAAATGTAAAATAAAATCATGGCACTAATTAATGTCGGTTTCGTTTTGTCAGCTCTTTGTTAAATGTAAAGTGCGTTGGAAGTGCTAAGTATTATTAATAAAACTCAGGAGACACAGATAATTCATTACTCTAGTGTTTCAGAATGATAACCCCTGTACATGCATCCAGTCAGAGGAAAAAAGAAAAAAGGAAAAAAGAAAAGCTTCCAAAACTTCTCTTTCTCACAAACACCATAAATCAAACTCTTCTTTTCTCCCATTTTTGGAGAATGTAAGAGAGAGATGGTGAGATCAGTTTCCAAAAGGGAACATAAATGCTCCTCAGGAGGAAAACAATGATCACCTTTTCCCCACATGCCCCACCGAAATAAAGCACCGTTCAGTGGGTATCAGTACAAGGAGCTGGCAAAAGGCATCCTTATTCCAGGTGGCATGGATCAGAGGTGTCTGAAGCACCCACAACTTCTCCTTCAGCTGAACTTAACCCACAAAAATCCCTTGTGTGTGCGCATCCTTTGTGTCCATGGATGGTGGGTGCCTGGGGGACCCAGCTCCCTCTTTGCCTTCCATGGGATGGGATGGGACACAAACATTTTTATTTCCAGTGCAAGCAAACTAAACTCGTGTCATTTTTATTATAATTATGATCACTATTGCCACAGTGAGGAGGCCGCATCCCCTTGTCCTGGAGTACCACGGAGGCTCCGCTGCACCTTGCGTGCCCCACAGATAGTCACTGGGGTTCTCACAGGGGAGGCTTCTCTACTCTCCTCAGATAAGCAGATCACATCCTCTAATAGATTGATTTATTCGTGTATAAAGATAATTAACTAACTGTTCTCTTCATGGCCGACGTCCTGCAGAAGGGTGTGTTTCTCTGTGTAGCTGAATCTTAGACCCTTCCCAGACCTCACCCACCGTTTGGGTGCAGCTGCCTCCTTGCTTTTCCTGATGCTCTAAATCACACCTAATACAGGGGACAGGTAGCTTTGGAACAGAAATCTTGTCCTGGGTTTTGTTCAGAACACTGTGGGGGATGAGATTTTGGCTCTCGCAGCTTCCTGTCTATCGCCACTCATTGATGCAGCCCATCCACCTTGCATCCTGGTTTCCTGTATTTGGGATCATCCCTCCTGTCCGCCCCTAGCACCTACGACACAGGGAAAGACAAATTCGGAGAAATATCGATTTTTCCTTTCGTAGCAAAAAACAAGACCTATTTGGGCTATTTCGGCAGGCCAACTTCCTTGAAAAGATTATTTGAGGTAGAAAGCCATTCATTTAGGGCTGACGCTGCGAGAAAAGGACCCTGCTATAAATTAACAGCCTGTCCTGATATTTGGAGAACAAGAGTGACAACTTGTTAGAAGTTCTCGAGGAATCACTTATATTTCACACTCCACCAGGCAGCTGATTTGAGATTGTCTGTTAGCATAACAAAGACACAGAGCCTGTGAACTTCAGAAACCTTTCGACCTCTTAGCTGCTAGCATGAATAGCTCCCAGCCCTGACTATAGAGGTCTCTCAAAGCTCCCCGGTTCGTGGCTAAATTGTTAATCAGGGTAATTTAATATAGTTTTCAATATGCCCCATCTCTTACTGAGTGAGGTATTCACAGATCTCGCCCCTCCAGAACCAGAGAGAAAAGTTCTTTATTCAAGTGTGAGAGTGACAGCTGCAAACCCGCCCGATCCCACTCCTTTGCATTCCCCACCCAAGAGGATGCAGGGAAGGAGCAAACAGAGTGCACCATACCTCTCCCCCCCTCCCTCCCTCTCCCTCCCCTCCCCTCCCCTCCCTCCCTCCCCTCCCCTCCCCCTCGCCTCAACCCAACACTTTTCTAGAGGAAATTTAAGGCAGTGAGACACACCCAAAGTTTTGGGGAGCAGGTACGGATTTTTTGTTTGATGCAGCATAACCTGATATTTGAGTTTTTGGCATGCTTAAGGCTTCTGGCTACAGTTTGTCAGAATTGGTAAATGATGGGGAAGAAATCTGTGCTGTTTGCAGTGTGAGGTGTGTGGTTAAGGACAGAGCTCAGGCCCTGCACTGTGTGGGGCAGTCTGGCTTTTTTCATTGTCTCTGACTGAAGTGTGTGTGTGGATTCTCAACATGTCATGTAAATAGCTACTGAAGCACATGGAGACCAACACATTCTAAAATAAAATTAATCAGGGGGAAGTTTCTTTAAAATGTCTAAAAGACATTTTAAAAAATCACGCCTGATTTCTGTTATATCTAGAGATTTGAAACAAAAGAATGGAACAGCCTGGAGAACAACAGGTAAACTGCAGACAGCAAATCAGAAATATATTGTTTGTATTTTATTTTCCTGAGGCAGATGATTTATGTCTTTGCAATTTATTTGTATGTTTTGACTTCTATCACTTTGTCTGTGGACATCAGTAAAACAGTTCTTAATCCCATTTTTTTCCCTTTTGGAAGCTCCATGTTTGTGCTTGATCCCTTAATAAAGTTTTCATAGATTTCAGATTTTCCCCAGCATTTTATGAAATATGCAGAACTAGTCTTAATCAAGATAAGTTTGTAATTCTAATATATAGTAAATATCTTTGAAAAAATAAAAATCCAATAAATAAGATAGTCACTTAATAGAAATTAAATAACTACCAGCTTAAGCAGATAAGATAACAGTATTTTTTCTCACTTTTGTTCATGAAGGGTTTTTTAATTAAATTTTTGCCTCATTACAATCTACAATTCACAGGTATTATTTTCACATTGGTATCACTAAATTTCTATTAAAGTTGCTTTGATGAAACTAATAAATCTAGACGAGAAGATTATTTTGCTTTGAGCCCATAAAAAAGGATATTTTTGTACATTTGAACAAAAAGTAGATTCCTAGTTAAAAAAAAAAATGTTTTGACTGAAGTCATTCCAGTAATTCCATTCTGATTAAAACTTGTATGGGGTTTTTTGTTTAGGTTTTTTTGTTGTTGTTTGTTTGTTTGTTTTGATTTTGTTTTTTCTTCAAAGAAATAGCAGGTTTTATGCATATTAGGTGCTTATTTCTGAGCTGCTTCCATCTAATGATAGAGGTTAGGCCTATGGGCCTATTGTATTGGAAAAAGAATATATATTTGGGGTGAAGTTTGACAGGGGGAATGATTGCAGACACCAGAACGATTTTATTACAATCCCGCTTGGAGCACCAGCATCCAATTTAGCCAGACTGATGGGGCACTGCCTAGACTGTCCTTTTTGTGTGTCAGCTGTTTTCTCCCTGATTTGTTGTCCAGATTGAATATATAGCTAGAGCCTGCATATGGAACCCAAATGTGACCATTACTGCAGCCATATTTTGCTGTAAAAAAGAAAAAAAAAAATCCCCAACTGAATGCATTCTAGCAATGTCTGGGTAAAATAACAGAAACACAAAAGAGAACAAACTCTGCTTTTTACACCAGGTACGTAGCTGTGTGCCTACACAGGTACAAATATGTTTGCACTTAACTATTATGTAATTAAAAATGTAATTCAGTAGAGTTATCACCTAACACCCATGTGAATGCATAGAAAATCCTGGCTGCAGCTATGCTCAATATGGGGAAGAAGCTGGGGATGCTTTTGAAGGAGCACTGTAAACATGTAGATTTATTCCCAAAAGAAGAGAGAAAAATTAAGAAATAAAAAAGAGAGAGGAAAAACATACAGATTTGTTTGTTGAAGAGGCAATTAGGAGCCATTGTACATGCAAACTACAGCCTTTCAATTTTGAAAAGGGCAAAGGATAAAAAGAATATTTTTAAATGCCTACACTCTAATCAGTAGTGCACACTACTCAGCTCTTCACTTGCTGAAGATCATATTGGAGCAGGAATTAGGCCTTTACTAAAGACATGTAGGATCATGTTTTAAAAGGAGGAAACCTCACAAAACTATGAGAAAGAAAGTTTTACAGAACTTATCTTTGTGTAATATGCATCCTGCTACTATGTCACAAGGGATTTTTTTTTGTTTTTGCAATTAATACTAAAAGTCATCTTAGGCAGCAAAAGCCACATAAATAAAGAATGAAAAAAAAAAAAGAGAAAGAGAGATCACAAAGAGACAAAGGGAGAGAGAAAGAGAAGAGAGAACAGAAGGAAGGTTGAAGGTTGCAGAAGGAAGGGAGGGTGGGAGGGAGGCGCAGAAAGAAGGAAGCGTGGAAGGCACGGAAAAGGGAAGGAGGGAAGGCAGGAAGAAAGGAATGAAGGTGCGGAAGGAAGAAACAGGAAGAAAGCAAGAAGAAGGAAGCAAGCAAGGAAGGAATGAATGCAGGACGGAAGGCGAGAAGGAAGGCAAGAAGGAAATCAGGCAGGAAGGCACGGAATGCGGCGGAAGGAAAGGCGCAGAAGGAAGCCGTGGAAGGAAGGAAGACAGGCACAGAACGAGAGGGAATGTGGGCGGGGAGGAAGGTGCGGAAGGCACGGAACGCACAGAAGAAAGATGCAGAAAGAAAGAAGTAAGGAAGGCACGTAAGGAAGGCGCGGAAGGAAGGAAGGAAGGCGCAGACGACAGGAAGCAAGGAAAGCAAGAAGGAAACAAGAAAGGAAGGGGCAGAATGCGCGAAGGAAGAAGGAAGGAAGGCGCGGAAGGGAATGAGGAAGGAAGTAGGGAAGGAAGGAGAAGGAAGGGAGGATGGGAGGGAAGGGAGGAAGGAAGGTGCGCGGAAGGATGGGAGGAAGGAAGGAAGGAAGGAAGAAGAAGGAAGAAGGAAGGAAGGAAGGAAGGAAGGAAGGAAGGAAGGTGCGGAAAGAAGGAAGGTGCGGAAGGAAGGTGGGAAGGTGCGGAAGGGCGGAAGGAAGGCGCGGAAGGAAGGCGCGGAAGGAAGGAAAGAAGGCGCGGAAGGAAGGAAGGGCGGAAGGAAGGAAGACGCGGAAGGAAGGCGCGGAAGGAAGGCGTGAAGGAAGGAAGGAAGGCGCGGAAGGAAGGAAGGCGCGGAAGGAAGGCGCGGAAGGAAGGCGCGGAAGGAAGGGCGCGGAGGAAGGAAGGCGCGGAAGGAAGGAAGGCGCGGAAGGCGCGGAAGGAAGGAAGCGCGGAAGGCGCGGAAGGCGCGAAGGAAGGAAGGAAGGAAGGAAGGAAGACGTGGAAGGAAGGCGCGGAAGGAAGGCTCTGAAGGCGCGGAAGGCGGCAAGGAAGACGCCGAAAGAAAGAAGTATGAAAGACACGCAAGGAAGGTAAGGAAGCACTGAAGGCAAGGAATCAGGAAGGAAGGAAAAAGGCAGGAGGGAAGGAAGGAAGGCGCGAGGAAGGAAAGCGAGGAAGGAAGGAAGCCGGAAGAAGATCGGAAGGCCGGAGGAAGGAGCGAAGGAAGGCGCGGAAGGAAGGCGCGGAAGGAAGGCGGAAGGCGCGGAAGGCGCGGAAGGAAGGGAGAAGGGGGAAAGGAAGGAGGAAGGAAGGCGCGAAGGAAGGCGCGAAGGAAGGGCGGAAGGAAGACGGAAGGAAGGAGGAAGGAAGAAGGAAGGAGGAAGGAAGGAAGGAAGGAAGAGGAAGGAAGGCGGAAGGCGTGGAGTGCGGAAGGAATGCGTGAGGAAGTGTGGAAGGAAGGTGGGAAGGGAAGGTGCAAGGTGCGGAAGGAAGGGGGCGGAAGGAAGGCGGAAGGAATGGAAGAAGGAAGGTGCGGAAGGAAGGTAAGGAAGGAGAGAAGAGGAAGGAAGGAAGGAAGGAAGGAAGGAAGGAAGGAAGGAAGGAAAGGTGCAGAAAGAAGAGTGGCGGAGGAAGGTGCGGAGGAAGGTTGCGGAAGGCGGAAGGTGCGGAAGAAGTCGGCGCAGGAAGGAGAAGGCGCGGAAGGAAGGCGATAGGAAAGCGGAGGAAGGAAAGGCGCGGAAGGAAGGCGCGGAAGGAAGGCGCAGGAAGGAAGGAAGGAAGGCGCGGAAGGAAGGAAGGGGCGCGGAAGGAAGGCGCGGAAGGAAGAAGGAAGGTGCGGAAGGAAGGAAGGGTGGATGGAAGGAAGGAAGGAAGGAACGGAAGGAAGGCGCGGAAGGAGCGGAAGGAAGGACGGAAGAAGGCGCGGACGGAAAGCGCGGAAGGAAGGCGCGGAAGGAAAGAGGGCGGAAGCGCGGAAGGAAGGAGGCGCGAAGGAGCGGAAGGAAGGAAGGAAGGAAGGAAGGAAGGAAGGAAGGAAGGAATGAAGGAAGGCGTGGAAGGAAGGAATGAAGGGCGTGGAAGGAACGGAAGAAGGCGTGGAAGGAAGGAATGAAGGCGTGGAAGGAAGGAATGAAGGCGTGGAAGGAAGGAAGAAGGCGGGAAGGAAGGAAGGAAGGCGGGAAGGAAGGAAGAAGGCGGGAAGGAAGGAACGAAGGCGTGGAAGGAAGGCGAGGAAGGAAGGCGGAAGGAAGGCGCGGAAGGAAGCGCAAGGCGCGGATTGAAGAAGGAAGGAGAGGGAAGGAAGGAAGGAAGGAAGGAAGGCTGGAAGAGGGGAAGGCGCGGAGGCCGGAAGGCGCGGAAGGAAGGGACGGACGGGAGGCGAGGGAAGGGGAAGAAAGGAAGGAAAAGGAAGAAGAAGGGAAGGAAGGAAAGCGAAGGAAGAAGGAAGAAGGGCGGAAGGAGGCGAAGAAGAAGAAGGAAGGAATCAGGAAGGCGTGGAAGCAGGCCTGAAGGTGGGGTGAGAGAGCGTGGAAGGAAGACGCCGAAAAAAAGAAGTAAGAAAGACACACAAGGAAGGTAAGGAAGGCACTGAATGCAGGAAATCAGGAAGGAAGGAAGGAAGAAAGGCAGGAGGGAAGGAAGGAAGGCGCAGAAGGAAGGAAAGCGAGGAAGGAAAGAAGGCCGGAAGGAAGGAAGGAAGGAAGTCATGGAAGGAAAGGAAGGCATGGAAGGTGCGGAAGGCGCGGAAGGAAGGCGCGGTAAGGAAGTGGGAAGGCGCGGAAGGAAGGCGCGGAAAGGCGAAGGCGCTGGAAGGAAGGAAGGGAAGGAATGGCGGAAGGAAGGATGGAAGGAAGGAAGGAAGGAAGAAGAAGGGAAGGAAGGAAGGAAGGGAAGGAAGGAAGGGGGGAAGGAGAGGGCGGAAGGAATGAAGGCGCGGAAAGGAAGGAAGGAAGGAAGGCGCGGAAGGCGTGGAAGGCGCGGAAGGAAGGAAGGCAAGAAGGAAGGAAAAGAAAAGGAAGGAACCTCGGAAGGAAAGCGCGGAAGGAAGGAAGGCGGAAGGGCGAAGCGGAAGAAGGGGAAAAGGGGAAGGAAGGAGGAGGAGGAGGGAGGGAAGGCGCAAGAAGCACGGAGCACGGAAGACGCGAAGGAGAAGGCGCGGAAGAAGACGGAAGGACGGCGCGAAGGAAGGAGAGAAGGAAAGGCAAGAGGAAGGCAGGAAGGAAGGAAGACGAAGAAGGAAGAAACTCGGAAGGAAGCGAGGAAGGAAGGAAGGCCGGAAGGCCGCAAGGCGCGGAAGGAAGGCGCGGAAGAAAGGCCAGAAGGAAGGAAGGAGGGAGGGGAAGGCCGGAAGGAGGCAGAAGGCGCGGAAGGAGGAAGAGGGAGGAAGGAAGGAAGGCGGAAGGAAGGCAAGAAGAAGGCGCGGAAGGAAGCCGGGAAAGGAAGGAAGGAAGGCGCGGAAGGAAGGAAGTAAGGAAGGAAGGAAGGAAGGCTCGGAAGGAAGGCGCGGAAGGAAGGAAGGCGCGGAAGAAGGAAGGCGCGGAAGGAAGAAGGAAGGAAGGATGGAAGGTGCGGAAGGAGCGAAGGAAGGCCAGGAAGAAGGGGGAAGGCGCGGAAGGAAGGCGCGGAAGGCGCGGCAGGCGCGGAGGAAGGAGGAAGGGAGGGATGGAGGAGAGGAGGAGGAGAAGGAAGGAAGGAAGGAAGGAAGGAAGGAAGGAAGGCGCGGAAGGAAGGCGTGGAAGGAGACGCGGAAGGAAGCGGGAAGGAAGGAGACGTGGAGAGCGCGGAGGGAAGGAAGGCAGGAAGGAAGAATACAGAGGAAGGAAGAAACCTCGGAAGGAGCGCGGAAGGAGGAGCCGGAAGGCGCGCCAAGGCGCGAAGGAAGGCGGAGGGCGCGGAGAAGGAAGGGAGGGAGGAGGGAGGAAGGCGCGGAAGGAAGGCACGGAAGGAAGGCGCGGAAGGAAGAAGGCGGAAGGAAGGCGCGGAAGGAAGGCGCGGAAGGAAAAGGAAGGAAGGAAGGCGCGGAAGGAAGGAAGGCAGGAAGGAAGGAAGGAAGGAAGGAAGGAAACCTCGGAAGGAAAGCGCGGAAGGAAGGAAGGCCGGAAGGCGCGCAAGGCGCGGAAGGAAGGCGCGGAATGAAGGAAGGCGCAGAAGGAAGAGAGGGAGGAGGGAAGGCAGGGAGGAAGGCACGAGGCAAGAAGAGGCGCGATGGAAGGAAGGCGGAAGGAAGGAAGGAAGGAAGGCGCGGAAGGAAGGCGCGTAAGGAGCGAAAGGGAAGAGAGAAGCGCGGTAAGGAAGGGAAAGGCAGGAATTTGGAATAGCGGGAAGGAACCGGAAGCCGAAGCGCGGCAAGGGAAGGAGGCCGGAAGCGCGAACGGAAGGAAGCGCGAGGAAGAAGGACGGAGAAGAAGGGAGGAGGAGGGAGGGAGGGGGAGGGAGCGGCGCGGAAGGAAGCGCGAAGGAAGGATGGCGCGAGGAGCGCGTAATGAAGGAAGGAAGGAAGGAAGCGCGCGAAGGAAGGCCGGAAGAAGTGCGCGAGAGGAGAGGAGGGAGGAGGGAGGAGGGGGAGGAGGAGGAAGGCGCGGAAGGAGCAAAAGGAAGGGAAGAAGGAAAGACCGGAAGGAAGGCAAGGGAAGGCCGCGGAAGAAGGAAGAGGAGGCGCAGAAGGAGGAAGGAAGGAGAAGCAAGGAAAGGAAGGAAGGAAAACCTCGAAGGCAAAGCCGCGGAAGGAAAGGAAGGCTGGAAGGCCGCATATGGCGCGGAAGAAGGCGCGGAAGGAGAGGAAGGGAGGGAGGGAGGGAACGGGCGAAGGAAGGCGCGGAAGGAAGCGCGGAAGGAAGGCAAGGCGCGGACAGGAAGGGCGAGCAGAAGAAGAATAAGGCGAGAAGGAAGGAAGGAAGGCGCTGGGAAGAGAAGGAAGGAAGGAAGGAAGAAGCCGAGGAACGAAGGAAGAGAGCCGGAAGGAAGGAAGGCCGGAAGGAAGGAAGGAACTGGAATGAATTTGCGCAAGGAAAGGAAGCAAGGCCAAAAGGCGCGGAAGGAAGGCAAAGAGGAGCGGCTGAAGAAGAGGGCAAGGAAAGGGCGCGGAAGGAAGGACGCGGAAAGGCAAGGCACGGAAGCGCGCGAAGGCGCGGAAGAAGGAGAGGAAGAGAAGGATGGAAGGAGCCGGAAAAGGGGGGCGCGGAAAGGCCGGACAAAGGAAGGAAGCGCGGAAGGAAGGCGGAAGGAAGGCCGGAAGAAGGCGCGGAAGGAAGAAGGAAGGAAGGGAAGGAAAGGAGAGGAAGAGGCGCAGAAAGGCACGGAAGGCGCGGAAGGCGCGAAGGAAGGAATGGAAGAAGGAGAGAAGCCGCAAGGAAGGCGTGAAGAAGGAGAGAAGGAAGGAAGGATGGGCGGGAGGATGAATAAAGGCCGGAAGGCGCGGAAGGAAGTAATGATGGAAGGTGCTGAAGAAGATTGGAAGGAATGAAGGTGCAGAAGGAATGAAGGTGTGTAATGAAGCAAGGTGCAGAAGGGAAGGAATGTGCAGAAGGAGGTGCGGCCCGAACTAGTGTAAGTGCGGAGGTGGATGGGAAGTGCGGAGGGGGGAAGGAAGGAGGGAAGGCGCAGAAGGAAGGTGCGGAAAGAAGAGGCGGGAAGGAAGGCGCGGAAGGAAGGCATGGACAGAAGGAAGGCGCGGAAGGAAGGAAGGCGCAGAAGGTGCAGAAGGAAGGTGCGGAAGGAAGGAAAGCGCAGATGGCAGGAAGAGGTGGAAGGCAATGAAGGAAGGAAGGATCACACAGAAGGGAAGGAAGGACGTCGTGGAAGGAAAAAAAGCGTGGAAGGAAGGAGCGGACAGTGCGGAAGATGCGGAAGGAAGGTGCAGAAATAAGCGCGGCGAAGGAAGAGCAGGAAGAAGCAACGAGAGGCACGAGAAGGCACTAGAAGAAGGAAGGAAGGAATATGCGAGGAGGAACACGATAAAAAGGTAGAAGAAGGCAGGAAATCAGGAAGACCGCCATGAAGGTAGCTGGAAGGAAGGCATGGAAGGTGGGAAGAAAGGAAGGCAGGACGGAAGAGAAGGAGCAGGGCAGGCAGGTTGGAAGGAAGGAAGGCGCAAAGGAAGGAGGGAACGCGCGGAAGACAGGAAGGCTGTCATGAAAGCTAGATGTCAGGAAAGCAGGAAGGCTTAAAGGATGGATGGAAGGAAGGAAGAAAGAAGGAGGGAAAAAAGGAAGATGGAAGGAAGGGAGGGAAGAAGGAAGGCACGGAAGGAAGGAAGGTGTGGAACGGCCGGAAGGAAGCGTGTTTCTGAAGGAGGAAGGAAGGTGCGGAAGGAAGGCGCGGAAGGAAGGCGTGGAAGGCAGAGCGCAGAAGGAAGGAGTAAAAAAACGAAGTAAGGAAGGGGGAGAGCGGACGGAAGGAAGGAGAAGGATCGGAGGGCGCGGAAGAAGGAAGGAAGGCGCGGAAGGAAGGAGGAGGCGCGGAAAGAAGGAAGGCGCGGAAGGAAGGAAGGCGCGGAAGGACGCGTGAAGGAAGGAAGGGCGGAAGGCGGGGCGAAGGAAGGAAGGAAGGGGAAGGAAGTGAAGGAAGTGGAAGGGAAGGAAGGAAGGAAAAAAAGGAAGGAAGTGGAAGAGAAGGAAGAAGGAAGGAAAGCAAGGAAGAAGAGGAAGGAAAGGAAAGGCGAAGGAAGCGGAAGGAAGGCAGGAAGCCAAGGAAGCGCGGAAGGGAAGGAGGCGGGCGGAAGGAACGCGTAAGGAAGGAAGGAAGGAGGAAGAGCGGACGGAAGGATAGAAAGAGCGCGGAAACGGAAGGAAGGAAGGAAGGAAGGAAGGAAGGAAGGAAGGAAGGAAGGAAGGAAGGAAGTCAGAAAAGCAGGAAGTCAGGAAGGCAGGAAGACTAAAAGGATGGCTGGAAGTAAGGAAGGAAGGAAAGGAGCGAAGAAGGAAGAAAGTAGTGAAGGAAGGTGCGGAAGGAAGGTACGAAGGAAAGGTGTGCATGATGATGTGAAGGGGGCAGAATGTGCAGCAGGAAGGCGCGGAAGGAAGATGCAGAAGGAAAGAAGGAAGGCACAGAAGGAAAGCACAGAAGGCACGGAATGAAGGTGCGGATGAAAAGAAGGAAGAAAGGAAATAAGGCAGGATGGAAGGAAGGAAGGACCAAAGGAAGGAAGGAAGGAAGGCCTGGAAGGAATGAAGAAGGGCTGCGAGGCAGGAAGGAAGAAAGGAAGGCAGGGAGGCAGGAAGGTAGGAATGAAAGAAGGCACGATGGGAGGAAGGAAGGCAGTATGCGGAAATGAAGTCAGAAGGCAGGAAGGCTGGAAGGAGCAGAGGAATGAATGATAGAAGAAGGGAAAGAAGGAGGGCACGCAAAGCGCGGACAGTGCATAAGGCAAGGAATACACAGAGGGAAGGCGTGGAGGGAAGACTCAGAAAGAAGGCGTGGACAGTGTGGAAGGAATGCGCGGAAGGAAGGAATGCGGAGAGAAGGAAGAAGCAGAAGGACGGTGCAGAAGGCGTGGTTCACGCGGATGTTGCAGGAATAAGACACAGAAGGAAAGAAGTAATGAAGGCGTGCAAGGAAGGCACTCAAGGGGTGGAAAGAAGGCATGGAAGGAAGTCGTGGAGGGCTGGCAGTCAGTAAGGACAGAAGGCAGGAAGGAAGGAATGCAGAAAAGAAGGCAGGAAGGCAGGAAACAATGCTGGAGGGAAGGAAGGAAGGAAGGCAGGAAAGCGGGAAGACATGCCGGAAGGCAGGAAGGAATGAATGAAGGAAGGGATGAAGGTAGGCGCGGAAGGAAGGCAGGTAGAAAGTCATGAGGCAGGAAGGAAGGCAATTGAGGACTGGAAGGAAGGAAGGAAGGAAGGAAGGTGCATAAGGAAGGAAGGCTTGGAAGGAAGGAAGGAAGGAAAGGCACGTAGGAGGGAATCACGTACGGCAATCTGCGCGGAAGGAATGAATGCGCGGAAGGCGCGGAAGGAAGGCGTGGAAGGAAGGAAGGAAGGAAGTAAGGTAGGAAGGAAGGAAGGCGTGGAAGGAAGGCACGGAAGGAAGGCAGGAAAGGAAGACAGCGGGAAGGCAAGGAAGGCATCGGAATGAGGATAGGATGAGTAGGTCGCGAAGGAAGGAAGTAGAAGTCAAGCGATAGGAAGGAAGGAAGAGGCGGGAAGGAAGGAAGGAAGGAAAGGAAGGCAGAAGGAAAGAATGCTGCAAAGGAAGGGCGAAGAAGGCATAAGGAGGGATGCGTAAGGAAGCGCGAAGGAAAGCGCCGAGTAAGCCGGATGGAAGGCGCTGGTAAGGAAGATGCGAAGGAAGGCAGCGGAAGCGTAGGAAGAAGGACGAGAGCGAAGGAAGAAAGAAAGCGCGGAAGGACAGAAGGAAGGCGGGAGGAAGGGAGAGGCGAAGGCGGAAGGAGGCGCGAAGAAGGAAGGAAAGGCGAAAGAGGAAGGAAGGCGGTACAGGAAGGTAAGGCGGGAATGAAGGAGGTAAGGCGCGGAAGGAGGACGGAAGGAAGGCGCGGAAAGGAAGGAACCGCGCAAGGAAGCAAGAAGGAAGAAGAAGGAAGGCCGCGAAGGAGCGAGGCGCAGAAGGAAGGCGCGGAATGGAGGATTAAGGAAGGAGAGGCAGTAGAAGGAAGGAAGGAAGGAAGGCGCGGAAGGCAGGCGGAAGGAAGGAAGGCCGAGAACGGAAGAACTCGAAGAAAAGCGAAGGAAGGAAGGGAGGAAGGGAGGAAGGAAGGGAGGAAGGGATTTTGGAAGGAATTTAGGAATTTATGAATGAAGGAAGGAAGGAAGTAAGTTGGGAAGGAAGGAAGGAATTAAGGCGCGGAAGGAAGGAAGGAAGGAAGGCGCGGAAGGAAGGCGCGGAAGAAGGAAGGAACAGGAAGGAATGTGCGAAAGGAAGAAGGTGCGGAAGGAAGGAAGGAAGGAAGGAAGGATGGCGCGGGAGGATGGAATAAAGGCCGGAAGGCGCGGAAGGAAGTAATGATGGAAGGTGCTGAAGGAAGATGCGGAAGGAATGAAGGTGCAGAAGGAATGAAGGTGTGTAATTTAGCAAGGTGCAGAAGGGAAGGAATGTGCAGAAGGAAGAAAGGTGCGGAAGGAAGTCGCGGAAGTCGTTGGAAGGAAGAAGGGAGGATGGGAGGAGGAGGAAGGAAGGAAGCGAGAAGAAGGAAGGAAGGATGGAAGAAGGAAGAAGGAAGGAAGAGGATGGAAGGGCAAGGAAGGAAGGAAGGAAGGAGGTGCAGAAAGAAGGAAGGTGCGGAAAGAAGGAAGGAAGGTAGGAAGGTGGAAGAAGGCGCCGGAAGGAAGGCACGAAAAGCGCGGAATGGAAGGAAAGAAGGCGCGGAATGAAGGCGCGGACGGAAGGCGCGGAAGGAAGGGCGGAAGGAAGGAAGAGGCGGCGGGTAAGGAAGGAAGGCGCGGAAGGAAGGCGCGGAAAGGCAAGGAAGGACGGTGTGGAAGGAAGGAGGTGTGGAAAGGAGGCGCGGAAGAAGTGCGCGGAATGGAAGGAAGGGGGAAGGAAGCGCCGAGCAAGAAGCGCGAAGGAAGGCTTGGAAGGAAGGCGCGGAAAGGAGGCGCGGAATGCGCGTAAGGAAGGAAGGCGCGGAAGGCGCGGAAGGAAGGAAAGGAAGGAAGGCGCGGAAGGAAGGAAGGAAGGAAGGAAGGAAATCAGGAAGGCGTGGAAGGAAGGCTCTGAAGGTGCGGAAGGCGTGCAAGGAAGACGCCGAAAGAAAGAAGTAGGAAAGACACGCAAGGAAGGTAAGGAAGGCACTGAAGGCAGGAAATCAGGAAGGAAGGAAGAAAGGCAGGAGGGAAGGAAGGAAGGCGCAGAAGGAAGGAAAGCGAGGAAGGAAAGAAGGCCGGAAGGTAGGTGCGGAAGGCGTGGAAGGAAGGCGCGAAAGGAAGGCGCGGAAGGAAGGTGCGGAAGGCGCGGAAGCGCGGAAGAAGGGAGGGAGGAGGGAAGGGAGAAGGAAAAGGAAGGAAGGAAGGAAAGGAGCGCGGAAGGAAGGAAGGAAGGAAGGAAGGAAGGAAGGAAGGAAGGAGGCACGGAAGGAGCAGCGCGGCAAGGAAGGAAAGGAAGGAACAGGAAATCAGAGAGGCGTGAAGGCAGGCTCTAAGTGTGGAAGGCGTGGAATGGAAGAGCCGAATAAAGAAGTAAGAAAGACACACAAGGAAGGTAAGGAAGCGGCACTCAATGCAAGGAAATTAGAAGGACGGAAGGAAGAAAGGCAGGAGGGAAGGAAGGAAGGATGGAAGGAAGGAAGGAATTTAGGAAGGAAAATATTTAGGAATTTAGGAAGGAATTATTTAGGAAGGAATTTAGGAATTTGGGAAGGAAGGAAGGAAGGTTGGAAGGCGCGGAAGGAAGGATGGCGCGGAAGGAAGGCGCGAAGGAAGTCGCGGAAGGGCGGAGGAAGGCCGGCGGAAGGGCGGGAAGGCGCCGGAAGGAGGAGAGGAGAGGAAAGAAGGAAAGGAAGGAAGCAAGGAACGGAAGGAAGGAAGAAGGAAGGAAGGAAGGGAAGGCGCGGAAGGAAGGCGTGGAAGGAAGAAAGGCGCGGAAGGAAGGCGCAGGAAGAGGAAGAAGGCGTGGAAGGCGCGGAAGGAAGGAAGGCATGGAAGGAAGGAATACAGGAGGAAGGAAGGAAGGCGCGGAAGAAAGCGCGGAAGGAAGGAAGGCGAGGAAGGAAGGCGCGGAAGGATTCGCGGAAGGAAGGCGCGGAAGGAAGGCGCGGAAGGAAGGAGAGGGAGGGAAGGGAGGGAAGCGGCGCGGAAGGAAGGAAGGAAGGCACGAAAGGAAGGCGCGGAGGAAGGAAGGCGCGGAAGGAAGCGGGGAAGGAAGGAAGGAATAAGGCGCGGAAGGAAGGAAGAAGGAAGAAGTGCGCGGAAGGGAAGAAGGCAGGAAAGGAAGGATAGACAGGAAGGAAGGAAGGAAACCTCGGAAGGAAAGCGCGGAAGGAAAGCGCGGAAGGAAAGCGCGGAAGGAAAGCGCGGAAGGAAAGCGCGGAAGGAAAGCGCGGAAGGAAAGCGCGGAAGGAAGGAAGGAAAGCGCGGAAGGAATGAAGGAAGGTGCGGAAGGAAGTATGGAAGGCGCGGAAGGAAGACAGGCGCGGAAGGAAGGCGCGGAAAGAAGGAAGGCGCGAAGGAAGGCGCGGAAGGAAGGTGAAGAAGGAAGGAAGGAAGGCTGCGGAAGGAAGGAAGGCAGGCGAGGAATGAAGGAAACCTCGAAGGAAGCGCGGAAGGAAGGGAGGGAGGCGCGGAAGGAAGGAAGTCAATGGAAGGTAAGGAAGATGGAATGGTGCAGGAGGCGCAGGAAAGTGAAGTGCGGGAAGGAAGCGTGCGGAAGGCGCGGAAGGAAGGCGCGGAAGGCGGGAAGGCGCGGAAGGAAGGAAGGGAGGATTGTAGGAAGGTAGGAAGGAAGGAAGAAGGATGGAAGGAAGGAAGGAAGGAAGGAAGGTAAGGTAGTGCGCGGCAACGAAGGCCTGGAAGGAAGGAAGGAAGGCTTGGAAGGAAGGCGCGGAAAGGAAGGAAGGCAGGAAGGAAGGAATACAGGAAGGAAGGAAGGAAACCTCGGAAGGAAAGCGCGGAAGGAAGGAAGGGCCGGAAGCGCGCAAGGCGCGGAAGGAAGGCGCGGAAAGAAAGGCGCGGAAGGAAGACGGAGAGGAGGGAGGGGAAGGAAGGGAAGGAAGGCACAGAAGGCACGGAAAGGAGGCGAAGGAAGGAAGGCGCGAAGGAAGACGCGGAGGACGGCGCGGAAGGAAGGAAGGAAGGAAGGAAGGCGCGGAAGGAAGGAAAGCGCGGAAGGAAGGAAGGAAAGAAGGAAGGAAGGAACCTCAGGAAGGAAAGGGCGATGAAGGAAGGCCGGAAGGCGCGCAGGCGCGGAAGGAAGGCGCGAAGGAAGGCGAGAATGGGAAGAGGGAGGGAGGAGGATAGGCGCGAAGAAGGTCCAGGGAAGGGGCCGAAGGTAAGAAGCCGCGGAAGGAAGGAAGGAAGTACGGCGCGGAAGGAAGGAAGGAAGGCGCGGAAGGAAGGCGGGAAGAAGGAAGAAGGAGGAAGCGCGGAAGAATGAA
>VKON01001607.1:0-13765 GCA_009741485.1 Malurus cyaneus samueli
CTGCCAGTGACCGAGGAACCTGAGGGCTTCCAGCGACCGAAGAACATCCTCAGTTTCTGAGCTTGACTCCTCTTTCATTATGGCCCTAACGCCCGCAAATCGCCAATGGGAGAACTGAGTGGATCCTTCCAGAACAGTCCCGACAGAGACTCCTGGAACGGAGGAGATAACACTCCAGAAAGTCACACGAGAGGATATACCAGGAACATACCAGAAGATAGAACAAGATAAGAGAAAAAAGAAAGAAAGAAAGAAAAAGACACACAGAAAAGAACGAAATATATGCAGACCGGGCTGACAAAGACGCCTTCTTTATTTATGTATTCTCGTTGTATAAAGTAGTGCCATGGCAAGAGGACGTCGTTCTGCCTAGTATGCTATCATGTCGATCTCTGCTCGCAACGTAAACGAAAATTACTGGCGATTAAGTATGCATACCCATCTCAAAAAGCGCGCTCTTCTTCGCTCCGATCTTCCCGTCCAGCTGCTGTGAGCTCCTGGGACACTGTGGTGGGGCTCTGGCTCTGGCAGCGACGAAACCTAAGCAATACCTTAAAAGACAAAGACAGGAACATGACAAAAAAACAGATAAGAGACAAAAAGCAAACCCACAGAAATAGTGGCTTTTCAAAGCCAAACTGGGTCCGCTTTCAAGCTCAATCTGAGCCCGATGTGTAGCGGGGCCCGAGAGCCCAGGGCGCAATCCGCCTGCTCGCAGGGCGCCAGGGACACTACCGTGCCGGGCCGGCCCCACGTCGCCGCCGTCGCCTCCATCCCTTCGTGCTGCGGTGGCGGCAGCGGCAGCAGCAGGCGAAAGAGCGGTGAGCAGGAGCTCCTGGAGGTCGCCGGCGCCGCACAATCGCCTGATGGGGACAGGGCGCCGAGCCCCGTGCCCCGCCAGCGTGCCCGCAGACAGGAGGCGGACGCAAACGGGCAGGGGCCGTGGGTTCCCAGGAGCATGGAAGAAATGCTGGCTTCAGGAGACCACGGCCGCCGTCCTGCCGCAGTGCCACCTGATGCGTAGCCTCCACGGCCTGTCCCAGCTCAACACCAGGATGGTGACAAGAGCCTCGCCTGCTTTCATCTGCCTCTTGGCTCCTCACTGCAAGACCAGGGAGTGGCAGCTGCTCAGCTGGAAAGCATACAGCTGCAGAACTTGGGAGAGGGTTGTTTTACAATGTTATTACTGTTTTTTTACTGCTTTGTTATATATATTGTTCATAAATTAACTAGGTTAGGAATAAATATTTTACTTATTTTAAAGCATGTAGAAGCTGAATCTTTTATGGTGCAGACACATGGAAGAGTATCATTTTCATCTGATGTCTGTGTTGAAGCTTCATGCAACAGAGGATTTATTCCGTCCTGATCCAGCTCAAACACAAGACACTTTGCACTAGACATTAACTTGCATGCAGTTGCCTCATATGGAAGTTCTTCTATTCTGGTCCTGGAGGGTCATCTAAAGGGGCGTCTGCTGGTCATATTCACTGTATGCTTCAACATTACAGGTCACATTCTTTGAACTTTTTCTCTGTGGGCTGCAGTGTTGCTGTTACGTAGACTTGCAAAAGACCCTTGGTAGTCCTCTTGATCTGTTTCTCTATCGGTTCCACCTACATTGCATCCTCTGTTGCATACCTTTCCAACCTTTATCTATTTTGCTAGCTGTCTCAATCTACAGGCTCTTTCAGCAAGTTTTCGGAAACAACATGTCTTCTCTGTGTTATTTATCAAGTCCCCCATTTTCTTGAGACTCTGTCTCTTTTAGACAAGTCTCAAGACTTCACTTTCCAGCACAAAGTGTTGCAACAACTGTATACAGTGAATACATGCAAGTACAACAGCACCATGATTACAGTGACTGACACTAACGCTATCACAGCAGTGCTCCAGTTCAGCAGCCATGAAGAAAGAGAATCCCACCAAGAAGAATTTTCTTCTTTCTGCCACCCTTCTACTGCTCTTTCCAGTCTGCATTTCAAACCCATCACTGATGGAACGGAAACATTCCTCTCCTATAATCACACAAGTTGCTGTATGGCTTGCAAGCAGATCATCTAAGCTCATGAGGTTGCTGTAGCACCACTTTTCGTGCTTTCCTGGAGCTCATAGGATGTGTATATTTTTATAATTTGATATGTTGCTATGAGCTGAAAACAGGTAGAGAGGGAGGAATGTGAAGGGTTGAAGTAGAAGACAGGTGTCATTCCTCTTTGCAACTTTGTCACTGTGCTTCTCCCTGAGGGCTGCAGCTGGGAAAGCAAATGGAAAAGGGAAAATACCTTGAGTCTCTGAGCATATTTTGAAGGGACCAGTATCTGCTTTTCTCACAGCCCCTTAAGGTCAGGAGAGAGGCTGAAATGGAGATTTGGGGCAGAAACTCCTCCTCTCTGCTGGCCCTAAACACCCCTATGGTGTGAAAGTCTGTGATCCCCGGGAGGCTCTCCAGGCTGGAGGAGACACCCCTGCCTTAGCCGTGGACTGAAGGGCACTGCCTGTGGGAGAAGTGGGCTCAGCTGGGATGGACTTCATCTTGGGAAGGACTGAAGAGGCCCGGTGCCCTTCGCACACCTCCCCACAGGGGTGGCTGCTGCTCCAGCAGCACCAACCTCCCGCTCTGCAGCCTCCTCTCACCTGGCCCCTGCAGGGAACGAGTAAATAGTAATGAATGCCCGGGGGCTTTTTCGGGGCCTCTCGGTGCTGTCCTGGGGCTGTTTCGGGGCAGTCCCTGCTGCCTCCCTCACGCCGTTCCCGCCGTCTCCCTCACGCCGCGCCGGCGCACAGCGCCCCCGTGCGGCTCAGCGGGGAATCGCCTGCAACCTGGTCCCGGCCAAGGGGCGTGGCGGGGCCGCGTGCAGGCGATTCCCCGCTGAGCCGCACGGGGGCGCTGTGCGCCGGCGCGGCGTGAGGGAGACGGCGGGAACGGCGTGAGGGAGGCAGCAGGGACTGCCCCGAAACAGCCCCAGGACAGCACCGAGAGGCCCCGAAAAAGCCCCCGGGCATTCATTACTATTTACTCGTTCCCTGCAGGGGCCAGGTGAGAGGAGGCTGCAGAGCGGGACGTTGGTGCTGCTGGAGCAACAGCCACCCCTGTGGGGAGGTGTGCGAAGGGCACCGGGCCTCTTCAGTCTTTCCCAATATGAAGTCCATCCCAGCTGAGCCCACTTCTCCCACAGGCAGTGCCGTTCTGTCCACGGCTAAGGCAGGGGTGTCTCCTCCAACCTGGAGAGCCTCCCGGGGATCACAGACTTTCACACCATAGGGGTGTTTAGGGCCAGCAGAGAGTAGGAGTTTCTGCCCCAAACCTCCATCTCACCCACTCTTCTGACCTTAAGGGGCTGTGAGAAAAGCAGATACTGGTCCCTCGCTCCAAGAGAAAATGAGTCGCCGCTGACAGGGAACACTTCCAAAGGTTGCCTTCGCGCCTTCGCTCGTAGAGCGGCTCGGCGGGCCAAGCGTGTATGCCTGTGCCAGCGGGAACCTTAGCCCTCATGTGTGCACGAGCACAGGAGGAGAAGTTGCACAAGAAGGGATGGAGAGATGCGCCTGCTGCTATCGCTCTGAATCCCACGCGGCCTCATCAGTTGTGCGCCCGTGCGCGCGAAGCGGCAGTGCCTTGCAGCGCACATGAGAGTGCATATTATCGTAGTAGACTGCTAACACATAATGTGCAATAAAGCCACAAATCTCGAGATGGTAGCTTTCGAGCACAAAATGCAACTGACAAGAGCTGGCGTGTGGGCAGCCTAGGACGATCCATCGGACGGAGCGTTAGTACATGGATGTAGCGCTCTCGCAGTGCACCTATATATACAGTCAATCTTAGCGTGGAAGAATTGTAATATGGCTAAGAATATGTCTTAGTGTCGCGGTTTCGATGTCAGAGGTGATAACGGGCTTGCGGAACAGCGCACTGACTGCACATCGAAAGTCGGTAGAGAGCGGTGGGAAGAGCAGGAAGAAGTTCTCCTCGGCGACTCTCTCTTTCTCTCCACTGGCCTTGCCTTGACCCATCGGCAGCCTCGGCCCTGTGCGCACGGCCATTGTAGCTGGCCTCAGTCGCTCGCTCATCCTCCTATCGGCGGCTCGGGATAAGTACTTGAAACAGCTGTAACTCAACAATATAATTAAGACCAGATATCGGTAATGCAGCGAAGCGTACTAGATGCACTGGAGGAAGATTAAAAAAGTCATAAGACTGATCAAAAAGGAGCCGGCACGACACGTGCGAGAGCAGAGAACGGGGAGGGAGGTTGATGCGTAAGGACGCTGTGAGACACACCAGAGCAGCGGAACAGTAAGCTGTACATGCGGGTGGAGCGGCGGGCGGCCCGCGGAGCGGCCCCATGCGCGGCGCCCGCGGGCGCCCGCATCGCGCGGGCGGATCCGGGGCGCCGCTGAGCCCGATTGCCGCGGCGGCGGGAGGTGAACCGGGCGGCCAGGGCAGCCCCGCGGACGGAGAGCAGAGGCGCGGCGCCCATGCCGCGGGGAACGGCGCCGCGGGGCGCAGCCGGGCCGCTCGGGTAGCCCCCGGGGCCGGTGGAGGAGAGGCGGGAGCGGGCGCGGGGGAGCTCCGGGCGGACGGGAGGCCCGCCGCCGCCGCCGCCGCGCCCCGCCCGCCGAGCGGGATGACCCGCGGGCGGCGGCAGCGCCAGCGACATGTCCGGCCCCGCCGTCCGGCGGCCGAGGATGTGGAATATCGACGTGGTGGGCGAGGGCCGACGACGGGCCGGGGCAAGGAACAGCGAGGGCGAGGCCGGGTTTCCGCTGAAAACTGGCTGAACAGAAGCTTTAGAACAAATGTTGCAAAATGATCAAAGGATGGAAGGTATGCCAGAAGGATGGCAGTGTGAGGTGGAACCAGTAGAGAAACAGATCAAGAGGACTACTAAGGTCTTTTGCAAGTACATAACAGCAGCACGTGCAGCCTCCAAGAAAAAGTTCAAAGAACTGTGACGCTGTAATTTGAAGCATCAGTGAATATGACCAGCAGGACCCCTATAGATGACCTCCAGGACCAAGAAGAGACTTCTCATATGAGGCGATTGCATGACAGTTAATGTTAGGCAAATGTTGTCTGTGTTTGAGCTGGATCAGGACGGAATAAATCCTCTGTTGCAAAGTTTCACCACAAGACATCAGATGAAAGGAGATACTCTTCCATGTGTCCGCACTCATAAAAGATTCCAGCCTTCTAATGCTTTAAAATGAGTAAAATGGTTTATTTCCTAACTATAATTTATAACAATATCTATAACAAAGAGTAAAAAACAGTAAATAACAGTAAAACAACCCTCTCCCCAAGTTCTCGCAGCTGTATGCTTCCAGTGCTGCAGCTGCCACTCCCTGGTCTTGCAGTGAGGAGCCAAGAGGCAGATGAAAGCAGGCGAGGCTCTTGTCACCATCCTGGTGTTGAGCTGGGACAGGCCGTGGAGGCTACGCATCAGGTGGCACTGCGGCAGGACGGCGGCCGTGGTCTCCTGAAGCCAGCATTTCTTCCATGCTCCTGGGAACCCACGGCCCCTGCCCGTTTGCGTCCGCCTCCTGTCTGCGGGCACGCTGGCGGGGCACGGGGCTCGGCGCCCTGTCCCCATCAGGGATTGTGCGGCGCCGGCGACCTCCAGGAGCCTCCTGCTCCCGCTCCTGCTGCTGCTGCCGCTGCCGCCACCGCAGCACGAAGGGATGGAGGCGACGGCGGCGACGTGGGGCCGGCCCGGCACGGTTGTCCTGCCCCTGCAGCAGGCGGATGGCCCCGATGGGCTCTCGGCACACCGGGCAGGTGGCAGCGGCACCGGGGGCAGCCTGCTGCTGGATGCAGGCGCGGCAGAACACGTGCCCGCAGGGCTCCACGGCAGCGCGGCTTTGGATGGGACTCACGCAGATGCGGCAGATCCTGAAGGCTCTGGCAGCTGCTGCCTCTTGCCTGGCCTGCTCCATCGGTGCTGTCAGGAGTCGAAGGCTCGGCTTCCACTGGTGGCACTCGGATGTTCCTGGACCTCTCGTGGGACTCGGAGGATCCCCGGTCTCTGTCAGGACTCGGAGGATCCCTGCTCCCTGGAGTCCCACGGATGTTCTTCGGTCACTGGAAGCCCTCAGGTTCCTCGGTCACTGGCAGCACTCGGAGTCTCCTCAGTCCCTGGCAGGACTCGGAGGCTCCTCACTCACTGCCTGGACTCGGAGGCTCCTGAGTCAGTGGAAGCACTCAGGCTCCTCAGACACTGACAGCACTCTGGCTCCTCGCACAATGGCACCTCTCTGGCTCCACACACACTGGCAGCACTCGCAAGCTCCACCGGCACTGGCAGCACTGGGAAGCTCCTCGGCCGCTAGTGTGCTGTGGCAGCAGCCAACGCTGGTATTTATAGTCACCCAGTGCTTGTGATGTCATAGTGATCCACAGGTGACATCACAGAGTTCCAAGGTGACTCCTGGTGACATGGCAGGAGCTGCCCTGTGCACAGAGACAGACCCTGTGGCACAAAGCTGAGCCAGCAGTGGGCTGCACACCTCAGTGTTTGCCCAGCTCCCTTTCAGGTGGTCCCTGCTGGGCTGTGGCTGTGCCAGTCCCACTGGCCAGGACCTGCTCTGCAGAGCTGCTTTCCGTGGTGTGTCCTGGTGCCTGGGGCTGCACATTCCCAGTGGGTGGACTCTGCTTGGTCCTTGGTGTAACTTCAGGATCACAGACTTTGGCAGCATAGTGGTGTTGTGGGGCCAGCAGAGAGGAGGAGGTTGTGGCCCAAACCTCCATCTCAACGTGTGTGCTCACCCTGACAGTGAGGAAAGCAGATACTGGCCCCTTCAGAATATGCTCAGCGACTCAAGGGATTTTCCCTTTTCCATTCGCTTTCCCAGCTGCACCCCCTGAGAGAGGAGCAAAGTGCCACAGAAGCAACCAGGAATGGAACCTGTCTTCCACTTCCAACCTCCACATTCCTCCCCGCTCTGCCAGTTCTTCAGCCATATCAATACTATCAAAATATCAAATAGCACATCCTATGAGCTCCAGGAAACACGAAAGGTGGCTCTACAGAAGCCTCATGAGCTTAGATGATCTGCTTGCAATCCAAAGAACAGCAAGTGTTAGACAGAATGATAGTGAAGGCAACAGACTACAGCTCGGTGGAAAGAGCAGTAGAAGGGTGGCAGAAAGAAGCAAGTTTTTCTTCGTGGGATTGTCTTTCTTCATGGCTGCTGAAGTGGAGACTGCTGTGAAATGCATTAGTGGCAGTCACTGTAATAATGGTGTTGTGTGTACTTGCTTGTATTCACTGTATACAGTTGTTGCAACAGTTTGTCCTAGAAAGTGAAGTCTTGAGACTGCTCTAAAAGAGACACCGTTGCAAGAAAATGGAGACTTGATAAATAAGAGAGAGAAGAGAAATGTTCTGTTTCCCTGAAAAATGCTAAACAGAGCCTATAGATTACTTAGCAAAATAGGTCAAAGGATGGGAAGATATGTACAAAGGAAGGGTCAATGTAGGTGGAACCAGGTAGAGAAACAGATCAAGAGGACAATCGAGGGACTTTATGCAAGTCACATAACAGACAGCAACACTGCAAGCGCCAAGAAAAGATTCAAAATTTCACCTGTAACGTTGCAGCATTCAGTGAATATGACCAGCGGACACCCCTTAATGACCCTCCGGACCAATAGAAAGACCCCAGTATGAGGCGAATGCATGCGAGTTAGTTCTAGGCAAATGTTGTCTGTGTTTGAGCTGGATCAGGACGGAATAAATCCTCTGTTGTGAAGTTTCACACACAAACATCAGATGAAAGGAGATCTCTTCCATGTGGTAGTGGCTTCGAATAAGTAAGATTTCCAGTGCCTTTCTATGGCTTTAAAATGAGTGAAAATGTTTATTTCCTAACTAATATTAATACACATATAGTAAAAGCATACAAGTAAACAATTAGTAATAACGTCAAATTATTCTAACCCTCTCCCACGTTCCTCGCAGACTAGTATGCTTCCAGTGCGATTGTCAGCGCCACCGGTTGAGGAACCTCTGGAATTGTTAGACGTTGAGCAGGTGAAGGATGGACCACGGATAGTGCTGACAGGCTAGATGAAGCAGGCTGATGGTCATTGTCATCTCTCCAAGGTGCTGAGAACGTGGGTCACTAGTCCGTGGAAGGCTCGCATCATTGGTCGCACAATTGACGGCTGGGTCATATAGAACGCGGCGGGCTCACTGGAAAGCCGCATTGCTTCCATCTCCTGGCGCCACGGCCTGGTTGCGTCCGTAACCTGATCTAGCGGGGAGCACTCGGAGGAAACACGAGCTCGGCGCCCTCGTCGCCCATCAGGGATTGTGCGGCGCCGGCGAACCTCCAGGAGCCTCCATGCTCCCGCTCCTGTCTGCTGCTGCCGCTGCCGCCACCGCAGCACGAAGGGATGGAGGCGACGGCGGCGACGTGGGGCCGGCCCGGCACGGTTGTCCTGCCCCTGCAGCAGGCGGATGGCCCCGATGGGCTCTCGGCACACCGGGCAGGTGGCAGCGGCACCGGGGGCAGCCTGCTGCTGGATGCAGGCGCGGCAGAACACGTGCCGCAGGGCTCCACGGCAGCGCGGCTTTGGATGGGACTCACGCAGATGCGGCAGATCCTGAAGGCTCTGGCAGCTGCTGCCTCTTGCCTGGCCTGCTCCATCGGTGCTGTCAGGGTCGAAGGCTCGGCTTCCACTGGTGCACTCGGATGTTCCTGGACCTCTCGTGGGACTCGGAGGATCCCCGGTCTCTGTCAGGACTCGGAGGATCCTCGCTCCCTGGAGTCCCACGGATGTTCTTCGGTCACTGGAAGCCCTCAGGTTCCTCGGTCACTGGCAGCACTCGGAGTCTCCTAGTCCCGGCAGGACTCGGAGGCTCCTCACTCACTGCCTGGACTCGGAGGCTCCTGAGTCAGTGGAAGCACTCAGGCTCCTCAGACACTGACAGCACTCTGGCTCCTCGCACAATGGCACCTCTCTGGCTCCACACACACTGGCAGCACTCGCAAGCTCCACCGGCACTGGCAGCACTGGGAAGCTCCTCGGCCGCTAGTGTGCTGTGGCAGCAGCCAACGCTGGTATTTATAGTCACCCAGTGCTTGTGATGTCATAGTGATCCACAGGTGACATCACAGAGTTCCACAAGGTGACTCCTGGTGACATGGCAGGAGCTGCCCTGTGCACAGAGACAGACCCTGTGGCACAAAGCTGAGCCAGCAGTGGGCTGCACACCTCAGTGTTTGCCCAGCTCCCTTTCAGGTGTTCCATGCTGAGCCGTGGCTGTGCCAGTCCCACTGGCCAGGACCTGCTCTGCAGAGCTGCTTTCCGTGGTGTGTCCTGGTGCCTGGGGCTGCACATTCCCAGTGGGTGGACTCTGCTTGGTCCTTGGTGTAACTTCAGGATCACAGACTTTGGCAGCATAGGGGTGTTGTGGGGCCAGCAGAGAGGAGGAGGTTCTTGCCCAAACCTCCATCTCAACGTGTGTGCTCACCCTGACTGGGAGGAAAGCAGATACTGGCCCCTTCAGAATATGCTCAGTGACTCAAGGGATTTTCCCTTTTCCATTCACTTTCCCAGCTGCACCTCCTCAGAGAGGAGCAAAGTGCCACAGAAGCAACCAGGAATCGCACCTATCTTCCACTTCCAACCTCCACACTTCCTCCTCTCTGCCAGTTCTTTAGCCATATCAATACTATCAAAATATCAAATAGCACATCCTATGAGCTCCAGGAAACACGACAGGCGGCTCTACAGAACCTCATGAGCTTAGATGATCTGCTTGCAATCCAAAGAGCAATGTGTGAGATTATAGAACAGGAATGTTGCCCTTCCATCAGTGATGGGTTTGAGATGCAACAGACAGGAATCAGCTCGGTGGAAAGAGCAGTAGAAGGTTGGCAGAAAGAAAAATGTTTTTTTTTCATGGGATTGTCTTTCTTCATGGCTGCTGAACTGGAGACAGCTGTGAAATGCATTAGTGGCAGTCACTGTAATCATGGTGCTGTGTGTACTTGCTTGTATTCACGGTATACAGTTGCTGCAACAGTTTGTGCTGGAAAGTGAAGTCTTGAGACTGCTCTAAAAGACAGGCAGTCTCAAGAAAATGAGAGACTTGATAAATAACACAGAGGAATGTACCAATCACCCGAAGTTGCTGAATAGAGCTTATAGACTAATTAGCAAAATTGAGCAAAGGATGGAAAGCTATGCACAGAGGATCAATGTAGGTGGAACCAGTGGAAGAAGACATGACAGGAACTACTGAGGGTCTTTTTGCAAGTCACATAAGAAATAGTAACAGTGCATGCCCAAAGAAAAAGTTGAAAGAATGTCACGTGTAATGTTGAAGCATTCAGTGAATATGATCAGCGGACACACATTTAGATGACCCTCCAGGACCAAAAAAGGACACCCAGTATGAGGCGAATGCATGCAAGTTAGTTCTAAGCAAATGTTGTCTGTGTTTGAGCTGGGTGAGGACGGAATAAATCCTCTGTTGTGAAGCTTCACCACACAGACATGAGATGAAAGGAGATACTCTTCCATGTGTCTAGCGCTCTAAAAGATTCCAGCCTTCCAATGCTTTAAAATGAGTAAAATAGTTTATTTCCTAACTAATATTAATAACATATAGAAGAATAACAGTAAAAAACAGTAAATAACAGTAAATTAACCCTCTCCCCAAGTTCCTGCAGCTGTATGCTTCCACTGCTGCAGATGTCACACCCTCGGTCTTGCAGTGAGGAGCCAAGAGGCCGATGAAAGCAGGCGAGGCTCTTGTCACCATCCTGGTGTTGAGCTGGGACAGGCCGTGGAGGCTACGCATCAGGTGGCACTGCGGCAGGACGGCGGCCGTGGTCTCCTGAAGCCAGCATTTCTTCCATGCTCCTGGGAACCAAATTTCAAACCTGACGTTGGCAAGCATTCAGTGAATATGACCAGCGGACACCCCATTCAATGACCCTCCCGGGCCATAGAAAGCCATCCAGTATGAGGCGATATGCATGCGAGTTAGTTCTAGGCAATGTGTTGTAGCTGGATCAGGACGGAATAAATCCTCTGTTGTGAAGTTTCAACACAAACATCAGATGAAAGGAGATGCTCTTCCATGAAAGGTGTGGCACTCATAAAAGATTTCAGCCTTCTAATGCTTTAAAATGAGTAAAATGTTTTATTTCCTAACTTAATTTAATAACAACATATATAACAACAACAGTAAAAAACGGTAATAACAGTAAAACAACCCTCTCCCCAAGTTCTCGCAGCTGTATGCTTCCAGTGGAGCAGCTGCCACTCCCTGGTCTTGCAGTGAGGAGCCAAGAGGCAGATGAAAGCAGGCGAGGCTCTTGTCACCATCCTGGTGTTGAGCTGGGACAGGCCGTGGAGGCTACGCATCAGGTGGCACTGCGGCAGGACGGCGGCCGTGGCTCCTGAAGCCAGCATTTCTTCCATGCTCCTGGGAACCCACGGCCCCTGCCCGTTTGCGTCCGCCTCCTGTCTGGGCACGCTGGCGGGGCACGGGGCTCGGCGCCCTGTCCCCATCAGGGATTGTGCGGCGCCGGCGACCTCCAGGAGCCTCCTGCTCCCGCTCTGCTGCTGCTGCCGCTGCCCCGCGCACCGCAGCACGAAGGGATGGAGGCGACGGCGGCGACGTGGGGCCGGCCCGGCACGGTTGTCCTGCCCCTGCAGCAGGCGGATGGCCCCGATGGGCTCTCGGCACACCGGGCAGGTGGCAGCGGCACCGGGGGCAGCCTGCTGCTGGATGCAGGCGCGGCAGAACACGTGCCCGCAGGGCTCCACGGCAGCGCGGCTTTGGATGGGACTCACGCAGATGCGGCAGATCCTGAAGCTCTGGCAGCTGCTGCCTCTTGCCTGGCCTGCTCCATCGGTGCTGTCAGGAGTCGAAGGCTCGGCTTCCACTGGTGCACTCGATGTTCCTGGACCTCTGGTGGGACTCGGAGGATCCCCGGTCTCTGTCAGACTCGAAGGATCCTCGCTCCCTGGAGTCCCACGGATGTTCTTCGGTCACTGGAAGCCCTCAGGTTCCTCGGTCACTGGCAGCACTCGGAGTCTCCTCAGTCCCGGCAGGACTCGGAGGCTCCTCACTCACTGCCTGGACTGAGGCTCCTGAGTCAGTGGAAGCACTCAGGCTCCTCAGACACTGACAGCACTCTGGCTCCTCGCACAATGGCACCTCTCTGGCTCCACACACACTGGCAGCACTCGCAAGCTCCACCGGCACTGGCAGCACTGGGAAGCTCCTCGGCCGCTAGTGTGCTGTGGCAAGCCAACGCTGGTATTTATAGTCACCTAGCTTGTGATGTCATAGTGTCACAGGTGACATCACAGAGTTCAAGGTGACTGCTGGTGACATGGCAGGAGCTGCCCTGTGCACAGAGACAGACCCTGTGGCACAAAGCTGACCCAGCAGTGGGCTGCACACCTCAGTGTTCCCAGCTCCCTTTCAGGTGTTCTGCTGGCGTGCTGTGCCAGTCCCACTGGCCAGGACCTGCTCTGCAGAGCTGCTTTCCGTGGTGTGTCCTGGTGCCTGGGGCTGCACATTCCCAGTGGGTGGACTCTGCTTGGTCCTTGGTGTAACTTCAGGATCACAAACCTGTGCACAGAGACAGACCCTGTGGCACAAAGCTGACCCAGCAGTGGGCTGCACACCTCAGTGTTTGCCCAGCTCCCTTTCAGGTGGTCCCTGCTGGGCTGTGGCTGTGCCAGTCCCACTGGCCAGGACCTGCTCTGCAGAGCTGCTTTCTGTGGTTTGTCCTGGTGCCTGGGGCTGCACATTCCCTGGGGACAACTCTGCTTGGTCCTTGGTGTAACTTCAGGATCAGAGACTTTGGCAGCATAGGGGTGTTGTGCGGCCAACAGAGAGGAGGAGGTTCTGGCCCAATCCTCCATCTCAATGTGTGTGCTCACCCTGACTGTGAGGAAAGCAGATACTGGCCCCTTCAGAACATGCTCAGAGACTCAAGGGATTTTCCCTTTTCCATTTGCTTTCCCAGCTGCACTCTGCCAGAAAGGGGCAATTGCCACAGAAGCAACCAGGAATGGCACCTGTCTTCCACTTCCAACCTCCACATTTCTCCCTCTCTGCCAGTTCTTCAGCCATAACAATACTATCAAAATATCAAATAGCACATCCTATGAGCTCCAGGAAACACGAAAGTGGCTCTAGAGAACCTCATGAGCTTAGATGATCTGCTTGCAAGCCAAAGAGCAACGTGTGTGATTATAGGACAGGAATGTTTCCCTTCCATCAGTGATGGATTTGAAATACCACAGACTGCAATCAGCTTGGTGAAAGCTGCAGTAGAAGGGTGGCAGAAAGAAGAAAGGTTTTCTTGGTGGGACTGGCTTCCTTCGTGGATATCGAATTGGAGACTGCTGTGAAATGCATTAGTGGCAGTCACTGTAATCGTGGTGTTGTGTGTACTTGCTTGTATTCACTGTATACAGTTGTTGCAACAGTTTGTGCTGGGACATTAAGTCTTGGGATTTGTCTAAAAGAGACAACCTCACCAGAAAATGGGGGACTTGATAAATAACACAGAGAAGAGGAATGTTCCATTCCCCTGAAGTTGGTGAATAGAGCTTATAGACTAAATAGCAAAATAGATCAAAGGATGGAAAGCTATGCACAAAGGAGGGTCAATGTAGGTGGAACCAGTGGTGGAATCGATGAAGAGCACTATTGAGGGTCTTTTTGCAAGTCACATAACAAACAGCAACAGTGCATGCCCCAAGAAAAAGTTCAAAGAATGT
>VKON01001632.1:0-19306 GCA_009741485.1 Malurus cyaneus samueli
ATCGGGTTAAAGTGTGATTGAGGTGAAAAATGAGAAATTGATCCGAATTGGAAAAAAAGGTAAAAATTTGAACCAAAAAATACGGTGAATAATTTGCGTGAAAATTTGACCCGAAAATCGGACCCAAAAATTGGGGAAAAATGGAAAATTGGGAAATGGCGGAAAACCCCAGGGAAAAAATCACGTGGGGAGGAATGGGGATTAGAAAAAGGGGCGGAATTTGGGAAAAATTGGGAAAAATGGGAAAATTTTGGGGAGATTTGGAAAATGATGGAAATTTGGGGAAAATCGGTGAAAAAATGGCAAAAAAAGAGGCAAAATGAGAGAAAAATGGGGAAAAAAGGAGAAAAAACTCAAGTTAAAAACTGAATTTGTATAAAATCCTGGTGTGTTTGGGGTGAAAAATGGGGAATTTGGGAAAATTGGGGGAGATTTGGGAAAAAATAGTGAAAATTTGGGGAAAATCGGTGAAGAAATGGTGAAAATACTGGGAAAAATTGATGCCATTGGGGAAAATGGCCCCAGAAATGGAGGAAAAAATCAGGGCAAAACGGGGAAAATTGGAGAAAGGGAGAAATTTAGAGAATAGGTGTAACAAGTGACGCAGTTGCCCATAGTGACCATGGTGACCAGAGGACCATAATGGGGGGACCATGGTGACATAGTGACCATAGGACCATAGTGACCATTAAGTGACCATGACGCATGAGGACCATAGTGACCATAGTGACCCATAGTGACCATTAGGACATTACGTCGTGACCATAGGGACCATAGTGACCAGAGTGACATGGTGACCTAGTGACCATGATGTGACATAGTGACCATAGTGACCCATAGTGACATGTGACATTAGTGACCAGGGTGACCATGGTGACCAAGTGAAGCCATGGTGACCATGGTGACCATGGTGATCAGTGACATGGTGACATAGACATAGTGACCATGTGACATGGGACCATGGTGACATAGTGACTACTATGTGACCACGGGGACCTAGTGACGCATGTGACCACGGTTGACGCACGGTGTACTCACACAGGACCAACGGTGACCACGGTGACACGGTGACACCGGTGACACGGTGACCATAGTGACATGGTGAACATGGGACATAGTGACCATGGGACCATACGGAATAGTGACCATGTGACCCATGTGACCATGGTGACCATAGTTGACCAATGACGCAATGTGACCATGGTGACCATCGGTGACCACGGGTGACCACCGTGACCATAGTGACCATGGACCATGGTGACATGGGACATAGTGACATAGTGTACCATTGTTACCATGGTGATATGTGCCCTATGGTGGACTTCACGGTGACCTATGTGCATAGTGACCATAGTGACCAAGTGACCAGTGATAATGGTTAACCATGATGAACATATGAACCATGGTGACAAAGGACATAGTGAACATGGTGACCATGGTGACCAGGTGACCATGGGACCAAGGTACCATGGTGGACCATAGTTGACCATGACATAAGCGTGAACCATGGTACCGAAGTGACATGTGACCATGGTGACACAGTGACCATGGTGACATAGTGACCATGGATGACCCAGGTGACCCACGTGACCACGGCTGACCGACGGCTGACCACGGTGACACCCACGGTGACCACGGTGAGCACGGTGACCATAGGACAGGTGATCATTGGTGACATGGTGAACATGGTAGACGCATCAGTGACCCATGGTTACCATGTGACCAATGGTGACCTAAGTACATGGTGACCAGGTGACCGATAGTGACACATAGGTGACCATGGTGACCATGGTGGACCAGTTGGTGAACCATACGACAGCCATGGACATTGTGACCATAGGTGACCATGGTGACATAGTGACCATAAGACCATAGTGACATTGAGTGACCAGTGACAATAGTGACCAGAGTAAGACCATAGTGACACATGGTGACCATGTGACCATTAGGGACCATTAGTGACCATAAGTGAACCATGTGACCAAAGTGACCATAGTGACCAATAGTGCCAGGACATGGTGACCATGGTGACCATGGTAACCAGGACCATGGTGCACCATTAGTGACTCATGTGACATGGACCAATGGTGACCATAGTGACAGGTACATAGGACCATAAGGTGACCATGGTTGACCTATGGTGACAATAAGGTGACCATAACTGTGACCATAGTACCAGAGGAACCATGTGACCATGGACCATAGTGACCAATTAGTGACAACATGGTGGACCTCAGGGACTCATAGTGGACCCAGGTGACCATGTGAGAGCAGGAGATGCACCCGCTAGCCATGGCAGCAGGGAGGTCCCCACGCCGAGGGGCCGGACATGGGAAGGGGTGTGTCCAGCAGAGAGCCATGGAGAGAAGGCAAACCACACGCTGAACTGCCAACCCACACCTGAACTGACAACCCCAATCTAACGACCAACCCCACACCTGAACTGACCAACCCACACCTGAAACTGACCAACCCACCCTGAACTGACCAACCCACACCTGAACGACCACCCCACACCTGAAAGGACAATCCTGAGCTGACCACCTGGACTGACCAACCGCCCACACCTGAATGACTCAACCCCACCATAACCTGAACTGACCAACCCCACAACGAACTGACAACCACACCTGACTGACCGAAACCCTACACCGAACTGACAAATCCACACCTGAACTGACAACAACCACAGCCACAGAAAGAGCTGACCAGACCACACCGGAGACGTATATACTGATCAACACGATTCTGCCCCACACCTTGAAACTGAGCAACGCCCCAAACCCTGAACTGACCAATATTCCCACACCTGAACTGACCACCCAGTAGGGCACTGAAGACAACCCACACTGAACGAACGCACCGAACTGAACACCTGAACTGACCACCCACACCTGAACTGACACCCACTACCTGAACTGACACACCCACACTGAACTGACCAAGCCCACCCTGAACTGACCAACCCCACACCTGAACTGACAACCGCCCAACCTGACCTGACCAACCCCAACTGAACTGACCAATCCACCCACACCTAGAGACTGACCAGGACCCCACACCTGAACTGAACCAAACCCACACCTAACTGACCATACCGCGAACTGACCTAAACCCCACAACCAAACAACTAACCAAGCGCTGAACTGACCAACCCAACGACCCGAACTAAGTCCAACCCAGCACCTGAATGACCAACCCCACACCTGAATCTGACCAATTCCCTGAACGACATCAAACCCACAACCATGAACTGACAACCCACACTGAAACTGACCAACCCCACACCTGAACGGGAGCGAACCCCGACAACCTGAACTTACCAAAATTCCAATAACCCCTGGCGACAATTAAGGAAAAAGAAATAGAGGAACAAATCGCCAAACAACCAAAAAAACCTACAAAAAAAATGGTAAAATCCTGAAAAATTGGGGAAAATTTGGGAAGAAAATCAGGGAACAAATGTTGGAATTTGGGATTTGGGGAAATTTTGGGATTGTTGGTGCTGACCTTCGAATCTGTCTCCCTCAAGAGCGACTCGTCAACGCCATCTGACGTCCGCGCTACCGATTCCTTATCGAAGAATCGATGTAGGCGACACCTAAATACCCAAAATCCGGAGAAAAAAAAAAATTTGTGGACCTCAAAAAATCAGAAAATTTTGACAACCAAAATTGATTTTGCACTCCCAAAATTTGAGTTTACTCAACACAAATTTGGCGTGTGGTCCCAAATTGAGATTTTAGCAAATTTCGGATTTTTTGAAACACAAATTTGGGTTGAACCAAATTCGAAGTTGCACCCAAAACGGATTTGACCCAAAATTTGAATCTGACCCAAAATTTGATTTCACCAAATGGTTTACTCAACACAAAACGAGGATTTTGACCCGCAAATTTGGGTTTGCCCTACATTAAATTTTTCTCAAATCTTGGATTTGGCCTGAAAATGGATTTTAACCCAAAATTGGGTTTCACCAAATTGAAGCTTTTAACGCCAAATTCGGGTTTTCCACCAAATATTTGGGGTTTTCATCATACAATTTGATGGTCGACCGAATTGATTCACTAAAAAATGGTGGAGGTACGAGGTTGGCGGGAGGAATTGGAGAAAATGGAAAATGGGGAAAATCGAAATGGGGAAAAAAAAATGCTGAAAAATTCGAAAAAATCCCCAAAGAATCACAAAAATCAGTGGAAAAATTCCAAAAAATGGTGAAAATCCCAAAAATTGGTCAAAACTTGCTAAACATACAAAAATTGGGAAAAAGGAAAGAAATGGGAAATTGGGATTTTTGCCCATATTAGAGTCCTTGAACCCTATGAATGAATATCCTGAAAAATTTGCATAAATCACATAAATTAGCAGAAATACCCTTGGGGTGGCGCTGTTATTTGTCACCAGATGGTGACGCGGTTGAATGGGCGAAAAAGTGGGGAAAAAATGGGAAAAAATGGGGCAAATTGGGGATTTTTTTGCCCAAATTAAACCTTGAACCCTAATAATGAATAATTCTGAATAAATTTGCATAAATTAGCATAAATTACCCTTTGGGGTGGCCGCTGTATTTGTCACACAGGATGGTGACGCGGTTGACGGAGCCGCAGCCGTGGAAATGCGCCTCCAACTCCTGGAGCTGGCGCCATAAATCCACCTGAAATATATTAAAATCAATAAATAAATTAGAAATATATATTTTCTTTTCGGGATCATTGGAATTTTATGGAATTTTTCCCGATGTTTCGGGTTATTTCGAATTTTCGCGGGTTTTTTCTGATTTTTCGCAATTTTTCCCTATTTTTATCTCCGTTTTCAAAATATTTTTAGATTTTTTGGTTCTTTCCTTGGGTTATTAGGAACTTTTAGGTAAATTTTATGGGAATTTTTTGGGGATTGGGGGATTTTGGGGGATTTTTGGTTTTTGGGGTTTTTGGTGGAAATGCCGCCTCACTCTCGTCCAGTGGCGCCATAACCATGAAAATTAATTAAAATTAATTAAAATTAAATTAGAAAATTAAATTTTACTTTCGGATCATTGGGAATTTGGGAATTTTGGAATTTTTTCCCGGTTTCGGGGTTGTGGGGTTATCCGCAATTTTCACAATTTTTTTGGACACTTTTTGGTTTTTTCGTTTTTGCTTTTTTTGAAGTTTCTGGGTTTTGAATTTTTATCTTGTGACGTGAGGATTTAGGATTTTTGGGAATTTTTTGGCAGGTTTTGTGAGAATTTTTGGACACATATTGGGCCATATTTGACTTTTTTGAGCCAATTTTGTTCTGCTTTTTGGGGGATTTTTTTCCCATTTTCTGATTTTTTTACTGAATTTTTGGTGAAATTCTTTCAGAATAGTCAGGAATATTTTTGAGGTAGTTTTGAGTTATTTTTGGTTATTTTCGGGTTATTTTTCTCACATTTCCACGTAGAGGAAAGCGAGCGTCGGCCTCCTTTCTCCTCCAGACATGATCACCGGGCCGGCCCTAAGAAAAAACAGAAAAAAATACAAAAATCCGGGAAGTTCAACAAAATTGGGCATTTTGGAACCAATTAGGATTTGAACAAAGTTGGCCTTTTTCCCAATTTCCGGCCAATCTTTCTCATTCTAACATTTTTTTTTTCCAATGAACCTTTTTTTTTATTTTCAGCATTTGCCAGATCTTGGGCCAATTTTTCCAAATTGGACTTTTTCTCATGTCGGGAGCCTAATTTTTCAATGTATATCAATTTTAGAGCCATTTAGAGCCAATGTTTTCAATTTTGGCCTTTTTTCCATCTTTCCAATTTTTGGCCATTTTTTCCCATTTTTTTCTGATTTTTTTCCCAATTTTGAGCACATTTTTCACCATTTGTTTGTCAATTCTGGCCCTTTTTGTCCCATTTTGGGCCTTTTTCATTTTTTCCAATCTTTCACATTTTGGCCCATTTTTCCATTATTTCGCATTTTTTTTCCAATTTTGGGCCCTTTTTTTCCCAATTTTCTGGTCTTTTTTTTCCAATTCTGAGCCATTTCACCCATCTGTTCCGTTTCCCCCATTTTTCCATTTTTTGAATATTCAACGGGTTTTTTTTGTTTCTGGGGGTTCTGGGGGTGTTTTTCATATTTTAGGTATTTGTGGGGTTTTCCATTTTGGGGTTTTTGCTCACATTTCCGGTGGACGGGCTCATATCAATGCTGTTTCCACCGATCATCTGCAGCTCTTTGATTCCCGCCTCCTCTCCATTCCTCACCCGGCGCCTTGAGGGCCTCCAACTCCTAAAAAAAACAAAAAGAACACCAAATCTTCGAAAATTACCCCAAAATTGCTGTGGCCTGAAATAACCCCCAAAGAGCAAAAAATTCCCCAAAAAATTGGGGTGGAAAGTCAAAAATTCGCACTAAAAACCGGTGAAAATGGATTAAAATGATTGAAATATCCAAGTGGGTGAGTGTAAAAAAATTCAGAAATCTCCAAAATTTTACCTCAAATCCCAAAAATCACACCCAAAATGTGATTTCAGAGTCATACGAAAACCCCAATAAGAGCCAAAATTCCCTAAAAAATTTGGGGTGGAAACGTCAAAATCCCCAAAAATTCATCCCAAAATCTCAAAAATTCACCACCCAAAATCCAACTCAGACCAAAACCAAATCCCATAGTTTACGCTCAGAGAATCCATTGTCCCCAAATCCCAACTACCTCAGAAATCCCATCCTCAAAATCCCCATTTTCCCCCTCAAATCCCATTTTATCCCCAAATTCCCCAACTTTCCCCATCGATTAAATTCCGATCTCCCTCAGAAACTCTCCATTTTTTTGCCCTCAGAAATCCCATTTTCCTCAGAAGCCATTTTCGCTCTAGAATTCCATTTTCCGCTCTAACAGAAATCTCCCTATTTTCCTCAGCCAAAGTCCATAATATTCCCTCAGTAAAGTCCCCATTAATGTAACTCGGGGCCCAAAATCCCAACTTTTTCCTCAGAATTCCCATATTTTAAAACGCAGAAAATCGGTCCATTTCACCCCATATGTCCCTACTTTTCCCTAGAAATTCCCATTTTCCTCAGAAGTCTATTCCTCGATTTATCCTAACTTTTCTCGCCTCATGTAAATAAGCCCCATATTTGTTCCCAAAGAGATTCACCTAAATCAACCTCCCTTTACCACTCAATCCCACACTTCTCTACCCAAAGAAATTTCCGTTAATACCTCCGACCAAATCATTTATTAAACAGTGCGCTCTACCAGATATTAAAAACAAATCCAACAGAAATTCTCCATACACAGAAAGTCCACTTTCCCTCAGAAATGCACCAATGTTATACCCCCAACTCACCTGCCAAATGTCCATTATTACCCCAACTCTCCCTCAGAAAAACCACATTTTCCCTCAGACATGTTATCACCATTTCCCTCAGAAATTACCATTTTCCCCTCTAAAGCTACAACACTTTCCCCTCAATCAATTCCACCATTTACCCAACTATTCCTCACACATCCCATTCTTTCCCCGTCAATTATGTTGTCCATTGTTCGCCCAAACTTTCCCATTCCCACCAGAACCCCCCATTGCTCTTTCCCTCACCCCTCTACCGCTATTCCCCCCATCCCTCATTCTGCCATTCGTGTCTCAATTCGCTCTCTCCCTGCTCCCTTGCAACCCAAAGTTCTCATTTTACCACTCGCTCAAAATTCCCAGATATTTTTCCCTCAGAAATTCCCTTTTTTACCGCTTCAGGAATTCCAGGTTTCCTGGCGAGGCATTCCGCATTCTCCCTCTCTAGATCATCCCACTTTTACGCCTCAGAATATTCCCATTCCCTCGAGTAAATTCTCCCGTTCCAACTCATATTCTTCGACTTATCCCATCAATAATTCCCCTGTTCCGCCTTCCTTCGCAAACTACGCGCCGCAATTTTATCCATTCATGAAAAGTTCCCAATTGCTATCGCCAGAAATGCACCTGTACCCTCCAAGCAATTCCCAACTGTTTCTCGCGAATTGTCTCGCACCAATTCGCCTATCCCTTCCCCCAATATAAGAAAACAATCTTCTCTTCATACAACCGCGCTATGTACCGCGACTCACCGTTCCGTAAATGCGCCTCGCAATTGAGGACAAGACTGCAGCTGGACGACTCTCCCTGTCCACCTCAAACGCCTCTACTTTTAACAAACTCTCAATCCCACTTTTCCGCACGAGAGATTACGTCAATTTAGCCTTTGTCCATACTTTTGCCCTCACACATTCCCATTCTCCTCCTGGCACAGATTGTCCATTTGTCCTTCAACTCAACATTTGTTCCCATTTCCCTCCCCAGAACCCGGCCTTCGATTTTACCCTGGCTGCCACCTGCTACCCTTGTCCAGCTTCCCGCCCCTCCTTCACTGCTTGCGGTTCTGCAACTGCGCCGCTCTTCGTGCCAGTGTTTCCCGCCCTGCTGCCCCAAATTTCCCCATTCTAGCCTCTAAAGCCCAAAACTTTTCCCATTGGTGGAGAGGTATCAGAATTCCCCACTTTCGCCTCAGTATCCATTTCCCCTCACAAATTCCGCAGCGTTACCTGCCAAGTCCCTCAGAAATCCCCATTTTTCCCCTCACAAACCCCTTCCCCCAAACCCAGTTCCTCTACCTGTCCACTCACCGGTCCTCAAGGCGCTCTCACCTGCTCCCTCCCAGCACGCCTCTCCTCCAGCTCTCGCGGCGGCTTCGGCGGCGGTCGCCCTGGTCCGAGCGTCCCCGATGCGTAACGATCGAAGACAGCGCGGCGGCTGGCTAACAGGCGGCGCGCGGTCCGGTTCCCCACTGTTTCGGACCTGAGCGCGCCGCCCTTCGCCCGCCTCAGCCCGCGGCGCTCCCTGCTAAGGCCCCGCACCGGTCCCCCCTCTCCCAACGCGCTTGTCCTTCCGCGCGCCCCTGCCCTCCCGAGGCCGTTGCCGTAAGGCGGGGAAGGGTCTCCGCTTCCACCGGCACCTCCCGGGACCGTCCCCGTTCCCACCGCGGCTCCTCCGGCAGCCGCCGCCGCCATGGCCGCCATGGCCGCCCGCCCGCGCTGTGAGGGGGAGGTGTGAGGGAACAGCCAATCACAGAGCGCCGTGGGCGGGATTATCTCTGCCTCAACCAATAAAATTCCACAATTCATGACCGACAGCTAATGCAACCAATAAAAATGCGAGAAGGCGGTAACCGATCGCGGCGGCGTTGTCCAATCGGGTTAAAGGAGGGCGGGGCTAAGACGGCGGCAGCCAATAGAAACAGAGCGGCAGCCAATGGAAGCGCGCGGAAGCGGCGGCTAACGGCGATAAAGCGGGGGCGGGGCTTGAGCGGGGTTAACCAATAGGAAAGCGCGTTACAAGAGAGAAGGCGGGGTTAGGGAGCAACGACCAATAGAAACGCGCGTAACGGCGGAAATGGGATCAGCAGTCAGCCAATCAGCGCTCAAGGGTGGGGCTACGTGTAAACTGACCAATAGCAATGCGCGGTGGGCGGGGCTTGGCTTTAAAGGCGCCTCCGCCGCTTTTCCCCGGTCTTTCATTCACGCGCGCCGCTTAATTATTATAATCAAAGCATTAATTAATTAATTAAGGCATGAACGGGTCTGAGTGACGGCTTAGGGTGCGGAGAAAGGGTTACTTAGTATGCAAAGCGAGCTAATTAGCATATAATTAACAGTAACGGGCTAATTTCTCTTTGGTTGTTCATTAAACCCAATTATTAATTACGGCCGGCGTTAATTAACGCGATCGCAAGGGGGTTAATTAAAAAACAGACCGCGGTCCCTTTAAGAGTCACCGGGGCCAGCGAGGAGTTAATTAATAACGCGTTAATTACGGCCCTGGTGGTTAATGAGTGATCCATTAACGCGAACGGGGAGCAATTAATGGGGCAAGAACCAACACCACACAAGCATAAACCACACCATCACGCGCGAGCGCACACCACACGCCCGCAGCGAGAAACACCAAGCGGAAAAAAATAACAGCGCGCGCGCAACCTTCCTCCACTGGGAGACACAGCGCGTCTTCGGGGCTCCCATCAATACCAACCAACACACCACCACACCACCCACGGCTCTCAACAACCAAACTCGCGGAAGAATACTCAAGGGTGCGCCGGTCCTCAGATACACCGGGGACGGACTTTGCGCCAGGAAGAGAGGAGTGTTTTAGGGGAAGCGGCAAAAGATTAAAAGGGGGCCGGATGGGAGGATAATATATAGAAAGAGTAAAAAAAAAAAAGTTAAAAAAGGGAGAACCCACTCCTATAAGACATGGCAAAATCGGGTACCGAAAAAAGGGGAATAATAGCCGAAAATGCCGGCGAAAGCTGGCTGCAAGGGAGAGAGCCGAAAATCGGACCGCAAACGCTGCCGTGCCAACAAGTAGACATATGGGCCGGCTCAATACTCGAGTGATCAACACGAAAGCTCTAAACATTGCTGCGAAAGGCGCAAGAAAGTGATATGATTAAATGCCACAAATGCCACAAAAGTGAGAGTGCCACGGGAAGATTTGACATCCAAGAAACAGGGCTCGAACACAGCCGCAAAGGACCCAACAATCACGCCTAAAAGTACCACAATAAATATAACACACAGTCCCAAAGTGCTCAAACACAGCTCATAACAAAATGAACATGACCACTTGTACAAGAACGTCGCAGATAAACAAAAGCGGACGCCTATATAAATGAGCCAGACTCCGCACAACAGGCAGAGCTCCTAAAGAGAGTCAAATCTCCTCAAGAATATTCCTCTGAATGCTGCTCAGAAAAGTCACCAAAAGTGCTCCACCTTCACGAAGCACAAATGTACTTCCCTAATCCCTCCCTCTCACACCCCGAAATTCCCTTCAAACAAAACCTCCAAAATCCACCTACAATAACTTACAAAGTATGCAATGCACCAAAGACCCAAAAAATCTGCCTCACAGAACCCAAATTAATACCACAAAACCTAAAAAAGCCGCCATGACCTACATATAGCAAAATCTTCTGCACCAAAATATCCAAATCCGGCGCCTACAAAAAGGCAAACATGCGACAAGAATCTCAAAAATTTCGCTCGAGACAAACAACCTAATCCCTGCACAAGCATCAGCAACTCACTAGGGACCATGTTCACCCAAATTCCGCTCGACATATCCACCCCACAACTTTCTCTTCCTTTAGCCCCTTCATACTAATACCTTTTTACCCATAATCTCCTTTTCCTCTCAAATCGAGCCGCTTGCCCGCCTTGTTAGATAGTGTCTTTGGGGGCATTGATATTTCTACCGCGCAGCAGGCCTCTGAGACCGGTTGTTTATTCGCAGCAGCCGGCCACCCGCCTATTGTTATGCCAATGAGGTTTTAAACCGCGGGCACTCCTCGATTAAAATTACACATATCACAGAATATGGCGCCTCTTCCTATAATAGAAAACCGTCCGCGGCAAATGCAAATTACACAGTCCAAACCAACCCCTCTCATACAGGCCACCCCTCTCGCTCCTGGCCACGCCCGCTTGTCCCCTCTCGCGCCCCTCATCCCCACACGCAACTAACGCCCCATTAGCATTGCTTCCCGATGGGGGCCCGTCGCGTTAATGGACACGTCATGTAACCACCAAGGCGATATAACGGCGTTATATAACCTCCCGCTGGCCTGGGATCAACCAGGGACCGCGGTCTGTTTTTTAATTAACACCCTATCGATCGGTAATTAATCGCCACGGCCGTAATAATATATGGGGTTTAAATGAAAACAACCAACAAAACCGTTAACCCTGTATAATGCGATAGGCTCGCGTTGCATACTAAGTAGCCCTTTCTACTCCGCACCGCCTAAGTCACCCCGCATTTTACTCACGCAACTCGTTCCATTGCCTAATTTAATTATTATGCTTTGACTTATTCATACAATATTAAAAAATATAAAGCGTCGGCCGACGGATATGAATAAGACGCGAGGAATAAGCGGCGGAGGCGCCGTTAAAGCGAAGCCGGCCGCCAAGAGATAGCTATTGATCAGTAACGGTTAGCTCCCACCGCCGTTGAAGCGCTGACTGGCACGCTGCTGATACCGCCATTCCGCGTTACGCGGCGTTTCAACGGTGGCTTTCATAAGAGCCCCGGCTCTCTCTCAGTGTAACGGTGCGCTTTCCTATTGGTTAAGCTTGCCCAGCCAAGCAGCGCGCGCGCCGCTTATCGCCGAGCCCCACGCTCCGGGCGCGCTTCCATTGGCTGCACGCTGCTGTTTTCTATTGGCTCCGCGTCCTTCGAGCACCCGCACTCGCTTAACTCCCGATGGAACAAGGCAGTCCGGTCCCGCGATCGGTTACCATTGCTTTCTCGCATTTTTATTGGTTCGACATAGCTGGTCGGTCATAATTTGGACATTGTTTAACTTGGTTGGATGGTCAGGAGGAAAATACGCCGCCCAGCTGCGCTCTGGGATTGGCTGGTCCCCCCCCACCCCGGTCACACCCGTCCCCTCACAAGCTGCGTGCAGGGCGGCCATGCGGCCATGCGGCGGCTTGCTGCCGGATGGACCGAGTGGGAACGGGACGTCCCGGGAGGTTCGCGGCTGGAAGCGGAGACCCGTCCCCGCCTGTCACGGAATCGGCTGGGATGCGGCGGGACAGGCAGCGGAAGGATGCGCGCGTAGGGAGGATAGGGGGAACCGCGGCCGTGGCGGAGCGGCCTGCGGAGGGAGCGGGGAAGGGGCGGGAAGGGGCCGATGCGCGGAAACAGATCCGGGGCGAACGTCGCCAGCCGTTAGCCCTTGCCTGTTGCCGATGCGCGACCGCTTCTTCATCGTCATCATTCGGGAGCGGCGCGGGACCTTTGCCCGACAAGAAACGCGTCCCGTCGAGGAGCTGGAGGTAAGGAGACGCGGGTGCTGCGAGGGAAGGGGCGGGTAAAGCGCGCCAGATGAAGGACACTTCCGGTGAGTGAGACGGAGGGTGCAAGATGGGGGTTTGGGGATAAGGGGAATTTGTGGAGTGGAAAAATCGGGGATTATCTGAAGCGGATTGAAAGGGGGGTAAGATTGGAAATGTTGAGGGAAAATGGGATCTCTGCAGGGAAAAGTGGGAATTATCTGAGGGAAAAGTCATGGACTTTGAGAGGTAAAAAGGGAAAATGTGGGGCAAGGGAAGGCGAGACAGGCGCCATTGAGGACCCGGTCGAGGGAGGGAGGGAGGGAAAAGAACACGGGAAAGGGGAGGGGGGGAATGGGGGTTGCTGGATGGAAAATTTGAGGGGAAAAATGGAAAATTTTGAAGGGGAAAGAGGGGAAAGGTGTGAGGGCCAAGAGGTTGGGCGTAAGAAAGAATTCCTGAGGGAAAAGTTTGGGAATCTGTGAAGTAGGGTAATAAGGGAATTTGGGAAGGGGAAGGGCGGGAAAGGCGGCCCATTGAGGAACCGGCGTGAGTGGAGACGGGAGGGAAGACTGGGGATTGGGTGAAAGGGGGAATTGTGAGTGGGAAAAGTGGAAATTTGTGGTAGGGGAAAAGGTGGGGAATGCTTTGTGGGTAAAATGGGGAATTTCGCTGAAGGTAAGAGAGTGGGGATTTGAAGGGGAAAAGGGGGATACATTCCTGAGGGAAAAATAGGAAAAATATGAGTGGAAAGGGAATTATCGAGGGAAATGGAATCTCGTCCGAGGTAAATAGTGGGATTTGAGGGGAAATGGAAAATTTCGAGGGAAACCCTGGAAATCTGCAGGGAAAAAGGGAATGTCTGAAGAGGAAAAAACTTGGGATTTGAGCAAGGTAAAAAGGAAATGGGGAAGGGAAGGCGGGAGAAAGGCCCATGAGGACCCGGTAGTGAGGGAGGGGAGGGCAAAGGCGGAAAGGGGAGGGGAATGGGGGGGTCTGGGAAGGGGTAATAATGAAGGTGAAAATGGAAAATTTAGGGGAAAATGGGAATGTGTGAGGGAAAAGTTGGGGTAAAATGGGAATTTCTGAGGGAAGAAGGTGTGGATTGAGGGGAAAAATGGGAATGTCTGAGGAAATGGGAAATTCTGAGGGGAAAATGGGAATTCGGAGGGAAAAGTTGGGAAATAAAACGGGGAAGGTGTGAGGGAAAGGATTGGGTAGGGGAAATGAATTTTCTGAAGGGAGGAAAGGAACTCTGAGGAAAATTGGGTTTAGGTAAAAAGTATGGGAAATTTTGGGTAAAAAGGGAATTCTTTGGAAAAAAAGTGGGGATTTGTCGAGTGCGTAGAATACGGGGGGATTTGGGGAAAAAGAGGCGGGGAATGAACGTCTGAGGGAAAAGTTGATATAAATGTGGAAGTTCGAGGAAAATGGAAAAGTCTCGAGTGAAATAGTGGGAATATGGGGTGAAAAGGAGTATTGCTGCGGAAAATGGGGATCTGAGGGAAAAAAAGTGGGAATTTTGGGGTAACCGATAATGGCAGGGTGCTGAAAGAAGAAAATGGGAACCTTCGAGGGAAAAAATGGAATTTCTGAAGGGAATGGGAATCCTGAGGAAAAGGACTTCCTGGAGGGTAAAAATGGGAATTCTGAGGGTAAAAATGGGAAGTTCTAGGAAAATATCGACATTAAGAGGAACAAAGTTTGGGGAATTCTTGAGGATAAATGGGATTGAGGGGGGAAAATGGAGATGTGGGGATGGGAATCTGAGGTAACAGTTGGAGATTGAGGGGACAATGGAAGTTCTGAGGTAACATGGGAATTTGGGTTTGGGATTCCGATTGGATTTAAGGGGGTGAATTTTGAGATTTGGGATGAATTTTGGGGAGGTGTGACGTTTCCACCCCAAATTGTAGGAATTGGGCCTCTTTGGGGGTTTTCGACAATGCAGGACGGCTGAAACAATATTTGGGGTCAATTTTGGGAATTTGAAAGTAAAAATTTGGGATTTTCATGATTTTGTTCGGCTGCTCCACATTGGAAGCTCTTCATTTTTAAACTCAGAATTTCAACGTTATTAGTGGGCGATTTTTGAACGCTTCCCACGGGCCAAATTTTTTGGGGAAATTTTTTGCTCTTGGGGTTTTCAGGCACCCAAAATCAAATTTTGGGTGAAGTGAAGATTTTGGTTGGTTTTGTTTTGTTTTTTTAGAGGCGAGCATACAAGGCCCGGTGAGGAAATGGAGGAGGAGGCGGAGAAACTCAAAGAGTCGCAGAATGGGTGAGAAAACAGAGAATATGATCCCTCCACCGGAAAAATGGTGAGCAAAAAACGCCACCAAAATGAACCCAAAATATAAACCAAAATATTAAGAAGAGACAGCCCTCACCGCACAACCCTAGAAAACAGAAAAACCCGTAAATATTCAAACACAATATGGAAAGAAAGGGGGTGAAACGGCAAAAAATGGACGAAAGAAATTGGCTCAAAATTGGAAAAAGGATAAAGACAAAAATCGGGGAATACAAAGCCACACAAATGGAAAAATATAATGGAAAGTAAGTGGAAAAATAGGGCCAAAGAAGTAAAAAGAAGTGGGAAAACTGGAAAAAAGGCCCAAATGGGAAAAAAATGCCCAGAATGGAAAAAAAATGGTGAGGAACAATGGCTGCAAAATTGAAAAAAAATCCAAGAAAAAAGAATGGGAAACATGCCAAGAAATTGGAAGTAAAGATGGGAAAAAAGGCAAAAATTGGAAAAAATGTGCTTCTAAATGGTCTAAATGAATACAAATATGGAATAAAAAAATTAGCGTCCGAATTATTGAGAAAGGCCAAATTTGGAAAAAATTGGCCCAAAATTGGAAAAAAATTGCTGAAAAATAAAAAAAAGGGTCAAGATTGGAAAAAAATGGCTAGGAAATAAAAAATGCCCGAGTAATGGGAAAAAAGGCCAAATTTGGTTCAAAAATCCTAAAATTGGTTCCAAAATGCCAAATTTTGTTGAAAATTCCCCATTTTTGATGATTTCTTTTCTGTCTTTCGTTTTTTCAGCCGGCCCGGTGATCATGTCCCTGGAGGAGAAAATGGAGGCCGGTGCGACGCTGCTTCGTCATCGTAGCGGGGGAACTTGTCGTGAGGAAATATAACACAAATAATGTCAAAAAATAACTCAGAAAATACCTTCAAAATAAGTGATACATGAAAAGATCCTGAAAATTCACAAAAAATTCAGGAAAAAAAACCCCATGAAAAATTGGAAAAAAAATCCCCCCAAAAAAGAACAAAAAATTGGCTCAAAAAAGGTTCAAATATGGCCCAAAAATATTCCCAAAAATTCCTCCAAAAACCTGCCAAAAAATTCCCAAAAAATTCCTAAAAATCATCCAACGTCCACAAGAAATAAAAATTCCAAAAAAACCCCAGAAACTTCAAAAAAAAGCAAAACGAAAAATACCCAAAAAAGTCAAAAAGTGAGAAAATGGCGAAGAAACGCCCCAAAGAACCCCGCGGGAAAAGGGGGAAAAAATCTTCCAAAAAATATTCCCAAAAATGCCAAGGGTCCGAAAATAAAAACTAAGATTGATATTTCTAATTTAATTGTTATATTTTATTATTGTGCAAGTGTGGATTACGCGCGACGGCCGAGGAGTTTGGAGGCGCATTTACACCCAAAAAACCCCGCAAATAAACTGAGCGTACACTCAAACAGCCCCAAAAATAAACCGCTCAATAAATCCCCGAAAAATTTGCATAGAAGAATTCTCATGTAAAGCCTAATTATAACCCAGACATAGAAAACCCGCGAAAAAAATCTAAAAATTACTGTTTGAAAAAAAACGGGAATGACAAATGGGAATAGAAAATTGCACGTAGAAAAACATGAGAAAAAACAGGTCGCGGAAAAGGGTGCGAAAGGAAACCGACCGAAAAAAAATGGAAAAAATTGCGCAAAAAATTCCATTGACCGAAATAAAATTATTTGCGAATGTTCTAAGTGTTAATTTAATAAGATTTATAAGTAACTGTTTCAGTGATTAGCGCCACGGTGAGGAAGTAGGAGGCGCATTTATCCACGCGGCGTGCGGCGTCACGACGGGTAGCCATGCCTGTTTTGGAAGCAAGATATCGATTGCGTCACGCAGTAAGGGCATGTTATTGCTAATGTAATGGCTAATGGGTATTCAGAAATATTGATTATGTTGTAAGGGTTTAGTATTAATTTGGCAAAAAAATCCCTAATTTTCCTTCCCAGTTTTTTATCCCAATTTTTCCCCACTGGTTGCCAAATTCAAGCCTGGCCCGTCAAGTCAAGCGCGCTGCGGACAAATCACGAGCGGCCATGACGGCCAAAAGGGGAATTGAGCTAATGTTGCAGAATTGTATTCCGATATATCATGTACCTGAGGTCAGGTTACATTTCGGGCGAAAGAAAAATCCCCAAATTCCCCTGGGCCGAATTTGCCTCATTTCTCCCGCAAGTGTATTGTCATTTTGTGTAGCCGAGTTGTACTCTGTCAGTATGGGGGTTCCCCAGTTTTGTGGGAATTTCCCCTGATTTTTGGTGATTGTGGGATGTTGTTCAAATTTTTCCGGCCCATTGTTGTCTTCCATGCATTTTTCCCACATTTTGCCCCATTTGTCCCATTCCAGTTTTGATTTCTCCAGCAATTTTCGTAGCTGCTTCACCGAATTGTCCTCCGCAGACGCCTCTGCCAGCGTGCTGCTCAAGTTTGTGGAAAAAATACTCAAATTGGGGGAACATCCCATTATGGATAACAAAGCCCCAAATATTCAGTGTGGAAGACTTCGAAATTTGAGGTATAAAAAGTTCTTCGAATGGTGGGGTGAAACCCAAAATTTGGGTCAAAAAACCAAGATTTGGTCACAAATTTCTGAAGTGTTGTCCAAAATCCGAATTTTTGGTTCTTCAGGTTCGCTAAGCTACATCGGAATTCACGCGATCATAGTGAAGATCGGTGCGGAGGCATGGCGTAGTGAGCGAGTCGCTTTCGAGAGGAGGAACAAGACAAGCAAGCACTCAAAAATTCGCCAAATTCCTCCCAAATCCCCAAAAGTACTACATTGCCTTTGGATTGTTCTTCCGCGAATGCGCCGAGGTTGTAGATCGTGATTTTCTCTCGGTTCCATGTATTTTGTGGTTTTTTGAGGATTTGGTTGGCGATTTTTGTTCGCTCATGTTTCCTATGTCGGATTTGGATTGTCAGGTCAGGTGTGGGGAGTTGTGTCAATTCAAGAGTGTGGTATGGCATTCAGGTGTGGGCGGTCAGATTAGGTGTGGGGTGTTCAGAGTTCAGGTAGTGGGTTGTCATATCAGGGGGTGTGTTGCATCTCAGTGTGTGGGGTGGTCAGTTCAAGGGATGTGGGTTGTACAGTCTAGGATTGTGGGTTGTGTCAGTTTCAAGTGGTGGGGTAGGTCTAGAGATTCAGAGGTGTGGTGGCAGGTCAGGTGGGGGATGGTTCAGTGGTCAGGGTTGTGCAGGTCTTCAGGTGTGGGCCTGCTGCCACCATGGTCAACTATGGCCCATGTCCACACAGGGTCACCAGGTCACTAGGGTTTGCACTCAATGGGGTCATATGGTGTCCACCGAATAGGTCAGCATAGGTGAAACTATGGTCACTGAGAAGCACTATGGTACCATGGTCACTCTAGTGGTCACATGGTCAGTAATGGTCCGACTATGTCAGCGGTATGGTCACTAATGGGTGTCGACGATAGGTCCACGATGGTCCACTCTGGGTCACGATGTCAGCGTGATGGCACTAGTCACGGATGGGTCCAGCGCATGGTGCATACATGGCACGGATGGCCATGCATCTAGGGTCAGCTATTGGTCACGCATGGTAACTAGTGGCCACTTGTGGTCACTGTGGTGCACCAGGTCCTAGGTCACCATGGTACTACGGGTGTCAGCGGGTGGTCACGTGGGCACTTGGCATCGCAGGTCACCATGGTCACATGGTCACCACTATGGGTCACTCATGGGTCAGTCTAGATCACTATGGTCACAGGTACTATGGTCACTATAGGTGCACGCATGGTCACTATGTTGCAATATGGGTCAGCGGTAGGGTCACTAGGTCAGACTATGGTCACTTAATGGCTCACCATGTGGTCACGCATTTGTGTCGCACTTTTAAGGTACTGTGGTCACGATGGCACCATGTCACTCATGCGGTATGAAGTCACATGGTCACTAGGGTCACGATGGTCGATCTATGGTGCACGATGGCACTATGGTACACGATGGGTAACCAATGGTCACATATGGTACTATGGCTATATGGTCACCATGGAGTCACTAGGTAACCATGGGTACCTCTGGTCTCTGTGGTCACGTGGGTCAGTGGTCACTGGATAATGGGCCCGGTCACCATTGTCACCATGGTCACATGGTTCAGGGTATGGTCACCAATGGTCACCAGGTCACCGAGGTCAAGACATAGGCAC
>VKON01001642.1:0-13067 GCA_009741485.1 Malurus cyaneus samueli
CCATTTCTCATCCAATTGGATTCCTCGGGATGTGGCCATGAGAGGGGAAAACAAGGAAACCTTGCGCAGCTGCACATAACAGCATCACCCTGAGGTGCTCAGACAAGCTGCCCTGATCTTCCTGGGCATTCCATCACTGAACTCCCAACGTGTAATTGGGCGAAAAGCAGGAAGAAGAAAACAGTAGGAAAGGAGAGAAACAGCAAGACAGCACCGGAACTCCATCCATCCAGAGTCACTGATGGAACCCGAGAATAACGAGCACAAATGTGACCCACCGCAGCAGCAGTCTCCTCTACATAATGAAAAACACGTAGAAAGAGACAGAGGAGCTTGCCTTTCGCTTTCTTTGGCTGTGTGTGTGAATTTCATTGGTACTGGCCGGATTCAGGAGAAAAAATGGATCGTGAGCGGCCCCCCCGACTGAACGGAATCACTTTGTCCTTGTGCTCATCATTCTGTACAGTGTTGTATATATGATGGTTTTTAGAATGTTTTAATTTTTATGGTGCCTGCTTTTCATGTCATAATGAATTCATGTGCTGCAAAGAATGCTTTAGTATTCTTAATTTCCTAATTGCTCAAAGTGTAAAAAAAGAAAAAAACAGGAAATAAAAAAAATTTTTTTTTTTTCCAGATATTAAAGCTCGTCGAAAATAATATCGAACTGATGGATGGGAAGTTTTTGGGAGGAGGAAGAGCAACTAACTTTATATTACTTAGTGTTTATTTATCTCATCAACACTTTGGGTTTTTATTTTTTTACTTAATCACAATCTTTTTACTTCTTACTGTAGATTGTTTTTAACTATACCACTGGACTCAAAAAAAAAAATAACTACTTATTTTAAAAGCTTTCTAAGAAAATGAATCTATTCCCTGATATTGATTCCTCACTGCAGAATTTTGGGAAGCTATTCAACTCTTACAGAAGCTCAAAAAACTCCTTTTTGGTCTTTTTTTTTTTTTCAAATATGATTTTGGGAGGAATTTTAGCTGGAATTTTTGAGTGATGCTTGTCCCTGCAGTTGAGCTCAAACACCACAGACTAGAACATCCATGCCTGTGCTATGGCTGCGGTAAACTCTGAGTTATTTTTGCTGACATGCTTCAGAAAACAGGAGTTTTATGTAACACTTTTCCACTCTCATATACTCTGCTTGCACTACACGATGTGTGAGCAGATAGTTGACTTTACATCAGCTTTAGTAAAACAACGCTGCTCTTACAGAAGCAGAAAAATCGCCCTCTAAAAAAAGCTGTGCTCCGTGGTCAATTAGGTGATTCTGCCTATTTTGCTCTTAATTGCTCGGTTCACTTGCATCAGAGAAACGTCACATTTCCTCACCATAAATCAGCTCTGTCCCGAGGCGCCGTCGAATTTACTGCTGGATCTGCATGCCTGTGATGTGCGCCTCCGGTTGTTTGTTCAGGTCAGTGCTGCGGCTCGGAGAGGGGCAGGCAGGGAAGTATTCATGGCTGCAGTCAGAGTGATCCGTAGCGCGAATTGATGATGTAGGTGCGAGCAACTGTGGAATTCTCAGAGTCTTTATTTAATATGAGGAACTGTTTTAGAGGCTCTGCCAGCGAGCTCGTGTGGCATGAGGGTGAAGTTTCCCTCTCTTCTGTTCCATTTCCTTCCAAAGGATGGGGAGAGCTTTCCCAGCCTGTAAATTGTGGTTTTCTCGATAACTGTGTTTTGTTTTCCAAACGATCCTTTATAGCAAATTCCTGTGCTCATGCAGTGTTTAATGGCCCTGAGAGGTTCCTCAAACTAAGAGCTGCACTTCCCAATCGGGCCTCGTGGTACAAACTCCAAATCTCATCTGTGTGTTGTGTTTTACAAATGTGCCAGGCTGTGTGTGGGATTTTGAAAATCAGGCTTCTGAGGAGTTGCTCTCAGACCAAATTGTCACTTTTTATATCAATCTGACAGCTCTAGGTGGGCTGCGTGGTGCTGGAACCCGGGCTGAGTGAATCGTGCCCTCTTTCCTCTCAGCGAGTCGTGGCCAAACCACACTTCCGCCAAAGCCAGCAGCTAATTCTGTCAGAGGGGCATCCTGGTGGATGCCTAAAATTCAGCTGTCTTGGCCATAAGAATCCACGGCCTTGCTAAAACTCAGGACAGTGGACAGAGATTGACGAGCAATCCAAAGCATCGTACAGAGTTCCACCTGATTATATTCAGGAGCCTACGTTCACCAGCGGGCAGGTCCCACACTGCACAATGGACAATGGCGCTCCATCGGCGTTTTTGCACCCTTTCTCAACTTGCTGTCCATTTGCACATCGAGGGTGACCCAAGAGCTAGCCAATGCAGTCACAAACTCCAAGCTTGGCTCCCCCAATTCTCTGTTTCTTCCATCTCTTGGGGCTGGCACAGGAGGTTGTCCTTGAGTTTGGGGCTACATTGCACTTGAGGAATTGTTTTGTGTAAAAATTGGAGAGGCAGGAGTCGATGCACGCGTTGTCTGTGGAGTCTGGCGAGTTAGACACTGAAGATCCCAGGGCGTAACAGAACATTGGAAATAGAGAAGCTGAAATCACTGAGCCTGGGGACATGCTGTTCATTTCCATGGTTTGCTCTCTTCCTCTGCACTGCAGTTGGGTGTCAGAGCATCCCAATGCCACGGGAATTCCTTGTCCCATGGTTTGTGCCACAGCTGAGCTCATGCAGAAGAGCTCGTTATGAAATGCAGAACGAGGAGCTGATTTGATTTGAACCTGTGTTGGGATCTCCTGTGTCTCTCATCTGCCCCATTTCTGTGGGAATTCATCCCTAAATGGCCTCAGTGAGTCTTTGCTTTCCCCACCCTGACGGGATGGCCTGATTTGTTTATCACCTCTTTATCCTCCTGCTGCCTCCACACCAAAGGTCCCCACTCCAATTTCACTCAAATCCACATTTCTGCTTGCAGAGGTGACCCATCCGTAGCAGATTCTGCCCAGGGAATTGTCAGGATCCACAAGGGCCAGGTTTTCACCATTTGGGACCAGGCAGGGATTAACCTCCCCCAGGTGCCTCCCTTTGCTCAGCCTTGAGAGCAGCACCACACTTTGTGACACAAATTTGACCACACTTTGTGACACAAATTTCCCTGAAGGAAGCAATTCAGAGGTGTCAAGTTCTTGGATAGAGGGAAAAATCAGAATTTCAATGGCCACTGATTTTAATTTCTTGAAAAGCAGCTTGAATTTACTTAGGCAAATTCAGCTCACAGGGGTAGGAAAAAAGGAAAAGCCCTTGATTCCATTTCCCCCGTGTGGGAGAGTGGATTTTATGGGTGCACAAATCCGTTCCCAACAAGTCCCACATCAAACCATCCCAAATTTGTTGGGCAGGTCTTGTTTGCTTTTTGATCACATTTTTCAGCGGGAAGCTCAACACAAAGGTCAGTCCCTTCGCTGCTTTCTCTAATTGACATTTACGATTACTGAGATGTCTCCCGTGATGCCATAAATTCTGAGGGTAAAAAATGTTTTAAAATTCAGTTTTGTCTTAGCAGAGGCATTTTTCTTTACCTTGGCTGTGGTTCTGTGTGGCTTTCCAGAGGAAAAGGATAAAAAGTTGGCGGTGTGAATGTAAATATTTATGAATAAGGGATTGATGGGAGTGCACATTCATCTGCATACACTCACATCAAAAACACATTTTAATGTCCCCATACTTCACTGCACTCACTGGTTGAGCTCTCCACCTCTTTGCTCCATGTTAAACACCTTTCCTGCCAGTTCTGGTGGCCTTTTTGGATTCCATCCTGTGCTGGAAGTTTGTTGTGGTTGAAGCTGGGCTGTGACATCCCCTGCACAAACCAGGTAAGGCTTTTCCAGTTTGKACCCACAGCTTTCCCTGTGACAAATCCATAAATCTGAGCACGTGCAGAGATTCCCCCATGGAAAACAGAGCAACATCACTCAAAAAAAACCATCACTCAAGTTTTGCTTTCAGACCGTGCGAGGTGCAAGCTGGAAATCAATCACTCTCTCAGCACACCAACCTGCTTCTGGCTCGGTGATAATTGAAAATCCCAGCAGGACACGGAGACAGAGGAGACACAGAGAACAGATTTATTCCTTGAGCCGTTCCCTTGGTGCTCCCACTGCCTGTGAGGGGACACAACCAAACCCTTTTACCCAAACCCTTCACCCAAACCCTTCACCCAAACCCTTCACCCAAACCCTTCACCCAAACCCTTCACCCAAACCCTTCACCCAAACCTTCACCCAAACCCTTCACCCAAACCCTTCAGCCAAACCCTTTTACCCAAACCCTCACCCAAACCTTCACCCAAACCCTTCACCCAAACCCTTCACCCAAACCCTTCACCCAAACCCTTCAGCCAAACCCTTTTACCCAATCCTTCACCCAACCCTTCACCCAAACCCTTCACCCAAACCCTTTACCCAAACCCTTCACCCAAACCTTCACCCAAACCTTCACCCAAACCTTCACCAAAACCTTTTACCAAAACTTTCACCCAAACCGTCACCCAAAGCCTTCATTTGAACCATGAGAGCTCATCCACAGAGGCACAAAGTGGGTCCCTGACTGATTCGGGGCATTTCCCTGCCATGGAGGTCTCTGATCCCCTCTAAGTTGGTTGCTCCCTTCCCCTCCAGGATTTGTGAGCACTGAGACCCTCAAAATCTCCTGATTTTGGAGCATTTCTGCATCCAGGATTTGTGGGCACTGAGACCCCTCAGAATCTCCTGGTTCTGGAGCATTTCCACATCCAGGATTTGTGGGCACTGAGACCCCTCAGGATCTCCTGATTCTGGAGCATTCCTGCATCCAGGATTTGTGGGCATTGAGACCCTCAGGATCTCCTGGTTCAGGATCTCCTGGTTCTGGAACATTTCTGCATCACCAGAGCTGTGCCCATCACCATCACAGTAAAGCTGACGTTGGCTCCCCCGTGCCAGGAGGAGGAATCAGCTCCAAAGCCCCGTTTTTGATCCCACATCACACAGGAACTGTGTCACCGTCACCATCCCCAGGATTTTCAAGTCTAAATCATCATCTCTAAATAGATCAATTCCTTTTGCTGTTCCAGTCAGAGCCAGTGTGGGCAGAGCAGCACGAGTTCTTTCCCTTACCCCACTCCCCAGCACGTGGCCAAACCAAAGCCAAAGCCGTGACAGAAATGTTTCTAATTTGTAATCTTTGCTTTTTTTTCTTACCAGGTTCCTTGAGAAAAACAATCTGCACGAAGCCACAGCATGGAAAACAAGCTGTCCCTGCATCACCAAGTGTTAAAGCCCTCTGATAATTTACCTGGAGTAAAAGGAAAAAAAAAAAAAAAAAGAGCGAGCAGACAAAAGTTGCTGGAACTGTTAAGGGGAGGCTCAGCAGCGGAAGAGTGGAGGTAATTAACATTTTCTGCTGCGCTGATTTGTGTGTGCCAACGTAATTTATGCACTCAGGAACCTCTCAAACAGATCCTGCAGGAAGTGGCTGCCGAGGAAAAGATGTCAGCGCTGAGCTGAAAAGACACCTGTCAAAGCCAAGCCCAAATTCCTGCTCAGATGCAACAAAGATCTGCATGATCTGAGAAAACCTGAATGGCTGCTGAAGGAGAAGCCAGAAAAAGAACCTGGATAGACAAGAAAAGGCAAAGGTTTTTGAGGAGAGAGAGGAGAAAAGGAGGTAGGAAAAGCCTGATGTGACTTTAGAGGGAGAGATCAAACTTTAAAGGGATCAAACTTTAAAGGAGTCAAGGAAAGAGAACATAAATATTCTAAATAGTGAGGGATAGAGAGAAGGAGCTGGGTGGATCTGAAGGGCATGATTTTCTATGGATTTTATTGCACCTCGAGGCTCTCCCATGGATAAGGCCAAGGAAACACATATCCAGTATTTCCTATTGGGATAATCTGGCTCGAGCAAGTTCCCATTTTCCCCCACAGAATCTGAGCACAAACCCATTTGTTTCTGCTCCCCAAGCCCTTGGGATGTCACACCAGCAGCACTGTGTGCACTGGGAACGGGAAAAAAGAGCAAACCAGGGGAAAAGCCAGTCCTGGGAACCCTGGAATTGTGCTGGGAGGCAAAAAGTGGGACACAAACCTGGGACCCATAATAACTGCGAGGTCAGTGAGGGGCATGGGGGGGCTGAAAGCTCCTCAGGACACTCAGAACCCACAGAGTGGGCACAAATGGGGGCAATTGCTCACCCTGAACAGGTTTTTGTGCAATCCAGAGGGAGCTGCACCTGGAAAAGTAAATCCACCTTTTCCTGAGATTGCACTCACCAGCCCAGGGGGAGGCAGAACAGCTGCCAGGAGGTTCAATCCCCTACAAACCATCCCAAGCTGATCAGCTGGGTGAGAAGAAGATTCAATCCCCTACAAACATTGTGGGGTGATGAGCTGGGTGAGAAGGAGGTTCAATCCCCTACAAACCATCCCGGGGTGATGAGCTGGGTGAGAAGAAGATTCAATCCCCTACAAACATTGTGGGGTGATGAGCTGGGTGAGAAAGAGATTCAATCCCCTATAAACCATTGTGGGGTGATGAGCTGGGTGAGAAGGAGGTTCAATCCCCTACAAACCATTGTGGGGTGATCAGCTGGGTGAGAAGGAGGTTCAATCCCCTACAAACCATCCTGGGATGATGAACTGGGTGAGCAGCAAAGGCCCCTCTGGCCTGGCAGGGCAGGATGAGCCAATCTCCAGCTCTCAGCTCAGGGGTGGCTCCATCTCCTCCCGAGCAGGGCAGGGATCACCCTCAGCCCCTCTCTGCATTTCTGGAGCAGGGCAAGGTGCCAGCTGGAATTTGTGCCAGCAGACCTAAAGCAGCTCCAGGAGACAAGTGGCCACATCTGGAGCAGCACTCAGCACTTGCAGCAGGTGACAGGACACACCTTTTTTACTCCAAAATGTGGAGCGTTTTCCATCTGCTCTCCCCGCTCTCTCAGCTCGCTGCTGTTTTCCCTCCACTTGGCTGTGCCACTTAAATAAACAAGGATATTAAAGGAGACGTTCTAAAGGAAATGTTCTTTTAAAGGAGATGTTCTTCCCTGGAAAAGCCTTTGGAAAAGAAGGATCCTCTCTGTAATGACCAGCAAAGGAGCAAACATGCCGACCCCAGAGCCCGATTTCCCCCCTGTGTTCTCTCCCTCTCACAAAAAGCCTTCATCCAAAAATATCCCCCATTCAAAGACAGCAGAAGTTTCCATCTCCTCACCCACAGCTGGTTGCAGCTGGTTGGATTTTTCTTGCTCTGTGCAAAAGGATTCCTTCGTGCTCAGTTTTGTTTCAGTGCTTGGTATCACTCCTCTGGAAGTTGGGACTGCAAATGGACTTTTAATTGGCTTCAGGGAGTGACAGAAAAGGGGGAAGCGGTTTAGGGTGGATATTGGGAAGGAATTTGTTCCCTGTTAGGTGGGGCCCTTGATGTCTCGGGGAATAGGACATCGAGATAGATCTTCCTTTCTCTTCCTTTCCTCCTTCCTTCTTCCTTCCTTCCTTCCTTCTTCTCTTCCTTCCTTCCTTCCTCCTTCCTTCTTCCTTTTCTTCCTTCCTTCTTCCTTCCTTCTTCCTTCCTTCCTTTCCTTCCTTTCCTTCTTCCTTCCGCACCTTTCCCTTCCCTTCCCCTTTCCCTTCCCTTCCCTTCCCTTCCCTTCCCTTCCCTTCCCTTCCCTTCCCTTCCCTTCCCTTCCCTTTCCCTTCCCTCTTCCTTCCTCCCTTCCCTTCCCTTCCCTTCTTCCTTCCCTTCCCTTCCCTTCCCTTTCCCTTTCCCTTCCTTCCCTTCCCTTCCTCCTCCTGTTATCTTCTCTTTTCTTTTCTCTTTGTTTTTCTTCTCTCTTCTTTTCTCTCTTTTTTCTTCCTTTTTAATTTTTTTTTTTTCATTGGAAGCGGGGGCTGCAGGTCGCTTTGACTCCCAATTCCCAGCTCCCAAGTGCTGGGAAAAGCACAGGATAAACCCCAATATTGCACTCTTCAATAAACACTGAGCTGTGAGGAGTGAGGACAGACAGGGCAGCACTTTCAGAGGGGATCAGGCTGCTTTGAAAAGCAGGAAACATCGGGAACATCCCGGAATTCCCACTCCATGGAAGCACCACTGACCTGGTGATGAGCTGGGATCCAAGCTCGCCCTGGGGTCGGGTTTTTGGGGGATCCTGGTGTTCCATGAGCAGCATCTCCTGCAGCTCAGGGATCCCTGGCAGGGCCCTGCCCTCGAGAGCCGGGGGAAGCTCCAGCCACCCCCCAAATTATGGATGAGCAGTGAGGTGGAGCAGCTCCTGCAGCTGGAACAGAGATCCCTCAGAACTCAGATCACCCCACAGCTCCTGCCCTGCCAAATCCCATAATATCAGCAGCGTCTAAACCGGCAGGACAGCAGCTAAAAATACCCCAATACAGCTCATGGCAGCCCCGAGGAGAGGGGAGAGCCCGGGACTGGGTCCTGGAAGGGCTGCGGTGAGAGACTTTGGGGTGTGCCTGCCATGGCCCCATGGACTCAGGGCTCCATGGCCCCACAGCCCTATGGATCCATGGCCCCACAGCCCCAGGATGCTCCCACTAATCAGGGCCCCACAACCCCAGGGCCCCACAGCCCCATAAATCCAAGGCACCATGTCCCCACAGCCCCATGGATCCATGGCCCCATGGCCCCATAACCCCACAGCCCCACAATCCCACAACCCCACAGCCCTACAACCCCATGGCCCCACGGCCCCACAGAGCCACAGCCACACGAGCCCCAAGCCCCATGGCCCCACGGATCCACAGCCCCACAGCCCCACAGCCCAGGCAGACCCTAAAACCCCAGCCCCAAGGACTTCCCTTTAGGATCCTCAGCTCAGCCCCAAACCCTTTTGGGCTCCCTGGAGAATCCCAGGGTCCGTGTTTTCCATTCCAAACCATTCCTCAGCCCCATCGGGTCCCTCTGCCATCCCTGGAGTTCCCAGGCTGTAAATTGGCAATTCCTGACCCAAATGGCAGCGAGGGAAGCACAGACCTGGAGAATTTTGCATTTCCCAGGGTTATTTCCCAGCCTAGAACCTCTCCCCAAACCCCCCTGACACATTTGGGGTGGGGCAGCATGAAGAGGGGCTGGGGAGGGATTTTGAAGATTTTTGGGATTTTTGCTCTCCTGCTGGGCTCAGCCCCATTTTCCACAAGAATGAACCAAGAACTAAAAAATGCATTTACTGAAGTGATATTTTCACAGAATCCCAGAACAGTTTGGGTTGGAATGGACCTTAAATCCCCATCCAGTGCCACCCCATCCATCCCCATCCATTTCCCCTGCCCACACAAACGGGGATGGACACATTTTGAGTGCGAGATTGCAGCTAGGAAAGTGTGAATTAAAGAAATTACCTGGGAAAAAAAACATGTTTTCAGTGTTCTTTTCTTCTGGAACAGAGAGCAGAGGCTGCTGTGACAGGAGTTGTGACAGACTGGGAGCTCACGGCTCTCGAGGTGATGTTTAGATGGATGCAGGTTCAATTATGGTGGAAAATTCTTGCATTTCAGCAAGTAGACTTTGTCTGCCTGTCAAATGATTTAAGAGAAATAATTAGAAGGACAAAGTCGGGTTAGAAAAAGCAGTGACACAGAAAAATGTCCCCAGATGAGACCTTTGCCCCCAGCTCGGGTAAAGCAGGTGGCAGTGCCATCCTTTAAAATGCACTTTTGGGATTTGCAGCAACTTGATTTCCATTTCTTCAGGCCCTTCATCGTTATCAACAGACAGGAAATGCAATAATTCCAGCAAATAATGCAAAAAATGGTGCAAAAAGCACTGTCCATGAAAAAAAATTTCAGAATAAAGTATTGTTATTATGAGGAATAAATGCACTAATTCCAACAAAAGAGAATGCAAAAAAATGGTGCAAAAAGCAGTGTCCATGAAGATAAATTTCAGAATAAAGTAACTTCATTGCTGGAAAATGACGGCATTTCACACAGGGACTGGATGAAATAAAGAGTAAAGTAAGAAATATTCCAGAATCATATGCTGGAAAAAGAAGTGTGTTTCACACAGGACTGTATGAATGTCCTCACGCCCAATGTGTGACCTCACTGACTGCAATAAAGTTCTCACCAATTTTAATTGATTTGCCAAATATCTGCTCCCACCATGTTTGTAAGGAGTCAGCTCGACAAAACCCCCATTCAGGTGGGGTTTTACACAAATGGAAATGAGAATATACAGTTACAGTAGGATATATAGATATAGAATACATAGATATAGTAGAATATACAGATATAGTAGAATATACAGATATAGTAGAATATACAGATATAGTAGAATATACAGATATAGTAGAATATACAGATATAGTAGAATATACAGATATAGTAGAATATACAGATATAGTAGAATATACAGATATAGTAGAATATACAGATATAGTAGAATATACAGATATAGTAGAATATACAGATATAGTAGAATATTTAGATAGAGTACACTGTATCTACTCTCTCAACCCCATCAGCCTGATATTGTAGCACCCAAAATGCTCCTTCCAGCACCTGATTTCACTCCCAGGAAATCCCAGTAATTTTTGCAAATGGTGGTTCAGATATTCCCAAGTTTTCTTGGCAGTTACACCCACAGAAGCAGCTCTGAGGGTGTTATTTGGGGCTGATGTTAATGAAAGACAAAACCACAGAATCATCAATGAAGAATTTGGGTGGTGAGGGGGAGGAAAAAATCCTTTTCAAAACATATTTACACTCAGAATTAAAAGAATTCCAGCCTTTCCACGCTTGAGCAGGGTTTTTTTCCTCCCTTCCCTGTGCATCTGAAGAATTAAGAAGTGTTCTTAGGAGCGGTGGGGATAGGAACACATTTGGCACAGATGCTGCGAGGCAGCGTATCAGTGAACTGAGAAGTGATTATGTTGTACCCCTGGGCAATGAGGCTGTCAGAAAATTTCCAAACAAGATGTAAGAATCTAGGACAGTTGTGCTGTCGGGTCACGACGCTCGCTTGGCAGTTCTGCTCCCTGTTTTGTGGTTGGGGATGAAAATCCCAGCGTTTCCAGGATCAAACCCTCCCCTGCCCAGGGGAAAAAATGCACCAAAGGCGGATTTGGGGAGGGGAGGGGAGGCTGTGACAGCAGAACGGGTCACAAGCAGGGCAAAACCAGTCAGAAATGAATAAATGAAACAGGGGATGATGAGAGCTCATGGCTTTTGCTGCAAGCCAGATCTCCTCAGCTAAAAATTATACATAATATATAAAAAAGCTGAAATTACTGCAATAAACCAGCTGAAATTATTGTTTGTTATAAAACACCCGAAGTTTTGGCTCTGTTGCCCACCCACATCCCATGAAGCCTCCAGGTACCAATCCATAAAGTCATTTTGGTTCCTCCACAAGGAAATTTTCAGCACCTATTCCTGACCCAATGGAGAAACCCATTCTGCTGATATTCCCTGCTCCAACACCTACGATGGAGGGATAATCAAACACAATAAAACAAGGTCTTAACCTCCCCAGATTCTCTGCCCACAGGAAGACAGAAATTTAAAAAAAATCCCCCTAATTTTGTTTTTCCTATTATTTCCCTTGAGGAGCAACTCAGCAATAATGGGCTGCTTGGAAAAAAGCAACACCAAATAAATTTGCCAATTGTATGCAGTAATAAACTCCTGGAAGGAAGTTTACAGCCAGTAAAGTGAACATTACTGACAACCAGATCTCAATAAAACGGAAAAAATATCTCAGGACAGGCCTCCTGTAACATCAGCAGGAAGGAAGTGCCTCATCTTTAGAAAGAGGGCATTTTACTTTAAATTTTTTTTTTAATTGATGGTGATTTCGTTGAATTTTTTTTCATTGTGAGGTTTATTTCCTTTTGTGGGATTTTTTCTGTTCTGTATGTTTTGGATTTTTTTCTTTGTGAGCTCATGCAGTTAAATGCAGGCACACACATTTGATTTCCAGAGAAATAATAATTATAGTTTAAATGAACTCCCTGCCCTCTGCAAAGCCTTCTCCTCCTGCCACAAGAACACCCTTCCCAAGCCAGGCTCATCCTGGTAAATTGGATGTTAATAAGTGGTTTAAGCTGCATAATTCATGCTGAGCTCAGGAATTTTTTACCCCTCCAAGTGCTCCATTTCCACACGAGTGCCTGGGATGCACTGGAATGTTCATCACACCTCTCTGGAACAGAGCCTGGGTCCCTCTTCGCTCCCACAGCTCGATTTTCCTGCTGAGGAATTCTCTGCGTGGTCCAGGAAGGTTCTGCAGTTCGTTTTTTGGGTTTTCAGCCGTCATCACTCGTGGGGAGGATTCAGAGAGGGAACTCATTTTAAATCGGGATTGCAGCGCTGAGGAAAGGTAAGCACAGGCACAGGAGAATGAAATAAAATTGGGAAGAGCAGCCAACAGCAGAAAAACACCAAAAATACCTCATGGATAGGAACCGGTGTCACATTTGGGTTTGGTTTTGCTTTCTCCTTGTAAGGACTCCTTCCAATGTTGATGACAAATACTTTCTGCTTCATCTCTCTCTTTTATATTTATTTCTTCTGCATAACATTTGCTGTTAAATAAAATAAAAAATATTGACTCCACTTCCGTGCACCTTCATTTGGGCAGAAGAATCTCTCAATATTTGGATTTTAACCCCATCCTAAGGGGTCAGGACATGTCCCCAACACTCCAGGCCACAGCCACCTTCCTTAGCTGGGACATGAGTGATTTAATTCTCTCACTTCCCATTGAAGTGCTTGAATACAATGCCATCCACACTGGAAACGAAAAAGAAAACTCTGTCATTCAATAGAGAAACACAATTTACAGCAATTATTCATGTCTGCAGAATTCATATAAAAAAAAAACCCGAGGGAAATTAAAAATCCTATAAATAGCCTCACTGGAGAACAGCTGGAGAGACCCTACACAATAACCAAGTATTGATACTGAGGCACACATTTCTGCATCCTCAAGAAGATGGCAATGGCAAGCCTGAAATTCAGTTTAGAGTTATGGGAAACACAAAAGGAGAGCGAGAGGAAGTGGAAATGTCAGCGAGTCACCCATTACTGCTAAAAACTGAGGGTGAAGAAAACCCTGAGTTTGAGTGCTCACCATC
>VKON01001649.1:0-11500 GCA_009741485.1 Malurus cyaneus samueli
CAGGTGTACAATTCTCAACGGTTTGTGTGAAAGACCTCAATTTCAAGCCTTATTAAGACTCACTCTCAACAGGACTTCAATTCCAAGAGTCCAAATCCTTTTCCCCCATAAAACTTGGTCTCCATAATGGCAATAAATCAACAACGCAGGGATTTATGAAGTGATATAAGGATGTAGAAAGGAATGACACAGAAAAAAAAATATCCTACTATTTAAAATATATCACAAAAGCATAAACCATAAAGAGAAATAAAAAGTACTTATAGGTCAGATATGGCCTAAAAGTTAAAGGAGGCTTAATTTTATCCCAGATTCCACTTAATTCATAGGAAAGACTTTCTGCTGTGGGCTTTTTAAAAAGTCAACACATAAGCGCCTATTAAATAAATAGAGACTATCAATTAGAATATATATACCTCAAACGTATTTTAAAGCATTTTATTGTTTAAGTTGTACACCAAAGTGATCTCCTGGTATTGTAAAAAGGCATCTGTATGAAATGGCATAGGGTGGGCTCAATATAGTGTTAATACACAGCGGAAATGTTATTTTTGCTAGTCGCAGAGGCTCATCAAAACTAGATAACAATGCCAAAGGAGCTGTCATGATTAAGTCCAGGGCCAATGAATAAGCCTTGCTTTCTGTGCTTTTTTAGGCCAAGAGGATAAAATTCAGGTGGGTTAGATGGAGCCAAAGCCCACAGGCCCAGAAACCAAACCATTGGATAGAAAAAAAAAATCCTTAGCTGAAGGCAGAAATCACACAGAAATCACTCAGAAATCACACAGAAACCACACACTCTGTACATGTGACAGAGTGAGAGGCCCTTCCTAAAGTGCATTAAAAAATTAAGTTTTGGAGACAGAACATTGGCAGCAGCCATTTACTTTATCTGTACATTTAGGGAAGCTTTGCAGTCGAAGGAAGCAGCACTTTCAATCTGTAAGGAATCAAATTCTGATACCATCAATTCATCAACAAGAACAGTGAAAATCAAAGCGAAGTAACTGTAAAATGTAACCTCAAGTCTTTCCTACATTCTCCTTCAGCTGCACCAATCTGCCTTTGCATTCCACTCCATCCAACCTGGGACACGTGTCTGCCAGCATCACTCCTTGGGGTGAATATGATCGACAGAGCATGCGCTTGATTGGCTCTGCGTGCAGGGAAGCCAGCCAAGGCTTTGGGACACAACACAGCCTGTACCTTCCCTTGCAACAGGGAGACAGGGAAATCAAAAACCCGAACATACATCAAGCACTCCAAGCAAAACCACAAAAACCAGTGGCTCTTCCTGGAGTGAAAATATCAGGGTCAAGGCTCACGATGGAAAATGTCCATGCTTTTAACTGCAGAGGTTATTTCCTCTGAATGCCCCCGGACATGAGCAGTGCCTGCAGTTGTCAGAAGGGTTTTGCTGACACAGGAATGCGTTGTTGGGTGCCTGAGATGTGGATGGAACCACTGTGACAGGAATTTCTTTGAAGGAAAGCGCTTGGAGCCATCTGGGAAGAGCAGCAGCCAAGCGGGGCTGACTGAAATGCTATTTTCGGGCTTCCACAGCTCCACTGAGCTCAAATGGTGGAAATTCTGTTTTAACAGATATATAATCCCTCCAGCACAGAGAGAGCAGGGAATGCTGAGATCTATCAATTCTCCACCACGTTTAGGACATTGCTAGCGGTTCAAATGCATTATCAAAGGTTATTCTTTATATATTGACTTTCCCCTACCTCCACTTATTGTTGTGTGATGTATGCTGTACACCTCACAGCTCCGAGAGCTTGGGGGGAAATAGAATTTGTGTTTTGCCAATAATTTGTTCTGGAGTCTCTAAAATTCAAAGCCCATGGTCTTTAAATGGGACACGTAAGTGACCATTCCTGCTCCCAAGGAGGGTCTCATCAGCAATAAAGGAACAAAGACGGAGCTGTTTAACTTATTCATCTGAGTTTCAACTGCAGCTGAGGTCAGTGCAGCACAAACACAAATCCTGAATGCCCCAACCACCCTAAAACACTTGAATCGAGTTCAGCTGTGAGCAGGAAGCCTGAATCAGGCCCAGTTTTATAAATAAAAATTCTTGTTGTTTAGTGTGCTCAGTGTTTATTGCCATAGCTATCAGACAAGGTGTTCTAGGACCAGCAGCAGAGGAATGGCCTCGTGGGGATGTGCTCTCTTGCTCCACAGGCACCTTTTATGCCTAAGAATTCAAACCCCTTTAGCTCCAGCCCAAGGCAGCGCCACAGGGTGGTAGACTCAACCTAGTACACCCCGGCAGCTCTCTACAGGGCAAGCCAGTGCTCAGGTGCCACCTACGGTGTCTGTATAATGCAATTAAGCACAATATCTGTTGGCAGGAGAAACTAGTCTCTTATAGCTCATCCTAGATGGGTGATATTCCCGAATGCAACTTAACCTTGCCATGTTATGTGTGTCTAAGACTGTATGAGCCTAGAGAATCCGCGTCACGTTATCTAAAGATTTATCTATTTATTTATATATTTGTTTATTAACTGGAGATCCCTTTCCTCCCCCTCAAAATTATCTTTTATTATACCCCTCGCCACTCAAGGAACGCATTGGGAGTTCCAATATCTCAAAATTAAATTTTTCTATTATCTAACACATAACATGTTTATAAATAAATTCCTTAATTGGGAGAAAACATTTACTCAATACCTTGGCTCATAACAAGCAAGTAACAAAGAGTGGACACGCAATAAATTATCTCTATACACAGAAAGCACTCAAAGAGAATTAATACAAAAAAAGGAATTTAACCCAAAATTAAATACAATTTTTAACCTGGTCAAGTTTTTTTTTTTTTTTTTTATTAGTTTTTATGTTATGTCAATCAGGGATATCTTCTCACCGGTCACTTCAATAATAACAGAATAAGTTTCAATGCCAGGCCAAAGGAATAGCAATTCATGTTACTATTGTATGTTAAATGTTGCTAAAGATTCATTTGGGTCTCTTACTGAGAAGGCCAAAAACATCCAAACGCTTGAATCATAGCTTGCATCGCCTCTCATTTTTGCAATCATGTTCGATTTTCAACGATGAAGAGAGTTCCATCCTTCCCACTTAGCAAAAATGGGAAACACAACAAAAACAAGATATGTTTAATGAGAAACTTGTGATGTACCGAATTCGTGTTGTCTCGGGCTGGGTAAGCTGAAGCTGAAAACAAACAGATCTTTACAACAGCTGGCAAAGATCTCAACATGCAGCAACAACAGGAAACTCCTGAAACCTTCACAAATCCATCTGAAAACCCCTCCACCAGATTCATTTCAGTTTCTTGAAGTCTGAAAGCCTCCAGGGATTTTGGACCCATTAAAAGCCTGTGACAATGCATCAGTTTAGACAGATTTGGAATGAACACAGATTTTTTTTCCCCCCCCATTATTTGTTCTACTCTAAGGTTTCACTTTAATTTCTTAGTGAGTGATGAACATACATCTATTGAGCTTTTCAATGTCTGATAGGATATTACCTTTCTTACTTTGCAATGCAAATGCAATAAAACATTAGGAATGTTCTAAACAGACTGCTCTAAATACAAGAATGTTTGTATAACCCGTTATTTTTCTGACAAATTATTTTTCTGAAATTATTATTCTGCTTGTGTGATGCAAAGCATGATTATATTAAATTAATTGGGAAATTATGTTTCTCATTTTGCACATTTCCAGTATTTTATTTCCTTCATAAATTTTTGAAAACTGAGGTGCTTTGGGAAACCATTTAAGAGCTGGAACACCTCATGGAGAGCAGCTCTTTGAGAAGGACCATTACCTGGATGACTTGCCTTGGTTTTAGAAAATCTCCATTATGAGACCATCAAGCAACAACTCGCTGCTCAATAATTTTAAAACATTCATTGGGCACTTTTTTTTTTTTTTCTATTTTTTAATCATGGTATAAATTCCATATGACCGTCGGTTTATCCTCCTCCTCTTCCTGCCAGCTGTGTCGTAAATCAATCTAAATGTTGGCTCCAGAAAGACTAATGGCCACATGCTTGTGGTTCCAGTGCCCAAAGAAAGTGAAAAGTTGGAAATGATGAGATACCTGGAAATGCTAAATATCAGAGGGGGTAAGCCCTCACCAGTAAAGGACCACGAAAGGCCTGCTGGACAGCAAAACGCCTTGGGACTGTCAACACATTTTAAAATGGCATCTTGAAATATTCCAGCACAGCTGATAACAAAGGATTCATGAGGAATAATTGTAGAGCACTAGGACAATTCAATCAGGAATGGATGTGATTGTTTATAGCGATTATAGCTGAGTGGCATATCAAATTCTCAATTTCAGCATAAGAAATTAGGTGAGGGACACGCTAATACACCTTCAGTGACCCGTGTCACTCATTGTTTGTTGGAGACATCCCATCTTGGCTCCTGAAAGGACTCACAGCTCTGGTGTCACTCCACAGTCTGGTGTTCTCACCTCAAAAGCTCTGGTGGTCACTATTCAACCAGGTTAACACACACTGAGGATCGAGCACAACATGCTGCTGAGGTTTGGTCACCCATCACATGTTTAACTGTCACCACTCCAGCGTATTCCGTTGTTTCAAATCTCAACAGTCTCTGGCGGTTCGCTTGCCATCACAACAACGTCGCGAGGTTGGTACACCTCAACTAAAGGTTTGAAGCTGGTCACCTCCTACATGCGTCTGGTTGGTCACTCACTAGGTTCTTGGGTGGTCACTATCACAGAGCTCTAGAGCTGTGGAATCCTTCTAGCCAGTCACACAGCTCTGGGTGAGATCACCAGGTTCTCATGGTCACTCACAGCTGCTGAGCTGGTCACCATCACTAAGACGTCTAGGATGCTACTCAAAAGGAGTTTAAACTTCGGTTCTAGGTTATTTCACACTCTGGTCCACCAACAGCTCGTGTCATTCTCTGCGCAAACTCCTGTTGTGTCCCACTTCTACAACTCTTGTGTCTACCTTTCATCAGCTTCCAGGTCCACTCCCCAGCTCTGGTGGCTCAACCAGTCCACCAGCGTTTTAGACTGGTTCACTCACACTCCTGGCATAGGTCATGGATGATTGTAGAGCACAATTCGGTTGTCACTCAGCAGCTCAGTGTCACTCACACAGCTCGGTGGTCAGCTCAACAGGTAATTAACTGGTCACGCACAGAGCTCCTGCGAGTTGGACATCTCCCGACGTCTTGGTGGTCACTCCACCAGCTTCTGAGAGGTGGTCACCACAGCTCTGATGGTACACGTCACAGCTATCTGGATTGGTACTTACACCAGCTCTGGGGGTACAAGTCACCTCAATCGTGGGTTAACTGAGGTCACTCACAGCTTCTGTGGGTTCCACTCCACAGCTATGTTGGCTCACTCAACAAGGCTTTAAACTCTGTACTTTCACACAGCTCTGCTGGCTACACTCACAGCTATGGTTGGTCACTCACAGGTTTAACTGGTCACTCACAGCTCTGGTCTGCATCACCTAGCTATGAGGTAGTGCTCTCAACTCTCACAGGTTTATCACTGGTTCTCTCACACTCTTGCTGCTGGCTTCACTCCTATATAGCTATGGGTCACTCACAGTTACATGCTCACATCACAGAGCTACTGGCCAGTCTTCCTCCACTGCCCTGGCCACCTTATTTTGTGATTCCCCTCCTCTGACATCCCCCCGCTCGCAGGAATGCTCCAGCACCACTGATGGCATTCAATCGCCTAGCTGGATGTGGACCACACTGCTACTGCATCCCCTTCATTCCAGGAGTGTTCACCTAAGACAGTGTTCCCCTGCCTACTGGGTGTGCCACAAATAATCTGTATTTTGTTTTGTGTGAGCTGTGTTCTAGGAAAGGGCTCCTGCCAGCACTCTGAGTGGCTCCAAGACTTTGGGTGACCGCCAGCCCTCACAGCCAGCCCTGTGCAATCCAATCACCACCGGCTGTTCGCCTCTAATGCCTGACTCACACCAGAGCCCCTCACAGCTCTCCTTTCCACTCATCATGATAACACACCAAAGCCTATCATCCTACCCATTCTCCCCCGCCAGTTACAACCGTTTGGCTCAATGCCCTCCCAGATTAATAAAACTGAGCTGGAGATGTTTACTGACTGTGCCAGCACACATCAAATCTTCTTGTACCAAGTCTATCTGAGATTAGGGAAGATCAATCCGAAACTTTCATGAGGCAATGATCTAGGTGCTTTTGGGCTGATTTTACACAGTGGCTGGTGCACAAGCTTAATTCAGAACTGGGGCTCCCAGGAATTGTCACTGGTGATAGAAAAAACTGCATTAATGAGCATGCATTATCAATAATATCATTAGTGTTATCCTCTGATAAATGTCATCGCTTCAAAATCAATGTCAGGCAATTATTTTAACATATACACTGGATGGATTGTTTTCTAATAACCCTACAAATGTGTGTCTTGGTCAAACAAAGAGACAAATTCAGCTCCAGCTGAGCATGAAATACTCGGTAATGTTTTCATTAGGAGGTTACATTTAATAGGCCTGCTTCATATAGACAAGATGAAAGAAGTAAGAACATATAAATAAAAATGAGAAGAGAGAAAATGCTCAGAGGCCATCAGAATAAACTCAACGCAGAGCTTCCAGCTTTTTTCTGATGGTCAGATTTTGCAACCCTCACCGATTCTGCAAGAAGAACCAAGCACTGCTGCCCTTTTCCAGCTGTGCAGGTCAGGACAAACAGCTGGAGCTGCCCAAGCAGTCCTGGGCCAGTGGGAGCTCCTGCCTTTGTCCCCACTGGGTTTGGGGTCAGGGTCTTCCCCACCAAGCCCAGCTTTGGTTTATGACTTTAATTGAGAAAACCAAACCAACGCATTACAGAACTAAATATAATTATGAGTTTCTTCCTTTAGGATTATTGGTTTCCAGTTGCTTTTAAATTGAGACAACTCATGGCAGGAACACTAGATCAAGAAAAACCTATTTTTTTCTGGTCCAGTCTGCTTCTGTGTCCCGATGAGTACTTTGTCTATTTCCGCATGCCCATCTACTTGTCTCCAGTCATAAAAGTGCCTATCTAGAGAGCCAGCAACAGTGATTACCTGGATAAATATAGAGATCACACGTGTACTGTGCATTAGGACACCCAAGTCAGGCACTCTTCTTCTTCCCTCTGATCACTTCCCATCAAAGAAGATGAGGATAAGTACACCAAGATGCATCTTAAAAGAAGTAATTTGTTCCCTTGAATGCGCTCATTTTTGGTGACATTCATGCAATCAATTCAGTTGAAGAACAAAGGGTTTGCTTCACAAAATTCACCTTTTATTATGGGTGAAGAAGCTATTCTCCACCCGGCAGGATATCACTTGTACAGTTAGGATCTTCCCCACTGATGGTGGACACCTGTAAACTGGTTACGCAGCTGGCTTCGACGAAGAAGAAACCGAAATTACAAAGAAATAAGCAACATAAATATTCAATATTTCTTGATTTCCCCAGCAGCTCTCCGGGCTGTTTTCAACCTCCTTTCCCCTGGAATAGGACAGACGCTGAGTGGCTTGCAGTTAGGAGGATGGGACACGCTGGTGGGCGAGGGACTGGGAGCATTCTCAAGACTGGTGAACAAACTTCGTCCACTCACCTAGAAGCCCTTGCAGTGACCTTTCCGTGCGAATCCAGGGAAAGGCTATCAGCGAACAGACGATAAAATAAAGCTCAAAAATCCAGACCGGGTATCTCTTTGTCCATTGAGGAGGTTCAGACAGGGTTGCTTCCTGCTGGTTGAGAGAAAAGTGAATGTGGCACCCGGTTAAGGGACGGTTGGCATTCATTTGCTTTTCTCTGCTTTCTATAACTGTAAAACCAGGAAGCACGAGAAGTCCTCTCGGACTGAAGAAATCAAACATGGTTCTAAACAAACTTGCAGATTAGGGCTATTTTTTGTTTCTAAAAAAGGGGTGTAAAAAAAAAGCTGAACCAAAGAATTCTTATTGTCTTCTCTTAACAAAGCTAATTAATCGTGTATGATCTTGGGAATATAAAAAGCAATCAGAGATCAGATCCAAATCACGAACTCAGTACCAAGAAAACAGGACTGGAAGTACAATCTCCAAACAAATGAAGATTTTTATATTTTTTTGTAATCACTTTTATAATAATTTTAATATGAATTATATGCTTCTAGAAATATAAGATTTTGGCATTATAATGTATTATGTATTAATATGTATATAGTATATATTACTTTTATGATCACAAACAGTACATAATATGATATAACGATATTATATTACATTGATGACATATATTATTAAGATACAACATTTATATAACCACTATATTAGTGTCTATTCAAAGTAAATCAGTCTATATATATTCTTGTGTATATATACCTGTATAATAATGTTACCTATTATCAAGTATTTCGCACAGAAAGTGTCCTCTAGACAAGTACATTTCCTTAACAGCAACTCGGACTCTAAAATACCTTAGTATCCCATTTTATGCAGTTCTTCAGTGAGAACTTCCTAAAGTGGGCAGAAGGGATCAAGTGCAGGTTTGGGGCAGCCTTGAGCACCCCGTGTCACAAAGGACACGTTCATGTCCTGGTTCTGCAGCAGAAGGCCAGCCTTCCCTTGCCCTTCCCTTGCAGCACTGGTTACAAATGCAGATTGTCCTTTCAGACACACCTGCACCTGTAAAATAAACCTGCCCTCACGGAGCACCCAGTTCCAACAAAAAAATAAAAGTGCAGTTCTCTTGGGTGGCTCTCTTTGCAAGGTTCTTTGTGTTGGCATAAACTGTATCCATGACCTCAGAAAGTTTCCTGAACACCGAGGTGAAAATGAAAATTCCCATTACATGAAAAAAAAAATCTCATCTGGTTTTTCTGGAAGTAAGTGATGCACAGGGAGATTAAATGACTTCAGCAGAGAAAGACAACAGTCAGGTCACTCCCTTTGGACCTTGAATATGTCACATACACATTTCATTTTGTGTCATCACCTACATGGTTCACAAGGACACATGACAAGACCATTTAAGGAATGTGATTGAAAATTTTCAGGGAGTGAGGAACCTCAACATGTTCTTAAAATGCAGGGGAGTTAGATGCCTAACACACACCTTGATCTGTATTTCCCCTACAAGCAGCTGAACAATTAGAGGACACAAAAATAACATTTACAGCCACTCACTGTCATTGTCGCCTAGAAATTAAAATGCCTTTGAAAATAAAGGCAGCTCAGGTGAAATGTCTGTACTGTTCCTCTGATTTTTGACCTATTTTTATCCAGTAACACTGGAAAAAGGCTTTTCCTCCCCATGGCTCTATCAGATTTCACTCCCCTGTCACTTTCTCCACTCAGGGATGCTGGGTTTGGGCAAACGTCTGCAATAAAGTGGCTTCTCTTTACACAGCAAAACAAACAACACATGGTGCATTTAATGCAACCAATCACCTCCCTCTCCAAACCACTTCCATTGCATTCACTGCTGATAGCAAGTGACAGCTGTGTTTAATGGGCTGGAAGAACAGGTCAATAAAATACATATATATATATATTATATTATATAATATATAATGTTTTATCGTGTATTGTTGTTTAAGTGCCTGTCCCACAGAGTGCAGGTCATTTCGAGTGCAGTTCAGTGCCTACTCCTGCATGGTCTCATCACGCAATCACATACAGCGTGTCCATCCACAATCAGAATCAGCAAGCATTATTTCTTTGATGAGAAATTACTGCCATGTGTCTGTCCAAGTAATTCGTTCTGACGTGTTAATTGCATTTCTACAATCTGTGGATTATTTGGTTGAAGGTGAAGTCAGAGCAGGGTCCACCATAGGATGCCTTTGCTTGTTTGGGGCAGCCTCTTCCAAAAACGATACAGTCACCACTTTGCGCTGTTCCATGGATGCGTTTCTGATCGAGCCTTCCCGAAGGAGGACACTTGTTCATTGTCTGAAATGCAACATAAATGCGAAATAACACAGTCCTCATGAATTTACCTAAATAATAGAGGGTTGAGTAACAGCTTGCTTAAACGCCCATCAACTATGTTCTTGGAGTTATATTCCCCAGGAGGTCATTGTAGCATCAGCTGCAAGTCAACACTAGGGGCAAGTTGCTGCCATGTAACATACATAGAACCCTGCACAAGACTCGTATTCTTGATAGCATTACCTCAGCGCTCCCATAAAACACAAACATCCTCAATCGGACCATCGACTGGAAAGACTGAGCCTACTTAACTCCCAACTACCTCTACTCGCTATCATTCCGAACTCGTGTTTGATGCCCCTTCTACGCCAGTATTGTGGATATTGTACATCCTCAGATCTACCTCATTAGCCTACGAAACTTGACGAGTGCATTCTAGATAAGTCAACTTAGTATTGGGGCGTGGAGAGAAAGATTAAAGCGCTAAGGGTTAAATTCACGTGCTAATAGAAGCAGTCGGACCTCATTGCTATCCATGCTTGCGCATCGTTAGCCCAATCAGGTGATTACTTCTCCAAAACTGTAGAGAATGAAACAATGTTCTCCAGCCACAGGGGCCAAGGAGAGCAGAGCACAGAGCTGCAGACCGAACATGATCAGTAAGCTTTTTAATTTGCACTCTTACGAACGTAATCCGTGCATTAAGATGGGCCCTGCAGTACTGCACAGCGATAATGATCCTCAAAAGTAGTCCGTCAGATAAGCAATCTGGGGATCACTCGCTGACTGAAAAAATCAAACTTCCTTGGCTTGCTCTCTCTCTCTTCTCTCGCGCTCGCTCGCTCTAATCGCTTCAGGCAGTGAGTTATGATAAATTAGCAGTGGACAGGATTTATTAAACATTGAGTGGAAGGATTCAGTAGTGCCACATGATACCAAATGCCTGTGTGTGAGAATAAAAAGGAGAGAAAGTAAATAGCTGTGGCTTGAGCACTCTCTAATCCAGAACACGCCAGGACACCCAGAGTGTTTGCTATCAGATCAACACCTCTGCCTGAAACAATCCAGAACATATGGGCAATTTGTACACGGTTGACTCTGGACTGAAGATCTTGAGTGCAGTCCCAAAGCCACTAACAAAGACGCTCTACATCAGATACTCCAGATGCGAAGAGGCAGAATCTAGGCACCGCACCGAACGATTATCACTACTATCATAGGGAGAAGCTCAGGGTGAGAGAATCAGAAGGCAAGGTTTGCGCTGGATGTATCTGGATATCAGTATTCCCAAAATAAGCTCAGCAGTGGTGAAGGCTAATTATAATCAGCACCTGACTCCATCATCTCACCCCTACAGCTTATTTATCACTAGAAACTAAGATTATAATAGGTGATCCTTATTATATATGAGTCAGTCCTAGCCTGAATTGGGCTTCACCCATAAGTTGTGACACGGACTTCACAATGCACTAGGCAGTGAAGATGTCGTCTCCTCTTTACTATAGCCTTCTGATACTCCAACAACCTATGGTGTCAGATAAACACAAATGCAGCACCCTGTTCGTCATCCTTCCAGCTCAGC
>VKON01001652.1:0-18922 GCA_009741485.1 Malurus cyaneus samueli
CTGTCCTGTTCCTACAACACTGGGGAGATCAGGGGTTCAGGTGTGCTGCTCTTTCAGGGGAGGGTGTAGTGTGTGACATTTTCTAGGTTTGGGACAGCAATGGCTTTGTTGTAGGAACAGGAGATGAGGCTTGGCTCATTCCTTTCTGTAGGATAGGTTGGTTCTGTTTTTAATCCTCAATAATTTATTAAGGACAAAGGAAATCAGACTCATAATGTGGGTTTTGAGCTAAGATTTATGCTACAGAAAGAACTATAATATTGCAGATTAGGATAAATATAAAAATTCCTACAATCTATTAATTTAATTCTCCATTCCTCCCTTCTTACACAAGTCTTCACAATTAGTTTTTTTCTCTTTAATGAAAGGAGAATTTGTAACACATTAGAGTAATGAAAATAAATCCTCATACACCTCTGTCAGGGTAAACCTTTTTAACTCCCTCAATAATGTCATTTAAACATTAAGTAGAAAAGGTGATAGCATAGCTTTCTTTTGAGATTGCTTTACTAACAAAAATCAGATTCAGTGCTTCTCACTGAAGAAAGTGAGCAGAGACATGCAAGTGATCCAGACCTCATATTCAGCCGCTCAGGAAACTGACTGTACTCACCCCACAGCTAGACAAACACCACACAGACATCCTGATTTAAGCAGTCAGTTCTCATCATATGGACCATATTTTATTTGCATAACTTTATAAGTAATTAGTTTCTTACTGTTGCAATTTCTTGCTGCTTTTACTTCAGTCAGTAATACCTTGTTTATGCTGTTAATTTCAAATTTAAGAACCATAGTGCCCAAAACAAACAGAAGCTTCAGAAGAGGCTGTTGAGCAGATCCTTTAATAGGTCTCCTCATAATTATACCTTTATCATTATTGCAGATGCATAAAATAGGTGTTTAAGACTTAAATCCTTAAAAGTAGCCCAAAAACACACCTAGACAGGATATTAGTGAATAGCCATTTGAATCACAAAGTATGATCACAAATAAACTAGATAGATTGCCCAGTTTATCTACAACTGCACCTTTATTATTACTTCTCTCTCCTCTCTTTGGCATTAACTCACATCCTTTGTCTTATATTAAATTTGCTACTGACATCTCAGGTGAGGATGCTGGCTTCCTAGCACTGATGCAGCACAAAACACAATGGGTACTTCAATGCACTTTGGGCTTTTTGCCTTTACCAACAAAAAACTTTGCACGATCATGTAAAGTCTGAGCACATACATTTTCTCAAATTCAAGTTTTTGCAAAAACACCAATACTGGGCAATTATCTACACCCTTATTTTTTCCAAGCTGACATGAAATCCATCAGGAGTCTCACACAAGGGCCAAAATCATGGCTTCTAGAATTTTATGACCACATAGCTCAACGTAATTCCCAGAGTTTGAAATCGCTTGAATGAACTTCGAAGTTGTGCTAAGCAATAATGTCTTGGGTCATTAACTTTAACACTGCCAGCATGCCCTCATGATTGCATTTACTTTAATTAATGTTAGTAATTAATGGCACACTTTACAGAAAGGACAGCCTTAGCATATTGCCAGTTTTTAACAAATAAAGCAATCTCAAAGTGCTTCAGGCAAGACTGGAGATAATCTGCTGCAGGTGACAAGTCCAGGGACAAAAAGGCTAAGCCAAAGTATTTTGTGGGTTTTTTCTAAATTGAGGTGCAACAGGTTTACTTGTCATGCTAAAAACTTGGCCCATACTTTATCACATTTCATCCAATTTCTTTGATTTTTGCAATACTAAACTTAAATAATTTAAAAAAAAAGTAGCATGCAACCACTGCTTCTATGTAAAATTATTAAACTAATGGAGACAAATGTTAGCTATTCTACCATAGCAATGAGGACATCCAAATAGAACTCAATAAATAACTGGTAAGCAGTTATTTATTATTATACCACATTCTGCCCTTGTGCATCTTTTACAAGGTTTCAACTTCGGGTGAAACTTTGACCTGACCAAACCAAACTTTATTCAAGGAATGAATGTCAGCAAAACCACTTTATGAAATTCTAAGTTTTTGAGGGAAAAAAAATAAAGAAAAATACTCCCCTACAGAAATAAATGTACATATGAGGACAGCAACATGGTAAATGGTAGAAAGCTTGTTTTCTAAATACTGTGCACCATAAAAATACTAATTCACCATAGTGACTTCATACTTGATGACTGCTTACTACATTGTCCAAAGCCAAGAGAAGTTTCTTCTGTGTCAATGGAGCTTTTAAATAATGTATTTGAAGGGAATACTCCCTGACAGACTTGGATCAATTATCTGAAGTGGCTGATTATAAAAGCACATTGACGTGAGACACAATGCTAGAATGAGTTGTCAAGTGTAGCTGATATACAAAACAGTAACACAAAAGGGAGCTCATCAAAACAAAAGCTCCTTTCTTTGACTTTTCCTTCTGCATCCTGAAAGACAAAATGAGAGCTAAGGCCTACTTAGGCCTGGGTGACATTATCACAATTATCATTACCCCAAATGTTTTCACTGGCAGAGAATGAGAGACTAAAGACCTGGGAAGAACAAAAAAAATTCCAGATATAAGATTTCTGTTGGATGATTCAGAAAGCCATCTGTCTGCCAGCATTAAGAACAATTTACTTTGAGAGCCATCTGTGGGAGAAAACTGCACCTGAAATCTGGCAAAAAGCACATTTTTCTTTTAATGACTCATTAGCTCACTTTCTCTTCTGAGAATTATAAAGTTTCCATTCCTATCTTCAAGAGGTTAAAACATGTGGAGAAAGTGAGAGAAAAAGGGTGAAAACCAAAGGGAAAGCAAAGAAAGTTAAAAAAAATGTTGGAGAAGGAGATGCACTACATGCCCCCAAATTCTTGATTTTTATATTTGCTTCCATGAGATTGCTCCCTCAATCATAACAGTGATGAAGAATTCATGTGGAGCTATTAAATGTCATGAAGAGGTGGGTGGAAGTCCTTTCAGTCATGTGCAACCAAGGAGGATTCTGAGAAGCACCTCAATAATTCCCTGTGTTCTGGTCCATGTACCAGCCCTAGGTCTGAAGGCAGATTCTGAAAGTGCAGAAGAATAAACTCCTCTTCCATTTGTGAACTTGTTTTTTTTTTCTTCGCACCTTCAAGTACTGACAAGGGAAGTATCTCTTTAGATTAAATGCAGAGATATAAAAATGTCAGTGTACTCTGAATTACAGTCTAAATATATCTTTGGGAGTCACAAAATAATTATAAAAACATTAATCATAGAAATTTTACAGGCCTGGCATTAGAAATCATTGCAGATACCCAAAACCTCTAAATCTGAAATCCAGGTTGCATAAGTATAAGGTGGAGCTGGAAAATCAGTTTAAACAGATAGTTAAGGACAGGAGAAGTCTGACAAAGTTATGAAGTAAAGCAACCACTACAGGAATTATAAGACAGACAAACTGCAGAAGTGACAAACAGCGAAAATATTTTTATCCAGCTCCCAGGACCAAGACATATCATAACACAGGGTTCCTCTATTGTCACACTGCTCTCATCCTGGCCACTTTACTTCATTATACATTTATCTGATATAAGTAATTAAAAGGGAATATAACACGGATTCAAGGACCTTGGCATTAAAATACCATCATTCCCTACATGTAATCCAATACAGGCATGGCATTTTTTGGAAGGAACAAAACACTTATCATGGTCACACTCACCAGTGTGGATGAGGCATGGTGGAACAAACTCCAATGCATGACTACACCACGTTACTCCTATGTGTGATGCACATCCAGGAATGCATTACCTTAAGTACTCAAAAACATATAGCAGGAATTATCCGATATTTTCATTCTGCGTCGTTACTCATCCATGGATGCCTCCAATTCTCCTAAGAGTACCAACTCAAGAGAAATCAAAGTGCATGACTTAGATCCATCAGGACGCAACCACAGAATTGCGGTCGCTGGTCGTACCTCTACTCAGGTGGCGGAACACAATGAGTGTACCACTGAGAAGAGCACCCACAAATTCCCCAGCATCTGAGGAGGCCCTCTCTCTCTAGTCTCCTTCCTTACCTCATCTTCTATGCCACATACCTACTTCAGCTTGCTGTCCCCTCCCTCTACTCCTAACCTGCAAGGTAAGTCTATCATCCCGCGTGGGCTCCTGTCATCCCACATTGTTACTCCGTGGTGCAGACCTTTTGCCTTTTCACCTAAGGATGCATACTTTCACTTTTCGAAACTGCTGCCATTGTGATGGCTTCAGATAGTGGGCGGCGAGATATCTGTAGTTGACTCGGTGAAAATAAGATGAGAGATCTGAATGATGGAAGATAGTACAAGGCGTAAGCTGATTCTTGCGGCGTAAGTGATTGGGTGCCTTGTTATCGACAATCGCGTGGTATGGTGAAGTATTGGTGTTACAGGGGTTTCTGTGCACCCCTGCAGGCAGGTCGTATGTCTCGCAGACTGTGTGTCCACCACCAATAGTGCCGATCTGTTTCCAATCAATGTGTTCTCGAACAGCCAATGGCGTATGCTCTCGCTGCTCCCTTAATGGCTTTCCGCATGGATGGGTCTTCGCAGGGGACGAGTTTGACGGAGCGGATGGTAGGAGTGCCAATCAAACTTTTCTAATGGGTACATCGTAGGGGATATAACGATGGACCAGCGCCTTCGAGAACCACAACCACGCTAAGGCTACCCAGAAAACCTGACCTTCGTGCAGGACGTACAGACACCAAGATACCAGTACATCTCTGTCTGAATCTACTCGCGCTCAGCACCTCAGAACCTATGAAATGTAAAGCAAGTACCTAATCATCCGAAAATATATAACCAGGTATTGAAAACCGAGCCCAGCACTTGATGCCTGAGACCCAGCACCCAGAACCTGACAGCACCCAGCACCCAGAACATGGCAGCCAGGACCTGGCACCCAGAATCTGTCACACAGAATGCAGAACCCAGAGCCCTGCACCTAGAACATTGCATCTAGAATCGGCACCTAGAACATTGCATCTAGAACTCTGCGTCTAGAACCGTGGCACCTAGAACCGATACGTAGAACATTGCTCTAGATCCGGCACCTAGAACGTTGATCTAGCCTGCGACATATAGCATGTTTGATCTAGAACCGATATTAACACATAGAACACTGATCTAGACCCGGGAACCGCCACCTAGAACGCTGATCTAGAACCGGGACCGACACCTAGAACGCCGACTTTAGAACATGGGCAGGCACCTAGAACCTGAACATGATACCTAGAACGCTGATCTAGAACAGTGACGAACACCAATCTAGAACATCGGGCAAGCATCCAGAACCGGAACCCGATATCTAGAACACTGATCTAGAGCCTAGTTCAACACCTAGAACTTCGATCTAGAGCGGGTGGCCGGCACCTAGAACGTTGCTCTAGAACTGGGACCGAGACCTAGAATCAGCACCTAGAACGTTGATCTAGAACCGGGACTGGCACCTGGAACGCTGATCTAGAACAGGCACCTAGAACTCTGCACTTAGAACCCAGCACCCGACACCCAGAACCCCCCAGGGCTGCCATCCCCGGCCTCACCTCGAAGGCGGAGTCGCGGATGCTCTCGATGACGTCGCGGAAGAGGATTTTGGAGGTGAGCGTGTGGCCGTGGTAGACGACAGGCTCCCCGTCGGAGCCCTCCCAGCAGTCCAGCTCCACGCAGCGGCACCCCGCCCTCAGCGCCCTGTCACCGTCACCGCACCGTCACTGCCACCGCCTCAGCGTCACCCTGGAGCCACCGGGGACCGGGGACACCCACCTGCCGTAGGCTTCGGTGCTGCTGGTGCCGCCGATCTGGTTGCGGGTCAGGTAGGTGTTGTGGGATGAGGAGATGAAGTAGTGGCTCAGGGGCTGGCTCATGTCCTGGTGCACCCGGGTGTGCTCCTGGTTGAGGATGTCCCCAGCAGCCGACAGCAGGTACATGGTGAAGCCGTCCAGCATCATCAGGTCCTGCCGCTTGGCTGCGGGGACACGGTGCCAGGTGTCACAGAGGGTGGGTGTGGCACTGTCAGGGGCTTCCCCTCTTGGATGTCCCCAGGGGTGTCCATGTTCATGGCACCGTGGCACCCAGGGACATGGAAGTTCCCTTGAGTGTCCCATCTCCATCCTGATGTCCCAATCCTGCTAGTGCCACGTTCACTGTGGACATGGCACGGTGACATCTGTGGGGAGTGGATGTTCCCTGTCCCCAGCCCTGATGCCCTCTGCTCTCACAGTGCCATGTTCACCCCAGACCTGGCTCTGCGGCACCGCCAGGAGATGTGTCCCTTTGTGTCCCATCTCCCATCTGATGTCCCCATCCTGCTAGTGCTACATCTACCCCAAGATATGGATGCCCTTTGTCCCCACCATGATGTCCCCTGTCCTCCTAGCACCATGTTTGCCCTGGACCCTCCATGGTGCCACCTGAGGCAGTGTCACATCACCCAGATGACATGGAACTCCACCTCCTGTCCATCCCCACCTTCTCATCCCCTGTCCCCTCAGTGCCACATCCACCAGGCCACGTGTTGGGTGGCTGACACCGGTGGGAAGGGACACGGGGACACTCACCCAACCTCAGAGGACCCCATACCAGTTTGGGGGGTGACACCACCAAGCAGAGCCCCATTCCCACACCACCCATGGCTTCCCGTGGCTCCAGCAGTGCCCGTGCCACCATGCCACCATGCCACCATGTCACCATGTCACCCCGTCAGCCCTACCCTTCTCGTTGAGCTCATAGGTGCGGATGATGGTGCGGGCCTGGCGCAGGCTGGACTCCTCTCCCTGATCCTGCAGGAAATCCTGCAGCTCCTCGGCCGACAGGACCCGATCCTCGCCCGAGTAGCGCCCGAAGAGCTCCTCCAGCTCCGGCCTCCGCAGCAGCTGCCGGCAGAACTCCTCCAGCTCCCAGCCCTCCAGCCGCTCGTTGCCCGAGTGGTCACACTCCTGATGGACACAGCCCAGCCAGAACACCCTGCCGATCTGGCTGAAGATGTATTTCAGGAAAAGTCTGACAATACATAAGGGCTTCCAATACAGCAAATTTCAGGAAACCACCCACGACAGTTTTCTAAATCTCTATAGGTAAAAAGTATTAGAATTGTCTTATAATACTGTTCATATTTATATATAATGAACAGAAACTAGTGTCCTATTTCTACTCCACAGACACTGAATCTGATTCGAGGAAGCGGTGCAATGTGACACATGCAGAGTGACAGAAGACACCCCATTTCAGCATGCTCACATGTACAGCTGCAGGGATGCACACAGAGGTTTTTTATTATGCCAGATCACACTGAAAAGAGTTGATATAATTAGCTCTTCACTGGCTTTGCAGCAAGGCTTGTGTAGGTTGGTGTTGAGGGCTGTGCTTTGTTGGTTGGAGTTTTTAAGAGTGAGCAGAATTGGAAATTGTTGGCAAGAGGACAAAAATAATACAGATGAAGTCTGACAGGAGTCATAGTGCTGAGCCTAAGACTTGCTGTAATTGAAACATCAGGCAATGGAGAGGCTGATTAAAATCAACGTTTTCATCTGACTATTTTGGCCCTCAAGGACTTGGTCCAGAGACCAAATTGCTGGAAATTAGTCATGCCTTGCTCATTACCCCAAAGGCATTGACTTGAGTACAAGAATTTGAACATATAACTTGAAAAACTCACTGCTGTCCAAACTGAATACTTTGAAAGAAAAGAGACATGAAAAAAAAACCTAACAAACAACAAATTAACACCAAAAAACACCAAAAAAACAGATTTTTGACAATCAAATATTCTGTTGTTCCTTTCAAAAATATTCTACCAAACATCTGTTGATTTAATGCATACCCTACTGTCCTCAGGATTAAAAATGTATAATTCATTATGTTTTACCATCACTATACCCAGAAACTTTGTAGTCAGTAATTAATTTTGGAAAGTCGTGAAGAAATTGTAATACAGATTAAAACACTGAAAACAGTATCAGGTGCACAGTTTTCATCTCAATTGCATTATTTATACAAGCAATAACCTAAATATATATACCATATCATAAAGATATACATGAACATAAATATATCTATATATTGTAGTAGAGGAAGATTACACCCCATAACCAGCATTATATATTTTACTTTGAAAGACAATTTTTTTATTTTTTTTTTATTTCAACTCTGCATACATCTGGTGAAGGCCTAATAAAGCATAACCAAAGATCCTTTTCTGATCACTAAAGGACCAAAGCATCAAGTTGGAAGTTTTATTAAATCCAGAAGTTTGTATTATTAAATAATCAACTAAGTTTCAGGGCTTAAAATTTTTGGAAAAAAGAATTGAGGCAATAATGATTCATGTAGTTTTTGAAATTCCAGCCATCAGGCTATGCTTTAAATGTAGTATGAGACTCCTGAACTGCTTTTGAGTTGCACATAATGCTGGTCTCTTGCAAAGCCAAGGAAACGTTGTTTCCTAGACCTTTTTTCCCCTTTTTGAGTCAGTTAAAATCTAATAAAGCCTGAAGTCTAGAGAGGTTTCATTTGTTTCCAGAATCATTATTTGTAGAGCCACTGACTTCCTGCAAGAATCTCTCCTTTAAAACAAACATTAATTTGTCAAGAGCAGACTAAAATAAACTTGCTCTGTGATGCACACAATAAAAAATTTCCTTTGTGAATACAAACTGGTATCCTCAAAGCATGTCTCAACAGAAAACAAACACTGCAAGCTTAGATTTCCTATTCCTTCTTATAAATATTGAAAATTTTATAACAAAAAAGGTTTAATGAGAGTGTTTTTCCTAAGTTTGTGTATAGTATCCAAGGTGTACATTCAGCAAGATCAACCAAAATGCAGCAATATCACTGCAACACTAAATAAACAGTAAAGCCAGACAGGCAACAATTAGTTTGCAATTTTTTTTCCTGATTTATAATTACACTAGCAAGTCCTTTAAGAAGATAAGTATTCAGTTTTCAAAAGCAGAGCTGCTGCATGGCAAACAGTGCATTACTTGTGACAAACAAGGCAGCCTTTACTACTCCTGTCTCATGAATAAATAGCATAACCAAGCAATGCCTGAGAAGTGGGGTACCATCAATATAATATGTTTATTATATATACGCCAAATGAGAAAAAGTTATGTTTCAATGATCCATGTTATTTAAAACCATGGTGCTTGACTGCATCTAGCAACACCACAGCAGGATACATAGCATGCAGCAAGAAATTACTTTCATTTCCAAAGGTCTCTTGAACCCAATTGGACTTAAACCACAAAAAAAAAACTATGGAAAGATTGATGTATGATTTTGAGCCTATACTACCCATTTGCACATTGTAATTTAAAATCTTATTATTCTGGAAAAGTGATACAATTATAATCCTAGATTGGAAGGTAGGAGTTGCATTTTTATTTTTTTTTTTTTATGATATACCCTATGAGTACCAGTTTTAACTAAAATACCATAAAATTAAGAAGGAATTTTTTTAAGTAGTTTTTGAATTTTCCAAAAGGTTTGAGTAGGACAGTGGTAGGACAGGGGCATTTATTTCAGTGTAAACATTAGAAAAAGAATATGTCTGGGTCATTATGTCACTAGTAGTCTGTTTACCAAATGTATGTTTTGAGAATGGATTACAATTTCATGATCATAAAAAACTAAAAAAAAAAAAAAGATTGTAGTTGGTATAAAAGAAAACAAGCAGCAATCTCTACAAAATATTTATGTAAACTTTAGAAAGTTTTAATTGAAAATGCAGGTTCAAATCATTATTCATAATCATGGGGCTGATCTAGCGCCTCCGCTTGCTGGGGTATAGAATCAGTGAACGGACCATCCCCGAACCTTGCCTGACCTGATCACCTCCATCTAGACAGTCTGGCAGCTATGAAGTGCGATGTGATGCAGTTGGGAAGACAAGCTACTGATCACGTCCCCTCTGTATCCCCCACCCATGAGCCCTCTTGGACACCTCACAGTAGTCAGGATGGAAGCAGTAGCAAGATTTCTGTGCCTCAGTTTCCCCACGCTGGAAACAGGGCACGTTTGGGAGATGCCCAGAGGGACAATTCTCCATGGGGGAGATATGTCACACCTTGGGGACACAGGGTACGGTGACAGGAACAGCCCACCCCACCCCACCATGTGCTCCTGATGGTGCCCAGCCATCGGTGGCAGTGGGTGGCTTTGGGTGTGAGGGGTTGGTCAGTTCCTGCACTGGAAAAGGCACACAGGGAGCCAGCAATTCCCTCCCGGTGACAGTAGCGGGGACAGCGGGTGGTGCCACTCAGGACGGGTACCTTGAAGAGCTTGGAGGCGTAGACATCGTCCATGTCGATGTTGAGCATCCTCAGCATGCTCTTCACCTCCCGGAAGGACATCTTGTTATCCTTGTTCCTGTCAGCTCGCTGCAGGACCCCGTGGATCCAGCTGTGCCCAGGTAAGGAAACCACCCGGCGTCACCCAGCCTGTCCCCAACCTGTCCCCAAGCTGTCCCCAAGCCCCCTGAGGTCCCTCAAAGGATACTGGTCGAGCTTCTCCATCTGGCTCATGGCCTGCAGCCGCCCCATCAGCTTGGCCAGCCCCTGCACCCAGTGCCGGGCGTCCTCCTCGCCGCGGGCCGCCAGGTCCAGGTTCTTGCGGCGGCCCTTGAAGACGACACGCGCCAAGAAGTCGATGCGAACGCCTGGCGGCCCGCAGTTCGCGCGTGAGCGGGGAGGACGCACGCCCCCGGCAACGGGGCCCCGAGTGGCCTTGCAGCCGCACTAGAATCCCCTCCGGCACTGGGCGACCTCGCGCACAACGCCTCCAATGCCTGTGCCACCGAGACTGACGGGGACACGGGCAGGGCTGCCGAGGGACCGTGGGCAGGCTCGGGTCACCCACCCTGTGAGACACCACCCCGGCTGCTGGCAGACACCCCCGGGGGATGGTGCTAGGCCGGGCTTAACCCGCTAATCCCAGGCGAGACAGGAGGCGCGGCCGCTGTCCCCGCGGGGATGGGGACCGGGACGCTGGCAGGGCATGGAGCCGCCTGGCAGTGGTGCCAGCTCCAGGCACCCATCCCAGACGGGAGGGTGAAAAGGGACGGGTGACGCCGGGGAGGGGGACAGAGTCTGGCTGGGATGGACACAGGACCTTGCGCTGACCCCAGGGGGATGGGGAAGGGTGGGGGCTCTGAGAGATCAGCAGGGGCTGTACTGGGAGGCACTGGGAGCAGCTGGGAGCACTGGGAGGGGTTGTGAGTGAAGTGGGTTGGGGGCTCAGGTATCGGGTGGGGGTCCATATTCTGGACTGGATTCATATCTTGGGTCGGGGTCTGCATCCCGGGGTCTGGGCAGGTCCTGGATTGGGGTCTGGGTTCTGGGAGATGTCTGGGTCCTGGGTTGGGATCTGGGGTCCAGGTCACGGGCGGGGCTCCAGTCTGTGTCCCAGAGGGCACCCCCATCCCAGGAGTCACAGGTGGGGGTCTGGGTGGGGTCTGCATTGTTGAATTCCATATCCCGGGGTGGGGTCTGGTTCTCGTATGGGGATTTGGGTCCTGGGCTGAGGTCTGGGTCCTGGGTTGGGGCCTGGAACTCAGGTGGAGTCTGGATCCTGCGTGGAGCTCCAGGTGGGGTTCTGGGTGCTGGGAATGGATCTGGGTCCTGGGTGGGAGTTCAGGTCCTGGGGCAGGCTCTGAGTTCCAGGTGGGGGTCCTGGATTGGGGTCTGGGTCTCACATGGTGTCTGGATCGGTCTGAAGCGGTTCGCGAGAAGACCTCACAAGCGCTCATCAACAAAGTATTGACTTTTGGGTAGCAACTAGAGTCCTGAAATGATGAAGTGGTGTGCTTAATGACCTCATTTCTTTCATGTTGTAGGGTCTCTCTCACCGTTGTGGTTTCGTCGTAAGTGGATGAGGGGCTTAGGTAGTAACACTTTGGGTTGGTACTAATGGTGTGAGATAGCTTAGTCGGAATTAGCAGTTTTGGTTGGTGCAGGACTACTCGTGCTTTCATGATACCTCGTGGCCCTTCCCAGTTATTCACACATCACCAACTCCATTATAGTGTGATGCATTCACCTCCATCTCTCATGTAGTCCATCCCAATTCCGTCTCAGCCCCCTGTGTTGGGCTTTGGCTGTTCACTTTCAAAGACGGCTCTGATGTAGGTAGGAGGAGGATCAATGTGGGAGGGAGAGCTGAGTCGATCCTGCCTGTGCCGCCACGCAGAGTAAACGAAAGGTATCAGAGCGAGTCAGCCTTCAAGCCATGTTGTGCGAACTCGACACCCACAAAAGAAAGCCTTGCGTGCTCAAGCCCAATCCAATCGTCTACCTAAGGTCTCGATGCTGTCCGTTTTAATGAACCCAGTGTCTGCGCGGCAGTCATTCTCTGGAACTTGACCCTCACACTCTAGAAGCCACATCATCCTAGATCTCTCCCAGAGCAGGGACCCCCTGGAGCATTCACCCGTAGTAGGACCATGTCTCATTGCACTCACTTCTCCTTTGTAGCTCATGTCCAAAATGTGTTGTTCATAAATGGTGAACACCCAAGCTTACAACCTGTTCGTTCACTAGTTTGAAAGGTGTTGCTCAGAGTAGTCTACTTGATTTGTGAAAACATTGATTTGCGGGAAGAGCACGTGTAAATAGAGAAAAAGCCTGAGGTGCTGAGGGACTGTGCTTTGAAACTGGTGTGTATTGTGGGAGCGAGAGGATGTGTTGTAAGAACGCAAGGTTAAAATCATTCCTCTCACCATTGAGATATTTTCTGTGCACATCTCATCCTGTGGTGATGGGCATGGGACAGGAAGTTTTAAAAAGCAGAAAATAACTTTATGATAGGACAGGGTCTGTTCTCACATGACTAAGGGTGCCACTCGTGATGAGAGTTTCAAGGGGATAGTAGTAGTGTGAACTCATTGTAAACTACGAATGAGAAGAGACTCAGAGACAGCCACAGTGCATGGCTAGTTCGACTTATATGACTAGGAAGAATGTGAGAGTGAGACTGTGTGAGGCTGGATTTGGTCCGTCTCGAGGCTGGGACTTGTTTATGTGTGGGAGTGGATGGGTAGCGCCTCGATGAAAGAGTGAGTAGCTTTGGGCAGGGATGGGATGGGGAATGGTTAATCACAAGGGTGATTATAAAGAGAGCCAGATATTCCAGATAAGGGTGGATTCTTCTGAGGTGACTCGGATAATCTTATGGAGGGAATAGGAGATGTGTTTATTGGTGATTGTGTTTGATATGCTGGTGGTGAATTTAGGGGGTGTCTGAGTTTGTGCCCACCATGGAATTGTGATGAGATATTATGTGGTATTGCCGATGGTAGACTGTTATATGTGTTGTTCATGTATGAGGATGTGTAGGAGGATGGATCGCGATGGATGAGGATGGGATCATGGATAAATTGGATCCATGGGTGATAATAGGATTGATGGATTGGAGATGGGAAATATACCAATTAGGTATGTTGATGGTTTCCTAGTTGGCGAGATGGATGGGATAGCAATTTGGCTATCGCGATACGACTCAGAGGTATCTCGTATCGATCGAGAAATAGACAAAGTAAAATGGAGACAAAGAGGAGAAACCAAGAATAGAAAGAACAAGGTTAGGGGGTACAGCCGGAAGAAACAACCAACCCAACAAAAGTCCGGTCCGGGCACAGATTACCAAGTACTTACCTCGGATTCGGGACAGAGTGCGGCAGCTAGGAACACAGAATGAACTCAGGAATTTCAGGACTGGGCCTAAATGGAACAGATGGTGTGAGGGGCACAGTATACCTATGTACGTTGGGGAGTTTAGTGCGATGGATATAGTGGGATTCCTCCAAGATTTCTGGCATAGAAGAGTGGGAGACAAATTACACATCGCCGAACGGACATAAGAGCCAACACTCTCAGCCCCGTTCGGGGCTCTTCCCCAGGTCTAACCAATCTCTATATCCTAACTTTCTTTGCATGGTTGTGCGGCTGTGTCCGCCAGACATAGGTGCTGACAGATCACCTAACTTGTACCCAACATGTTACACAGGTTACCAGACCCTAGTTCTGCACATTTTAAGTTTATATTTTATAAAAAAGAATACTGGTTGACTCCCTATTGTGTAGTTGCCATCGTATTGTGCATTAATGCGCCATTTTCCAGGCAGAAGCCAACTGGCACCTTCGCAGATTCCTCATTGACATGCGATGCACACGAGTGCTAGATAGAAAACCCGTTATTTTGAATTTGATGCTCAACCCATAAATGAAAGTTCCACCCGAGCAAATGTATGAGTGCTCTTTGAGGGTCTTTGTTGGTGGAAACATTTGATTTTTGAACGGCTGAGCTTGCACTCGATAGGGGACTGGCTAAGAAACTCCAGGACCTTTCCCATCCATTCCTACGGAGTAGTGCTCTCATTTCTTTGGAATAGCGTCACGTCATTTATTGTTGTGTGTAAAAGTTTGCCTGAGACATGTCTGAACCAGATCAAAAAATAAATTCTGCCGCATGTATTCAGGAAACTATTCTTCCAGCGTCCCATCTCTACCTGACAGAACTTTTCCACTTCTCGAGCTCCTGTGTGGCAATGGGTATAATCAGGGTAGGTGGTTATGAGGGTGTCCACGCCCAATTGAGACATCCTGAGCTTGTCTCACTCACGAGGCCCTTCTGACATATTTTTCTTAAATAGTGACAGTTACGCAAAACCCGACACATTCCGACGCTTATGGCCACAGCGTACCTGCTTGGTCCAATCAACAATTCTCCGTCCAAAAAGCTGTCCCTCATTGGGTATGATTAAAGGCAGAGGATGGAGGGAGCATGGAAAGTGTTAGGGAATCTAGACAAGAGTATGCAGGTGATAGCACAGGGTTATGACTGTGCACAGATTTGTTGGCCATGGTTCTTTAGAGAATACGCACAGATATTCCCATTCTCGATCGTATAGCATAAGTATGGTGATAATAATAGGCACATTATGAGACTGTTATGGATATCGTTAATTGATAAATTGTTAAGTGTTGGATCTGCTAGTAAGGTGATATAGTGGGAATAGTCCTGATGGACAATCTCAACAGAAATAGTCCTCTGCTGATCCTTTTAGGTCACAATTCTTTGCTCACAGGGCCTGACTGATGCTTTGGGGCAGGAATATATTAAAGTCCAGACATACAGAACAATGCTGTACAGGTACACTCTCCCTCCACGAGTACTACGCCATTTGACTGGACACACGGAAACAGTTGAATCATGACATCAACGATGAGTCCGGAGTGAGCTCCACCTGGATTAATAACTAAACCTCTGCCTATGTTTAAGAGATATCCTTTATTTCTATGGGGAATACACTACTAGGAACTCATTGATCCTCTGACTACTATGCTACGTGGCCACAATCTGTTGTATGCATGGAAAATGCGACGGGATAAGCAAGACCCGATTCTGTCGGCTATGGGTCAACTCGACTGATTACCTTTCTACTGAATATTGTTGTCGTATCAGTCACCACTTAGCGGACACACTGTGCCTTGTAGAACATACCCTGAGAAGATATAAACATTGAGATAGATAATGAGGTGTCCAAGGCGGGGGCTGTACCATGGGGAAGTTCTGATGGACACAGGGGATATTTTGTCAGATACCTGAATGGAACACGGGTATGTACGGATGTAATGGACACCGACATGTGTTGAAATATACATATGCTTTTTTGAACCATCATTTGCTACTGATTGGGTAGCTATTATGATCGTGAAGACAAAAGATTTGACAGGACTTGAGAATTTAAACATTCAGAGAAATGTTTATGACAAATCGCCTTATTGCGTGTTATCCCAAAACACTGCTCTGACCCAAAAAAAAGAGTGTGTACATGCACAGACCATTCACCTCGCCAAATGATGCAAACCCATACCACCGAGGAACACCAATTCTACCACCCTAGGTGAACATGACCTGGATGCTTACCAGGGAATCCTACCCACACAGTGGTTCAGCTTGATGGCTGCCACGATGGCGACTCCAGAGGCACCGTGGTGGGGATGCAGGGGTGTCTCGGGAGACCAAAAGACACACAGCCTTGAAAACCTCATGCAGGACACAGACAGACACACGGTATTTGTTAAACCAAAAAGTCTTATACTTGGGAATGTTTTTACTTTTTGGAAACCCATCCGGTTAACTCACAACATGTAACCGTGATGGTGTCCGAGACATCCACATAATCCCCCATGATTTTTCACATTATTAGAAATCGATGACACACTGAGATAGGTTACACTCCAACCAGTATTAATGTCAAGATCTTCTAGTGTGTGTCACAGAGTTGCAATCTTATTTGGACTATGAGAAGGTATAAGGATTCACTTGGAATGCGATGTTATTATATGAGTCGAACATAGAGGTACTATATAGTGGGCGACAGAAATACATAGGTGAAAAGTGCTTGAATTGGGGAGTAAATTGAGTGGCACTGGACACTGAAAAATACAGGACAAGCAATCAACAGGAATCGATCAAATTTTGGTCCACAACTTTCACACAAGTAACAGTCTGAACATACTCAAAAGAATCGATACGCTATGGACTCCAAGAGCTGAGCGAGCCGTGGAAGGACCACTTAGCTATCAAAAAAACAGGACACCCTCCCAAAAGTATCAATGGACACTCCCCAAATAGAAGAACTTATTATTATCCAATAGGTAACGCACATCTAATTACCACAAAAAGCCTTTGATTCGAATTCCTGCAAATTTTCACAGACGGTTCTGCGATATTTGTGTGTGCATCTTAGCGTGAGTCATGGGATACTTACATCAGAACCCAGCTAGAATTGGCCTTACATATTTGCACGGACATGCAGACGTGTATAGCACGGACTAGCACATAAGGAACACAAACCCCCTTCGCTGAACACCATGTGTCTAACATATTGGAGTTTTGTACTGGTCAAATAACATATGAAGGACTAAGAATGGAGGTTTTGTCTACAAATCACAGGTGTACAACAGGATGTATGACTTGCAAGCATGATTGATCTGTGTTTCGGCCATCGGACTTAATTCTACAAACAAGGAAACAAGCTTTTGACGGACACATGTCAGCATACCTGTATCCCGGACCAACTACACAAGGCTATGTACTCTCTACTTTGTAGACCTGCCTCGGAAGGAATGTAAAAAGACAGACACAATGATGGAGCCTAACAACCTATTGACCAACTCATCAATTGAGTGACACACACGAGTCTAAAGCGATGCAAAAATCCCCGGACCCTATATCAAGCAATCCTTCAGGCAAGCACGACACTCAAACGAAACGGAACACAAAACCCTAAAGAAGTCACATGGACGCACACCTTAACCCCTGGTTACACACAGATTCACACCCTGTACACACGGTTGCGAACAGACACGCAGGGGAAGCGGGACACACGCACACATGGGACACAGCGAAAGGCAAAACAACGAGACAACACCAGGACAGCACCTTACGGACAAGCCCCCCATCATACCTCACCCCTGCAGCCTAAGACACAGTCCCAATTAGCCGCAACGGACATTACGTACAAAATCCGAGTACAGACACCCGCAACAGCCCTTTGAACGGAGAGCAACACACCAGCAGCTTCGGAGGAACCACCATACTGTGCGACCAAACAGGAAACCCTTTCTACACCAAGCGACAATACCAAATGAACCACACGGGGAGCACAAAATAAAACCCGTTGACACGACGGACACACGCACACAGCACCGACGACGGACACATGGGACACACAGGGACACACAAGGACACACAGACACACACGGACACACATGGACACGGGAACACACACATGGACACAGGGATATGGGGACGCACACGGACACTCGGACACACACACGGACACACGGACACACGGGACACGGACACATGGACACACGGGACACGGACACATGGGACACGGACACACGGGACACGGACACATGGACACACGCACACACGGACACATGGACACACTGATCACTGACCAGCGACACACAGTCCTGCACGGACATACCCAAGTGCACACACGAAACAAGAACACCCTGAGCGGGATTGCACCCCAAAAAGTTTTCTACCTCCTTTCGTTAGCAGGCTGCAGCACAGAAGGAGCCGAGCATACGGATTGACTCCTTACTGCCATATCTGTTTATTACCTCCTCTCTCTCGCAGAGCTTGTCACGGAGGTCACTTATAAGCCTCAGACCCGGCCGTTCCCACTCCGGACCGGGCCGGCCGCTCCCTTTCGATGGACAGACGCCACGAGCATAGCCACATTTTTCGATCCCCTTTTTGTGCACGTGTGGTGCCCGCAAAAACCTCGACTGATCTTGCGGCACCTGTTGTTCCCACAGTCCACGCGAGGTGAACCCCCAAGCGCCACGCAAAGGAAATAATCCAGAAGCCAAAACAGTGGCCATGTTACTCTCGATTTCCCAGTTTATCGAAGCATACAAATTATTGTAGGACATGGAGAGGAAAAACGGAGGTGGCAGCTTTGTGTTGAGGGGGAGTTGAAAGATGCAGCCGGGGAGTGGACCTGAGCCTTAAGAAAGAGGGACCAATGAGGCATTTCCAGAAAAGCTGAGCAAGGGGGCTCCTGTCACCGGTGAGGTGGCCAAATCCTGACCCCACTGTCCCCCATACAGTATGGCTTGAGCGTGTGCACCAAACAGCTACCCTCCATAGAATGCAGAAAAGGTTGTGACTTCAGGTTTCGCAACACCTGAAAATTCCTTGTCACTAGAACCTCATAGCCATTGAGAGACGTTAACTCCATTCAACACCTTCTCTTCGAGCCCCCATCTCTGCCATGGGGATCTGTTCCTGCCACAAGGGTCCATCACACATCTCCAACACACATTCATCGGTGGAACTCCCTCAACATGTTTAAGACTTTGTATCCCTTCCT
>VKON01001653.1:0-25456 GCA_009741485.1 Malurus cyaneus samueli
GGTTGAAAATCCGTTTTTATGGGATTTCCACGGGATCTTTGGGAAACGGGTGAAAAATCCGTTTTTATGGGATTTCCACCCATAAAAATTCGTTTTTCTGGGATTTCCATGGGATCTTTGGGAAATGGGTGAAAAATCCGTTTTTATGGGATTTCCATAATGGGATCTTTGGGAAACGGGTGAAAAATCCGTTTTTATGGGATTTCCACCGGGATCTTTGGAAATCTGGAATTTTCAATCCTAATCCTAAACTGCCAATCTTCATCTGGGGGAATTTCCTTCTGGAATTTTCTCTTTAGGGACCCCAAAATATTTCAATATCAGCTTTGGGAATTTCCTTCTGGAATTTTGTCATTCTGGACCCCAAAAAAATTCCATATCAATTGGGGGAATTTTCTTCTGGAATTCTGTCATTCTGGACGCCAAAATATTTCGATATCAGTTGTGGGAGTTTCTTTCCAGAATTTTGTTTTTCTGGCCCCAAAAATATTTCCAGATCAGGTCATGGCCGTGAGGATTTGGGTTTTGGGTGCTTTGGGGTGATGAAATTCCCCTAAATCCCAAAATTTCCTGTGATTTCCTTAATCTCCCAATATTTTCTTCTTTTTTTCCCCTCTGGGATGAATTTTTTTCCACCCCAGGAAGCAAAGATTGGGTCACGTGTTGATTTGGGTATTTCAGGATGATGGAATTCCCCTAAATCCCAAATTTCCCATTTTTCCCATATTTCCCAACATTTCCTCCCTTTTTTCCCCCCGGGATAAATTTATTGCCTCAGGAACCAAATTCGTGTCACAGCCATGGATGCTTTGGGATGAAGGAATTCCCCTAAATCCCAAATTTCCCAAAAATCTCCCAATGTTTCCTCCTTTTTCTCCCTCTGGGATAAATTTTTTCCCTCAGGAACCAAACTCGGATTACAGCTGTGTAGATTTGGGTATTTTGGGATGATGAAATTCCCCTAAATCCCAAATTTCTCATATTTTCCCAGATTTCCCAACATTTCCTCCCTTCTTTTCCCTCTGGGATCAATTTATTCCCTCAGGAACCAAACTCGGATCCGGGCCATGTGGGTTTGGATATTTCAGAATGATGAAATTGCCCTAAATCCCAAATTTCCCATTTTCTCGCAGATCTCCCAATGTTTTCTCCTTTTCTTTCTCCCGGGATGAATTTTTCATGGCCATGTGTGTTTGGATATTTTGGGATGAAGAAATTACCCTAAATCCCAAAATTTGCTGTTTTTTCCTGAATCTCTCAATGTTTCTTTCTTTTTTTCCCTCTAGGATGAATTTATTCCCTCAGGAAGAAAAACTGTGGGTTTGGGTGTTTTGGGATGAAGAAATTCCCCTTAATCCCAAATTTTCCTTTTTTTCCCAGATTTCCCAACATTTCCTCCCTTTTTTTCCCCTGGGATCAATTTATTCCCTCAGGAACCAAACTCGGATCTGGGCCATTCGGGTTTGGGTATTTTGGGATGATGGAATTGCCCCTAAATCCCAAATTTCCCATTTTTTCCCAAATTTCCCAACATTTCCCCATTTTTCCCCCGGGATAAATTTATTCCCTTAGGAATTAAAGCTCAGGTCACAACCATGGATGCTTTGGGATGATGGAATTCCCCTTAAATCCCAAATTTCCCGTTTTTTTCCAAAATTCCCAACATTTTCCCCATTTTTCCCTGCAGGGCGAGCCGGGCCGTGTCCCGGGTGTTCCGGAGCTCATTCCCGGCCCCGCTGTGAGTTCCCGACCCCATTTTTATGGGATCGTTCCCCTCCTCCGGAATTCCCAATTCCCAAATCCCAAATCTCTCCCTGTCCCATTTTCCTGTGAGTTCCCGACCCCGTTTTTTATGGGATTGTTCCCCTCCCCCGGAATTCCCAAATCCCAAATCCCAAATCCCAAATCCCAAATCCCTCCCTGTCCCGTTTTCCCGTCCGTAGGGTCCGAAGGGGCAGCCGGGAATTCCCGGAATTCCGGGATCGCCGGGATCTCCAGGAATCGCCGTCAAGGTGCGTTCCTGGGAAAATTTCGGGATTTTCCGCGGGAAGGGGGATCCCGAATGGGATATTTGGGGTGGAGGAGATTTGGGGCTTCTCCCAAAGCTCTGCCTTCACTCGGGAATGAGATTTGGTTCTCTGGGATTGGGAATTTTTGCTGGGATGATCTTTTATCCCAATAAAACTTCTTATCCCAATAAAACTCCTTAGACATTCCATATCCCATAAAACTTCTTACCCCATTAGACTTTTTATCCCAAAAAACTTCTAATCCCATAAAACTTCTTATCCCATAACAATTCTGATCCCATAAAACTTCTTATCCCATAATAATCTTTATCCCATAAAACTTCCTATCCCGTAACAATCCTTATCCCGTAACAAATACTATCCCATAAACGTTCTTATCCCATAAAAATCCTTTCCCATAAAATATTATCCCAAAATTATCCTTATCCTATAATCTTTATCCTATAGCAATCCTTACCCCATAACAATCCTTACCCTATAAAACTTCTCATCCCATAAAAACTTTATCCATAACAATCCTTATCATAAAGTAGTGCTTATCCCAAAAAAATTCTTATCCCATAAACTTTCCTATCCATAAAACTTACCCCATAACAATCTACCCATAAAACTTCTTGAGCATCTTATCCACAATAAACTTCTTATCCCAAAAAACTTCTTACCCTATAACAATTCTTATCCTATAACAATCCTTATCCCATAACAATTACAATCGCATAAAAGTTCTTATCCCATAAAAATCCTTATCCCCAAAAAAAAAATCCTTATCCCATAAACAATTCCTTATCCCATAACAATCCATGTCCCATAACAATCCTTATCCCATAAAACTTCTGAATCCCATAAAACTTTTTATCCCATAAACAATCCTTACCCCATAAATTTCTTACCCCACAACAACCCATATCCCATAAAACTCCCGATCCCATAAAACTTTTTACCCCGTAACAATCCTTACCCCATAAAACTTCTGATCCCATAACAATCCATATTGCATAACAATTCTGATCCCATAAAACTTCTGATCCCATATAATCTTTACCCCGTAAAACTTCCTATCCCATAACAATCCTTATCCCATAACAATTATTATCCCATAAAAGTTCTCATCCCACAAAAATCCTTATCTCATAAAAATCCTTATCCCCAAAAAATCCTTATCCTACAGTCTTTATCCCATAGCAATACTTATCCCATAAAATTTCTTATCCCAAAAAACTTCTTATCCCATAACAATCCTTATCCCGTAACAATTATTATCCCATAGAAGTTCTTATCCCATAAAAATCCTTATCCCAAAAAAAATCCTTATCCTATAATCTTTATCCCATAACAATCCTTATCCCATAAAATTTCTTATCCCATAAAATTTCTTATCCCATAAAACTTATCCCATAAACAATCCTTATCCCATAAATTTTTTTACCCCATAACAACCCATATCCCATAAAACTCCCGATCCCATAAAACTTACCCCGTAACAATCCTTACCCCATAAAACTTCTGATCCCATAACAATCCATATTCCATAACAATTCTGATCCCATAAAATTTCTTATCCCATGAAACTTTTTACTCCATAAACAATTCTTATCCCCTAACAATCCTGATCCCATAACAATCCATATTCTATAACAATCCTTATCCCATAACAATGACTATCCCATAAAACTTATCCCATAACAATCCTTACCCCATAAAACTTTTCATCCCATAAAACTTCTTACCCTATAACAATCCTTATCCCATAACAATCCGTACCCCAAACTTCCTATTCCATAACAGTTCTTATCCCAAAAAAACTTCTACCCCACAAAACTATCCATAAACTTTTCTTATCCCATAAACATTCTTTATCCATAAAACTTCTCTACTCCTCTGACAATTCCTGTCCCAAACATCCCCATAAACTCATATATCCCATAATAATCTTATCCCAAAAACTTCCTATCCGTAACAATCTTTATCCGTAACCAATTATTATCATTAAATTTTATCCCACAAAAATCCTTTATCTCATAAAAATCTGTATCCCAAAAATCCTTATCCTTAATTCTTTATTCCCATAGCAATCCTCTTATCCCATAAAATTTTCTTACCAAAAAAACTTCTATCCCTATAACAATCCTGATCCCATAACAATCCATATTCCACAACAATTCTCATCCCATAAAACTTCTGACCCCATAAAATTTCTTAACCCATAATAATCTTTATCCCATAAAATTTCCTATCCCATAACAATTACTATCCTTTAAAAGTTCTTATCCCACAAAAATCCTTATCCCATAAAAATCCTTATCCCCCAAAAAAATACGTATCCTATAGTCTTTATCCCATAGCAATCCTTATCCTATAAATAATCCTTATCCCATAAAATTTCTTATCCTAAAAAACTTCTTATCCCGTAAAACTTCCTGCTCTATAACAATCCCGATCCCATAACAATCCGTATTCCGTAACAATCCTTATCCCCTTAAACTTCTTATCCCACAAAAGTTATCCCATAATAATCCTTATCCCATAACAATCCTTACCCCATAAAACTTCCTATCCCATAACAATTTTTATCCCAAAAAACTTCCTACCCCATAAAACTTATCCCGTAAAACTTCCTATCCCATAAATTTCTTACCCCATAACAATCCTTATCCATAAAATTTGATCCTAAAACTTTTATCCCATAAAACTCCTGATCCATAAAAACTTCCCCATTAACAATCCTTACCCATAAACTTGATCCCATAAAACTTTTTATCCCATAAACAATCCTTATCCCAAAAACTTCTTAAAACCATATCCCATAAAACTCCCGATCCCATAAAAATCTTGGCCGCAGAATCCCCCAAAATCCCATCCCACGGGAATTCTCATCCTTTTTTTTTTTTTTTTTTAGGGCATCGGGGCGATCCGGATCAGGGTGGTACGAGCTCGGGTATTGATTTTGGGATAAAAATCCCGTTTTTCCATAATTATTTTGGAAATTTCCCAAAAATTTCTGGCCCCGAATTTCCCCAAAATCCCATAAAAAGGGGTAGATTTTCCCGTTTTTTTCCGCAGGGTCCCGTGCAGGCGATCGCGTCAAAGGGACAAGGAGAGGCGTGTGAGTGACCCCGGGATTTTTGGGACAAAATCCCCAAAAAAAAAAAAAAATGGGATCCTAAATAAAGGAAATAATCCCTGTAAATAATCCCAAAAAAATTGGGGTTTGTGACAGAAATAATCCCCCAAAAAAAAAAAAAAAAGGGATACTAAATTAAAGGAAAAGGGTTCTTTCTGGAAATCATCCCAAAAAAAGGGTTTGTGACAGAATGATCCCAAAAAAAAAAAATTTGGGATCCTAAATAAGGAAAAGGGTTTCTTCTGAAATCACCCCAAAAAAGTGGGATCAAATAAATGAAAAGGGGTGATCCTTCCAAGAAATCATCCCAAAAAAGGGTTTTTTTTTGCCACAAATCACCCCAAAAATAAGGGGGTTCTTCCCAGAAATGACCCCCAAAAATGGGGGTTTGTGGCCAGAAATGACCCCCCCCAAAAAAAAGGATCCCAAATAAGGAAAAGGGGTTCTTCCCGGAAATATCCCAAAAAAAGGGGGTTTTGACAGAAATAATCCCCCCCAAAAAATGGGATCCTAAATAAAGGAAAAGGGGTTCTTGCCGGAAATAATCCAAAAAAAGGGGTTTTCCCATAAATAATCCTAAAAAAAAAGGGGGATCCTAAATAAAGGAAAAGGGGTTTCTTCCCGGAATCATCCAGAAAGGGTGTTGACAGAAATAATCCAAAAAAAAAAAAAAGAAAATGGGATCCTAAATAAAGGAAAAGGGTTCTTGCCAGAAATAATCCCAAAAAAGGGGTTTGTGACAGAATTAATCGCCCCAAAAATGGATCCTAAATAAAGGAGAAGGGGTTCTTGCCTGAAATAATCCCCAAAAAAGGGTTTGTGACAGAAATGATCCCAAAAAAAAAATTTGGGATCCTAATAAAAGGAAAAAGGGGTTCTTCCTGGAAATCATCCCAAAAATGGGGTTTGTGACAGAAATAATCCCAAAAATGGGGGATTCTTCCCAGAAATGACCCCAAAAAATTTGGGATCCCAAATAAAGGAAAAGGAGTGATCCTTCCCGGAAATAATCCCAAAAATGGAGGTTCGTGCCAGAAATAATCCCAAAAAAAAAATTCTGGAGCCTAAATAAAGGGAAGGGGTTCTTCCTGGAAATCACCCCAAAAAAAAAGGGCTTTGTGACAGAAATAATCCCCAAAAAAAAGGGTTTGTGACAGGAATGATCCCAAAAAAGAGGGTTCTTCCCAGAAATAATCCCAAAAATGGGGTTTGTGACAGAAATAATCCCAAAAAAAAAAAAGAAAAATGGGATCCCAAATAAAGGAAAAGGGGTGATCCTTCCCAGAAATCATCTCAAAAATGGGGGGTTCTTCCGAGAAATCACCCCAAAAAAAGGGGCTTTTTTGCCACAAATCACCCCAAAAATAAGGGGGTTCTTCCCAGAAATAATCCCAAAAAAAGGGCGTTTTACAGAATAATCCAAAAAAAAAAAAATGGGATTCCTAATAAAAAAAAAGGGGTTCTTGCCGGAAATAATCCCAAAAAAAGGGGGGTTTTTGACAGAAATAATCCCAAAAAAGGGGGTTGTGACAGAAATAATCCCCAAAAAAATGGGATCCTAAATAAAGGAAAAGGGGTTCTTCCCGGAAATCACCCCAAAAATGGGGTTTATGCCAGAAATAATCCCAAAAATGGGGTTTCTTCCCAGAAATGACCCCAAAAAATTTGGGATCCCAAATAAAGGAAAAGGGGTGATCCTTCCCAGAAATCATCCCAAAAATGGGGGTTCTGCAGAAAATTATCCCATTAAAAAGGGTCTTCCCAGAAATGACCCCCAAAAAATGGGATCCCAAATAAAGGAAAAGGGGTTCTTCCCGGAAATCACCCCAAAAAAATGGGGTTTGTGACAGAAATAATCCCAAAAAAAAAGGGGGTTTTTGACAGAAATAATCCCCCCAAAAAAATGGGATCCTAAATAAAGGAAAAGGGGTGATCCTTCCCAGAAATAATCCCAAAAATGGGGGGTTTGTGACAGAAATAATCCCCAAAAAAAGATGGGATCCTAAATAAAGGAAAAGGGGTTCTTCCCAGAAATAATCCCAAAAAAATGGGGTTTGTGACAGAAATCCACCCCAAAAAAAAGGGGGGTTTTTCCCAGAAATGACCCCAAAAGAAGGGGTTTCTTCCCAGAAATGACCAAAATAAGTTGGTTCTTCCCAGAAATAATCAAAAAAAAGGGGTTCATGCCAGAAATGACCCTCAAAAATGGGGGATCCCAAATAAAGGAAAAGGGGTGATCCTTCCCAGAAATCACCCAAAACAGGGGTTCTTCTTGGAAATAATCCCAAAAAATGGGTTGGACAGAAATCACCCCCAAAAAAGGGGATCGTGCGAATAATCCAAAAATTGGGGTTCTTCCCAGAAATAATCCTAAAAAAAGGGGGTTCTTCCTGGAAATAATCCCAAAAAAGGGGGTTCTTCCCAGAAATCACCCAAAATGGGTTCTTTTTGGCCACAAATCACCCCAAAAAATAGGGGGTTCTTCCAGAAATGACCCCAAAAAAGTGGGATCCCAAATAAAGGAAAAGGTGATCCTTCCCGTAAATAATCCCAAAAATGGAGGTTCGTGCCAGAAATAATCCCAAAAAAAAATTTGGGAGCCTAAATAAAGGAGAAGGGGTTCTTCCTGGAAATCACCCCAAAAAAAGGCTTGTGTGCAGAAATAATCCCCAAAAAAAAAGGGTTTGTGACAGGAAATGTCCCAAAAAAAGAGGGTTCTTCCAGAAATAATCAAAAATGGGGTTTGTGACAGAATAATCCCAAAAAAAAAAAAGAAAATGGATCCAATAAAGAAAAGGGGTGATCCTTCCCAGAAATCATCTCAAAAATGGGGGGTTCTTCCGAGAAATCACCCCAAAAAAAGGGCTTTTTTGCCACAAATCACCCCAAAAATAAGGGGTCTTCCCAGAATAATCCCAGAAAAAAGTGGCGTTTATGTGACAGAAATAATTCAAAAAAAAAAAAATGGGATCCTAAATAAAGAAAAAGGGGTTCTTGCCGGAAATAATCCCAAAAAAAGGGGAATTTGACAGACATAATCCCAAAAAAGGGTGTGACAGAAAAATCCCCAAAAAAATGGGGATCCTAATAAAAGGAAAAAGGGTTCTTCCCGAAATCACCCCAAAAATGGGGTTTATGCCAGAATAATCCAAAATGGGGTTCTCCAAAATGACCCCAAAAATTTGGGATCCCAAATAAAGGAAAAGGGTATCCTTCCCAGAAATCATCCCAAAAAAGGGGGTTTGTGACAGAAATAATCCCAAAAATGGGGGTTCGTGCCAGAAATTATCCCATAAAAAGGGGTTCTTCCCAGAAATGACCCCCAAAAAATGGGATCCCAAATAAAGGAAAAGGGGTTCTTCCCGGAAATCACCCCAAAAAAATGGGGTTTGTGACAGAAATAATCCCAAAAAAAAGGGGTTTTTGGACAGAAATAATCCCCCAAAAAAATGGGATCCTTAAATAAAGAAAGGGGTGATCCTTCCCAGAAATAATCCCAAAAATGGGGGGTTTGTGACAGAAATAATCCCCAAAAAAAGATGGGATCCTAAATAAAGGAAAAGGGGTTCTTCCCAGAAATAATCCCAAAAAAATGGGGTTTGTGACAGAAATCACCCCAAAAAAGGGGGGTTTTTCCCAGAAATGACCCCAAAAGAAGGGGTTTCTTCCCAGAAATGACCAAAATAAGTTGGTTCTTCCCAGAAATAATCAAAAAAAGGGGTTCATGCCAGAAATGACCCTCAAAAATGGGGGATCCCAAATAAAGGAAAAGGGGTGATCCTTCCCAGAAATCATCCCAAAAAAGGGGGTTCTTCCTGGAAATAATCCCAAAAAAATGGGGTTTGTGACAGAAATCGCCCCAAAAAAGGGGGTTTGTGCCAGAAATAATCCCAAAAATTGGGGTTCTTCCCAGAAATAATCCCAAAAAAGGGGAGTTTTTCCTGGAAATCACCCCAAAAATGGGGTTTGTGCCAGAAATCACCCCCAAAATGGGTTTCTTTTTGCCACAAATCACCCCAAAAATAAGGGGGTTCTTCACAGAAATAATCCCAAAAAAAGGGGTCGTAAAATAAGAGAAAGGGGTTCATCCCGGAAATCATCCCAAAAAAGGGGGGTTTGCCGAACGAAAATAATCCCAAAAATGGGGTTTCTTCCCAGAAATGACCCCCAAAATGGGGGATCACAAAAAAGGAAAGGGTGAGTCCTTCCCAGAAATCACCCAAAAATGGGGGCTTCCAAGAAATCACCCAAAAAAAGGGGCTTTTTTGCCACAAATCACCCAAAAATAAGGGGTTTCTTCCCAGAAATAATCCCAAAAAAAGGGGGATCCTAAATAAAGGAAAAGGGGTGATCCTTCCCAGAAATCACCCAAAAAAGGGGTTCTTCCGAAATAATTCTTTTTCCAGGGAAACCCGGTTTCGAAATCCTAAAAAATCCCCGGATTTGATGATTTTCCTTTTTTTTCCAGGCAAAACCCAATTTGGAAATAAAAAAAAAAATCCCGGATTTGATGATTTTCCTTCTTTTTTTTCCCAGGGAACTCCCGGTTTTCCAGGCCCCGCCGGCCTCATCGGAATTCCCGGCTTGCCCGGACCTCGCGGGGAAAAGGTCGGAAAATTCCCCGAATTCCCGGGGAGAAAATTCCCCAAAAAAATTCGGGAAGGAATTTTGGGATTTCCCGACATTCCCGGAGGAATTTTTTCCCGCTCCTGTTTTTCTCGGAGCGGGAATTTTGGGAATGGGGGGATTTGGGATGGGAATTTTTTGAGGAATTTTTTGCAGGGAACGGCGGGAATCGGCGTTCCCGGAGCCGCCGGATCCAAGGGCGAACAAGGAGAGCAGGTGGGATGGAATTCCGGGAATTTCTGGAAATTTTTTTGAAATTTCTGGAAATTTCCAGAATTTCTGGAAAATTCTAGAATTTCTGGAATTTTTGAATTTCTAGAAATTTTCTGGAATTTTTTGAAATTTCTAGAAATTTCTGGAATTTTTTGAAATTTCTGGTTCTTTTTGAATTTTTGGATATTTCTCGAATTTTCTGGATATTTCTGGAAATTTCTGGAATTTCTGGAAATTTCTGGATTTTTTTTAATTTCTGGCAATTCTGAATTTGGAATGCTATAAATGTTTTGGATTCTAGAAATTTCTGGAATTTTTTGAAATTTTTGATATTTCTGGAATTTCTAAATTTCTTGGAATTTTTTTGAAATTTTTTTAATTTTTTGCAATTTATGGAATTTATGGAAATTTCTGGAAATTTTTGGATTTTTTTTAATTTCGAAATTTCTGGAATTTTGGGAAATTTATGGAATTTTGGAATTTCTGAATTTTTGAATTTTGGATTTGGGATTTATGGAATTTTGGGATTTGCGTTTCAGCCCCCATGGAGGGCTCAGCATCCCCGAAATCTCCAATATTTCATTTTTCATGAATTCCGCGATTTCCGAGGGAAAGGGGGAGGGAAGGGAAGATTTTGGGGTTAAAATGGGAATTTTTTCTTTTCTTCCAGGGATTCCGGACCTCGGGAGCTCCGGGAGCAAAGGTGGGAACTGAAATCCCAAAACTGAGCCCCTGGGCCGGGAATATTCCAGGAATTTTTCAATTCCAAGGGAATTTTCTGTCCCTAATGGAAATTCATGGAAATTCATGGAAATTCTGGAAATTCATGGAATCATGGAAGATCATGGAATTAATGGGAAATCAATGAAAATTCATGAAAAATCCATTAAAATTCATGGAAATTTCTGGAAACTCATGCAAAATCCATGGAAATTCCTGGAAATTCATGGAAATTCCTGGAAATTTGTGGAAATTCATGGAAAATTCATGGAAATTTCATTAAAAATTCATGGAAAATTCATGGAAAATCAATGAAAATTCATGGAAATCGATGGAGATTTCTGAAAACTCGTGCAAAATCCATGGAATTTTGTGGAAATTCATGGAAATTCATGGAAATTTCATGGAAATTTATGAAAAATTCATGGGAAAGTAATGGAAAATTAATGAAAATTCCTGAAAATTCATTAAAATTCATGGAAATTTCTGAAAACTCGTGCAAAAATCCATGAAATCGTGGAAATTATGGAAATTTGATGGAATAATGGAAATACATTAGAATTCATGAAATAATGGAATTCATGAAAAATTCATGGAATTCATGGGAAAATGCCTTGAAAATTCATGAATTAAATAGAATTAATTGAAAATTCATGAAAAATTCATGGAAATTCATGGAAATTCATGGAAATTCATGGAAAATTCATGTAAAATCTTTGAAAATTCATGGAAATTTCTGAAAATTCATGCAAATTAATGAAAATTTGATGAAATTTTCTGAAAATGATGAAAATTTCTGAAAACTCATGAAAAATCCATGGAAATTCATGGAAAATTATTAAAATTCATGGAAACTCATCGAAGTCCATGGAAGTCCATGGAAATTCATGGAAATTCATGGAAAATTCATGGAAAATTCATGGAAATTTCATGATTTTCCCAATCCGGTGGGAATTCCCTTCTGATTTTTTTTTTTTTCCAGGAATTCCGGGGCCGAAGGGGGATCAGGTGGGTGAACTTGGGGTTGGTCCAATTCCCGTTTGGATTTTCCCATTCCCGTGGGATCTGCAGATGTCCTGGAACTCCTGGAGGAGTTTTGGGATTTTAAGGATAATTGGGGAAGAAAATGGGCATGAGCAGATACATAAAATCCATAAAAATTATCCATAAAAATCCTTATTAATAACGATTAATTAATTAATTAATTAATAATCTCAATAAAACATTCTTATCCTTATAACAATCCTTCACCGTAATATCCTTACTCCATAAAACTCCTTATCCCATAAAAATCCTTATCCCATAGGAATTCCTATTCCGTAACGATCTTTTCCCATAAAAAATCCTTAATTAATAACGATAATTAATTATTTAATTAATAATCCAATATAATCCTTTAGTCCTATAAAATCATTATCCCATTAAAATCTTTATCCCATAAGAATTCAATTCCGTAAAATCTCTTATCCCATGAAACTTCTGATCCCATAACAATCCTCATCCCATAAGAATCCTTATCCCATAAAACTTCAAATCCCATAAATATTTTATCCCACAAAATTTTTTATCCCATGACAATTCTAACCCCATAAAACTTCAAATCCCATACAATTTTATCCCATAAAACTTCAAATCCCATAACAATTCCTATCCCATAAAACTTTTTATCCCATGGCAGTTCTTGTCCCATGACAATTCCTATCCCATAACCATTCTTATCCCATAACAATTTTTTATCCATAAAACTTTCTGCATCCCATGGAAATTCTTTTCATGACATATCTTAATCCATAAAACTCCTATATCCATCACAATCCGTATCCTGTAACAATCCTTATCCCATAAAATTTCAAATCCCATAACATATCTTATCCCATGAAACTTTTTATCCCATAACAATTTTATCCCATGAAACTTTTTATCCCATAACAATTCTTATCCCATTAAACTTCTTATCCCATAACAATCCTTATCCCCTAATAATCTTATCCATAACATTCTAATCCCATAAAACTTACTGATCCTCATGCAATTCTAATCCCATAAAACTTCAAGATCCCTAACTATTTATCCATTGAAACTTATCCCATAACCAATTCTTATTTCCATATAATCTATCCCCATAATGATCTTTCATTATCCCATTAGAACCTATTTTTCCTATAAACAGTCCGTCTATCCCATAACCCTTTCCCTATAAACAACCTTATCCCATAAACATATCCCTGTCATCATAACTCTTTTTATCCCATAAAAATTCATATCCCGTAAAATCTCTTGCTCCATTGCAACTTCCTTATCCCATAACAGTCCTCATCCAATAGATATCACCCATAAAACCGTCAATATCCTCATAACAATTCCTATCCCATAAAACTTTTTATCCCATGGCAGTTCTATATCCCATAACATTCTAATCACAAACAATCCTTATCCCATAAAACCTCTTATCCCATCACAATCCGTATCCCGTAACAATCCTTATCCCAAAAACTTCAAATTCCCTTAACAATTCTATCCCATGAAACTTTCTGATCCTATAACATATTCTAATCCCATTAAAACCTCTTATACCGCATAACATTCTTATCCCATAAAACTTCTTATTGCATGGCAATTCTAATCCCATAAAACTTAAAATCCCATAACAATTTTTATCACATTGAAAGCCTTTATCCCTAACATATCGTATCCACTAATAATCCTATATATCCCATAATGGATCTTTATCCCATAGAACTATTTATCCTATAACAATCCTTATCCCATAAAACTCTTTATCCCGTAAAAATTCATATCCCATAAAACCTCATCCAATTCCCAGACTCTATCCCCAAACAATTTCTTATCCATTAAAAACCTTATCCATAGAAATCTATCCCATGACAATTCTAATCCATAAAATTCTTTTTCCCATCCACAAATCGTATCCATAACAAACCTTATTCCCTAATAATCCTATCCCATAACAAGTCAAACCCATTAACTATTTTTTATCCCAGAAACTCTATCCCATAACAATTTCTTAATCCCATTAAACTCTTATTCCCAATTCACATCCTTATCCCATAACGACTACCTCTAGATCAATTCTGTATCCATAAAATTCTTATGCATGGCAATTCTAATCCCATAAAACTTCAAATCCCATAAAAATTATCCATGAAACTTTTTATCCCATAACAATTCTTATCCCATAATAATTCTTATCCCATAGAACTATTTATCCTATAACAATCCTTATCCCATAAAATCCTTATCCCATAAAATTCCTTATCCCATAAAATTCCTTATCCCATAATAATCCTTATCCCATAACAACCTTTATCCCATGACAGTCCTTATCTCCATAATTCCCTCGCTTGAAAAGTTCCACGAAATTCAATTTTTTTTAATTTTTTTTTTTTTCCTACAAAAAACTGAGGATTTCTGTGATTTCTTCTCCTACTTTCAGGTTTTGGGACCTCCAGGCATGAAAGGTGCCAAGGTAAGTATGTTATTAATTATTTTTATTTTATAATGTATGAATTTATCAAATTATAATTATATTAAGTTATGATTATTAATTCAACTAATCTATTTTTTTTTTAGTTATTAAGTTATTGGTTTGCTTGATTTTATTATTGAATTGATTTAGTATATCTATTTATTAATTTATTCATTTATTATTTAATTAAGCCCTTTTTGAAAAGCCGAGATATCCTTAAAAATCCAAACGGATGTTGGACGGATTAACTAATAATTCTTTTAATGTCTATATAATTAGCCGCACTGTAAAGTAATATGAACACAGCATTCGCATTTATAGGGATTTACATAAGATTATGTTGGATAGGAATATTATAATATAGGATTTATCGATGAGGATTATAGGATTTATTGCGCTGGAGTTGTAGGATATGGATTTTCCAAAGGGAATTTTTTTTCCCAAGGTTTATCCGAAGGGAAAAATTCTGGAATATTCCAGGGGTTCCTTTTATTCCCAGGGAGATCCCGGACCGGCGGGACCGCGAGGAATCCCGGGAGAAAAAGGGGAAAAGGTGAGGATCTCGCTCGTCCTTCGGGGTCGGAAGGATTTGGAGTTTTTGTGGCCACTGAGGAAACTCCAGGGGAGATGGAAATTCCTTGATTTGCCCCATGGAGGTGAAAATTCCTCAGATTATGAAATTTGCAGACTGCTCCGAGGGATGGAATTCCCAGACTGCTCCATGAGATGAATTCCTTGAACTTCTCTGCGGAGCTGAAAATTCCTCGGATTTGCTCCATGGAGGTGGAAATTTCTCAGATTTGCTCCATGGAGATGGAAATTCCTCGGAACTTCTCTGCGGAGATGAAAATTCCTTGGATCTGCTCCGTGGAGATGGAAATTCCTCTCGGATCTGCTCCATGGAGATGGAATACCTTGGATTCTCTGTGGGACATGGAAATTCTCGGATCTTGAATATTCTCAAGATCTTGCTCCGCGGAGATGGGAATAGTCCTCGGCATCTGCTCCGGCGGAGATGGAAAATTCCTCGGATCTTTTGCCTCCATTGAAAGGTAGTAAATTCCATTAGGGGTGGAATTCCTCCGATCTGCTCTGAGGGGAATGGGAAATTCCTCAGATCTTGGAAATTCCTCGGATCTGCTCCGTGGAGGTGGAAATTCTTTGAATCTTGCTCCACGGAGATGGAAATTCCTTGGAACTTCTCTGTGGAGATGGAATTCCTCAGACCTGCTCCATGGAGATTGAAATTCCATAGAGGTAGAAATTCCTCGGATCTGCTCCACAGAGATGGAAATTCTTTGGATCCGCTCTGCGGAGATGGAAATTCCTCAGATCTTGGAAATTCCTCAGATCTGCTCCGTGGAGATTGAAATTCCTCAGATCTGCTCCACGGAGGTGGAAATTCCTCGGAACTTCTCTGTGGAGATGAAAATTCCTTGAATCGGCTCCGTGGAGATGAAAATTCCATGGAGGTGGAAATTCCTCGGATCTGCTCCGTGGAGATGGAAATTCCTCGGATCTGCTCCATGGAGATGGAAATTCCTTGGATCTGCTCCATGGAGATGGAAATTCCTTGGAACTTCTCTGTGGAGGTGGAAATTCCTTGGATCTGCTCCATGGAGACGGAAATTCCTCTGATCTGCTCAGTGGAGATGAAAATTCCATGGAGGTGGAAATTCTTCAGATCTTGGAAATTCCTCAGATCTTGGAAATTCCTCGGATCTGCTCCTCGGAGCTGGAAATTCCTCAAATCTGCTCCACAGAGATGGAAATTCCTCGGATCTTAGAAATTCCTCGGATCTGCTCCATGGAGATGGAAATTCCTCCGATCTTGCTCCACGGAGATGGAAATTCCTCCGATCTTGGAAATTCCTCACATCTGCTCCGTGGAGGTGGAAATTCCTCAGATCTTGGAAATTCCTCAGATCTTGGAAATTCCTCGGATCTGCTCCTCGGAGCTGGAAATTCCTCAAATCTGCTCCACAGAGATGGAAATTCCTCGGATCTTAGAAATTCCTCGGATCTGCTCCATGGAGATGGAAATTCCTCCGATCTGCTCCACGGAGATGGAAATTCCTCCGATCTTGGAAATTCCTCACATCTGCTCCGTGGAGGTGGAAATTCCTCAGATCTTGGAATTCTCAGGATCTTGGAAATTTCCTTCGATTCTGTCTCTCGGAGCTGGGAAATTCCTCCAAATCTGCTCACAGAGGGAATAATTCCTCGGGATCTTAGAAATTCTCGCGGATCTGCTCCATGAGAGGATGGCAATTCCTCCGATCTGCTCCGTGGAGATGGAAATTCCATGGAGGTGGAAATTCCTTCAATCTGCTCCGTGGAGGTGGAAATTCCTTGGAACTTCTCTGCGGAGATGAAAATTCCTCGGATTTGCTCCATGGAGGTGGAAATTCCTCAGATTTGCTCTCTGCTCAGTGTGGAGATTGATTCCTTTGGAGACTCTCTGTGGAGCATGCGAATTTCCCTCTGTTTCATGCTCCATGGAGATGGAAATTCCTTGGAACTTCTCTGTGGAGATGGAAATTTCTCGGATCTTAGAAATTCCTCAGATTGCTCCGCGGAGATAGAAATTCCTCCAATCTGCTCCTCGGAGATGGAAATTCCTCAGACCTTGGAAATTCCTTGGATCTGCTCCTTGGAGGTGGAAATTCCTCGGATCTCTGCTGTAATGGAATTCCGCGAATCTGCTCCTTGGAGATGGAAATTCCTCGGATCTGGTCCATGAAGGTAGAAATTCCATAGGGGTGGAAATTCCTCCGATCTGCTCTGAGGGGATGGAAATTCCTCAGATCTTGGAAATTCCTCGATCTGCTCCGTGGAGGTGGAAACTTCTTTGAATCTGCTCCGCGGAGATGGAAATTCCTTGGATCTGCTCCGTGGAGATGGAAATTCCTCAGATCTTGGAAATTCCTTCGGATCTGCTCCGCGGAGGTGGAAATTCCTCTGATCTTGGAAATTCCTTGACTCTGCCCTACGGAGATGGAAATTCCTCGGTCTGCTCCTTGCGAGATGGATAATTCTCAGACTTGGAAATTCCTCAGTCTTTGGAAATTCCTCAGATTTGCTCCGCTGAGATGTAAATTTCTCGGAGGTGGAAATTCCTCGGATCTGCTCCGCGGAGTATGGAAAATTCTCTGGAACTTCTTGTGGAGATGGAAATCCTCAGACCTGGCTCCATGGGAGATTGGAAAATTCCATTAGAGGTCAAGGACATTCCTCAGATCTGCCCCTCCACAGAGATGGAAATTCTGTTGGATCCGCTTGCTGACGGATTGGATGGAAAATCCTTCAGATTCTTGTGAATTCCTCCAGATCTTGCTCCGGTGGAGTATTGCAAATATTCTCAGATCTGCTCACGGAGGTCGGAAATTCCCGGAAGCTTCTCTCTGTGGAGATGAAAACATTCCTTGGAATCGGACTCCTAGATGGAGACTTGACAGGTAATTCCGGGATGGAGCCGGTTTGGATATAATTCCTCGGATTCTGTCTCCGTGAGGTGGAAATTCCTCGGATCTTGCTCCATGGATGGTGGAAATTCTTCAGATTTGTTTCTTGGACGGGATGGAAAAATTCTCTCGGATCTGCTCCGTGTGAGATGGAAAGTTCCTCGGTGATCTTAGAGATTCCTTCAGATTTGCTTCACGGAGATGGAAATTCCTCGGATTTGCTCCGTAGAAGTGGAAATTCCTCGGATCTGCTCTCAGGGATTGGAATTCCTTCAAGCCTGGTCTCCACAGGGATTGTTACATTTCCATGGAGGCATTGAATAATTCCCCAATCTGCCTCGCGGAGATGGAAATTCCTCGGATCTGCTCCGTGGAGATGGGAATTTCCATGGAGTGGAATCCTGGACCGCTCCATTGAGAATGGGCAAAAGTCCTTCAGATCAGCCTCACTGACGGAGACGGCAAATTCCGTCGGATCTGCTCCGCCTGAGGTTTCGGAGAATACTTCAGAACCTGGACTCCACGGGATGTAATTCCGTTTGGCAGACTGAAAAATTTCTCTGAGATCTGCTCCACGGGAGATGGAAACTTTCTGTCAGGTCTCTGAAATTCCTCAGACGCTCTGCAGACGATGGGAACATTTTCCTTGGATACTTAACTCTGTGGAGATGGAATTCGCTATCGGATTCGCTTCCAGCTGGGAGATGGAAATTCCTGGCCATCCGCTCTGCGGAGACTGGAAATTGCTCAGGGATCTTGGAAATTCCTCCAAGATAACATGATATACACAGACAGAGATTGAATTCTGGCGGATCTGTCATAGAAGAATAGAGATTCCTGAATTCTGCTCCATGGAGATGGAGCATTTCCATCGGATCATGCTCATGAGAGATGGGAAATTCCTTGGGAAGACTCTCTGGTGGAGATGGACAATATATTCTACGCGAGTCTGAAATCCTCCGCTCCCGCTCCGCGCGAGTGACAATTCCTCCAATCTGCCTCTCCAATTGAGATGGAAAATTCCTCGACTTAGAAATTCCTGCCACGTAATAAAATATAAGCTGCCACAGGGATGGAAATAACACATAATAGGAACTTTCATCTGTGGAGATGGATATTTGCTCAGAGTGACTGGAAAATTCCTCAAGATCTGCTTTCCTGCGGAGGGTGGAAAATTCCTGGGGATCTGCTCCTACGGAGATTGGAAAATATCCTCCCAAATCTGCTCTGTGGAGATGGAAATTCCTCAGATCTTGGAAAAATTCCTCAAGATCTTGCTCCTATTGGAGGATGGAACTTCTCGGTCTGCTCCACGGACGAGATACGAAATTCCATTGGATCTGCTCCTATGAAGGTAAGGAAAAAAAAAAAAACAAAACAAAATAAAAAAAAAAAAAAAAAAAAAAAAATAAAAAATATTTCTCATCTGTCTGAGGGGATGGAAATTCCTCAGATCTTGGAAATTCCTCGGATCTATTCCACAGAGATGGAAATTCCTCGGATCTGTTCCGTGGAGGTGGAAAAATTCTTGAATCTTGATCTCCGCGGAGACTGGTGGAAATACTTTGGACCTTTGGAAATTCCCTCTAGATCTTGCTCTTTTGGAGATGGAAGATCCTCAGATCTTGGAAATCCTCGGATCTGTCCGCGGAGGTTGGAAAATATCCTCACTGCCGTTGCAGAAATTCCTGAAAAGATCTTGGGAAATTCCTCAGATTTGCTCCGCTGAGATGTAAATTTCTCGGACAGGTGACGGATAATTCCTCGGTATGCTGCTACCGCGGAGATGGAAATTTTTGGATTCCGCATCTGCGGAGATGGAAATCCTTCAGATCTTGGAAATTCCTCAAGATCTGCTCCGTGAGAGATTGAAATTCCTCAGATCTGGCTCCCACGAGTGGAAGTTCTCGGAACTTCTCTGTGGAATGAAAAACTCTGATCGGCTTCGCAGATCGGAGCATGAAGAATTCCATGGAGGTGGAAATTCCATCGGCATCTGCTAACCGTGGAGATGGAAATTCCTCACATCTGCTCCTTGGAGGTGGAAATTTCTAGTTATAACCTTGGAATGTTCTCACGAGATGGGAATTCCGTCGGATTCTGCTCCACAGGGATGGAGATTCCGTGGAGGTGGAAATTCCTCAGATCCGCTCTCTTGGGACAATTCATCCTGAGGTCGGAAAAGCCGAGCTTGGCCAGTATCCTTAAATCCCTTGTTGTTTTTTTTTCCAGGGAAGTTCTCAGGATTGGGATATCCGGGGCAGCCGGGCTGAAGGGGGACCCAGGGTGACCCGGGACTGAGCTGGCGTACAATGTTGGGTGGGACGTGAACACCCCAACGGGGAATGGATTTTGGGAGACAGAGAACTCGGGCGATCAATACCGGTGGAGTCTGATAAGACGAGGTGACGAGAACGGGGACCCTCGTGGGTGCGGGTTGTTTGGGTGTCCAGGGGATCTTTGCCCCAAAATGAGGGAAATCTATGGGAAAAGTCGTAGGGGGTATCAGGCTCAATCTGGAATCTGCTGAGAATTTCGCAATGTGGATGGTTTGAGGGGAAACCTCAGTGGTGGGCACCGTAAAACTTCTGATCCCATAAAAATCCTGATCCCGTAAAACTTCTGATCCCGTAAAACATCCCTGATCCGCATTAAAGCCTCCTGTCCCCGTAAAAATCCTGATCCCATAACAATTCTTACCCATAACAATCCTTATCCCATAACAATTCTGATCCCATAAAATCCTTATCCCATTAAATTTCTTATCCCGTAACAATTCTGATCCCATAACAATCCCAATCCCATAACAATCCCAATCCCATAACAATTTCTTAGTCCATGAACTCCTCCTCAAACCCCATAAACAATTCCTAGCTAAACAATCCGTTATCCCCATAAAACTCTCTGATTGCCCATAAAAATCCTTATGCCATAAACCAATCCTCCGTGATCCCATTATAATTTTCTCATAGCCATAACAATCCTTATTTCCATATAGATTTCTGATCCCTAACAATCCCTTCATTATCCCATAAAATTCTGATCCCACTAACTAATCTGATTCCATTAATTCCTGCTCCATAACAATCCTTATCCCATAAAAATCTTTATCCCATAGCAATCCCTATCCGTAACAAATTTTCATATTCCCAATAGAACTCTTAACCATAACCAGTCGCTATTAGCAATCCTCTATCCCATAACTTCCTATCCATAGATCTAATTCTTATCCATAAACTCGATCTTGTATGCCAACAGGAGTCCAGGGAAATTGCCCATTTCGCTAGAACTAGTTTATTGTCCCAAAAGTCAACCTGAGCTTCATCTTCGGACTTTTTGTGTTGATGGAAGTGCGGATTCAACCCGGGCGGGTGACGAGGAACGGGGACCCCGTGGGGTTTGGGGTGTTTGGGGTCGGGGGATCTGCCCCAAAATGGGGAGAATTCCTATGGAAAAGTCCGATGATACCGTCTGTCAGCGCCCCTCAACTGGGAATTTCTGTTGGGAATTCCAGATTGATTGGTTTGAGGGGAAACTTGGTGCGGGCACCGTTAAAACTTTGATCCCATAAAATCACTGTTTATCCCATTGATTAATCCTGATCCAATAACAATCACTGATCCATAAAACTTGCTGGATCCCATATAAAATCCTGATCCCATTAACTTCTGGATCCATAACAATTCTTGATCCCATAAAACTTTCTGCATCTCAATATAAACTCCCTTATCCCATTAAATTTCTTATCCATAACATCTTGATGCCATAAAAATCCTTTCCCGTGTATAACAATCCCTATCCCCATAACAGATCCTTATCCCATAAACTAGGATTTGCGTCTATCCCATAACTAATTCTATCCCTAACATCCTTATCCCATAAAAAATCCTTTATATCCTATATTACAACTCCTTATCCCATCTAACAACTTCCTATCCAACACAATTGCTTTCCCATAATGATTGCTTGGCCACTGGGATGCCCAGGAAAATCCATTTTTTCCGAATTTTTTCCGTCTCAAAGTCCAACCTGCGACTGTCTCTCGGACTTTGTGTCTTGAGGGAATGGACAACCCCTGGGTTAGAATATGGTGGATCGAGGAAAACGGACCCGTGGGGTTTGGGGTGTTTGGGGTCGGGGGGCTCGGGCCCCCAAGATATGGGGAGAATCCATATGGAAGAGTCGAGGTCAGTGGCTGTCAACATGGGAATTCTGTGGGAATTCCAGGATTGGATTCGGAGTTTGAGGGGGGAACCTCAGTTGGTGACGGCCATTCAAAACTTCTGGTCCCGTAAAAATCCTGATCCCATAAAACTTCTGATTCCATAAAAATCCATGTACCCATAAAATTCTTGTATCCGTAACAATCCTGATCCCATGAAAACTTCTGATTCCAATAAAATCCTGATCCCGATTAAAATCCTCGATCCCAGTAACAAACTTCTGACTCCCATAAACCTTGTTCCCATAACATTCTCATCCCAAAAACAATCTTTTCTATTAAATTTCTTATCCCAAAACCATCCCAATCCATAACAATCCCTTAACCATTACAGATTTCTTATTCCATAACATCCTTGACTCGCTCCTTTGGGACATTCCCGGTTTTCCCTGGAATTGGCTCACCTGGGTCACTCTCAGAGCTGCTCCTTTTGGACATTCCCAGTTTTCCCATTTGTTTTTCCCTGGAATTTTCTCACCTGGGTCACTCTCGGAGCGCTCCTTTTGGGACATACCCGATTTTCCTTCTTCGATTTTCCCTGGAATTTTCTCACCTGGAATTGTCTCACCTGGGTCGCGCTTGGAGCTGCTTCTCTTGGGACATTCCCATTTTCCTCTGCTCCAGTTTTCCCTGGATTTTGCTCCCTGGGGTCAGCTCGGAGACCCGCTCCTTTTGGGACATTCCCGGTTTTCCCTTGTTCCTTTTTCCCTGGAATTTTCTCACCTGGTCACACTAAGAGCTGCCCTTTTTGGGGTATTCCTGATTTTCCCTTTCTCTGTTTTTCCCTGGAATTGTCTCACCTGGTCACCTCGGAGCCGCTCCTTTGGACATTCCGGTTTTCCCTTCCGATTTTCCCTGAATTTTCTCATGGGAAATTTTACTCCACCTGGAATTTGTCTCACCTGTGTTCTGCTCGGAGCCGCTCCTTTTGAGACATTTCCTTGGTTTTCCTTTTTCTGTTTTCCGCTGGATTTTCTCACCTGCGGAGCCCCCCTTTTGGACATTCCAGTTTTCCTCTTCTCCGGTTTTCCCTGGAATTTTCTCACCTCGGAGCCCCCCTTTTTGGCATCGCCGATTTCCCATTTGTTTTCCCTGGAATTTTCTCACCCCTGGGTCGTGTTCCAGCACTCCTTTTGGACAATCCAGGTTCCCTTTCTCCGGTTTCCCTGGAATTTTCTCACCTGGGTCACTCTCAGAGCCGCTCCTTTTGGGACATTCCCAGTTTCCGCCTTCTTTCCCATTTTTTCCCTGGAATTTGTCTTCACCTTGTGTGCTCGGAGCTTCTCCTTTTGGCATCCCAGTTTCCTTTTTCATGTTTTTTCCCTGGAATTGTCTCACCTGAGTCACACTTGGAGCCACTCCCTTTTGGAACATTCCCAGTTTTCCTCTCGCATTTCTCCCGGGAATTTCTCCACCTGGGTTCATTGGCTCGAGCGCCCCTTTTGGGAATTCCGGTTCCCTGGATTGTCAGCTGGGTCGCGACGTTGGGGCCGCCCCTTTGGACATTCCCCTGATTTCCCTTGTCCAGTTTTCCTGGAATTGTCTCACCTGTGCTGTGCTCGACTGCTTCTCTGGGACAATTCACCCGTGTTTCCCCTTCCTCTGTATTTCCCTTGGAATTTTCTCACCTCGAGGTCACAACTTGAGAGCCGCTCTTTGGTACAATTCCCAGTTTTCCTTCTCCCATTTTCCTTGGATGTGTCTCACCTGCGTTGTCTCAGAGCTCATCCTTTTGGAAATCACAGGTTTTCCCTTTTTTCACAGACATATTCCAGGAAAGATTGTCTCACCGGGGGTCACGCTTCAGAGCTGGCCTCTTTTGGACATTCCAGTTCCTGGGAAGTCTACAGCTGAGGTCGCACTTGGAGCCGCCCCTTTTCAGACATTCCCGATTTTCCTTTTCTCTCATTTTCCCTGGAATTGTGTCACCTGTGCTGTGCTCAGAGCTGCTCCTCTTTTGGGACATTCCCGGTTTTCCCTTTCTCCATTTTTCCCTGGAATTTTCTCATTGGGAATTTTCTCACCTGGAATTGTCTCACCTGGGTCATGTTCACAGCCCCCCCTTTTGGGACATTCCCAGTTTTCCTCTTCTCCGGTTTTCCCTGGAATTTTCTCACCTCGGAGGCCCCCCTTTTTGGGATCTTCCTGATTTTCCCATTTGTTTTTTCCTGGAATTTTCTCACCTGGGTCACGCTCAGAGCCGCTCCTTTTCGGACATTCCCAATTTTCCCTTTTTCTCTGGTTTCCCTTGGAATGTCTCACGCTGGAATTTTCACCTGGACAATTGTCTCACCTGTGTTGTGCTTGGAGCCGCTCCTTTTGGGACATTCCCAGTTTTCCTCTCCATTTTTCCTTGGAATTGTCTCACCTGTGTTGTGCTCAGAGCCGCCCCTTTTGGGATATTCCCGGTTTTCCCCTTTTTCCGGTTTTCCAGGAATTTTCTCACCTGGAATTGTCTCACCTGAGGGTCGCTCTCAGAGCTGGTCTTTTGAGACCAATTCCCAATATTCCGCTTTCTCCATTTTCCTGAATTTTCTACCTGGAATTGTCCTCCCTAGTGTTGTTGCTCGGAGCTGCTCCTTTTGGGACATTTCCCAGTTTCCCTTTCTCCATTTTTCCTTGGAATTTTCTCACCTGGCGTCACTCTCCAGAGCCCGCTCTTTGGGCATTTCCGGTTTTCCCTTTTTTCGATTTTCCCTGGAATTTTCTCATTGGGAATTTTCTCACCTGGAATTGTCTCACCTGCGTTGCTCTCACAGCCTCTCCTTTTGGGACAATCCTGGTTTTCCCTGTTTTCCAGTATTTCCCTGGAATTTTCTCACTGGCGGAACGATTTTTGCTCGCTGGTACCGTGCTCGGATGCCTGCTCTTTGGACATTCCCGATTTTCCCTTTCTCCGGTTTTCCCTGAAATTGTCTCACCTGGTCACTCTCAGAGCTGCTCCTTTTCGGAATCCCAGTTTTCCTCCTCCAATTTGTCCTGGAAATCTCACCTGGAATTGTCTCACCTGTGTTGTGCTCGGAGCCGCTCCTTTTTGGACCATTCCCAGTTTTCCTCTCATTATTCTCATGGAATTGTCTCACCATGGGTCACTCTCAGCCCTCTTTTGGGACCATTCCCAGTTCCCTGGCATTTCATCACCATTGGGAATTGTCTCACTGTGCTAGGCTCGGAAGCTTGCTTCTCTTGGGACATTCCCGGTCCTCCTCCCTTTTCTCTGTATTATTCCCTAGGAATTTTCTCACCTGAGTCACACTTGGAGCCGCTCCTTTGGACTTCCAAGTTATTCCTCTCTTTTCCTTGGAATTGTCTCACCTGCGTTGCTCTCAGAGCCTCTCCTTTTGGGACAATCACAGTTTTCCCTTTTTTCCAGTTTTCCAGGAAATTGTCTCACCGGGGTCACTCTCGGAGCCGCTCCTTTTGGGACATTCGCAGTTTCCCTGGAATTGTCTCCAGGCTGGGATCGCACTTGGAGCCGCCCTTTTTCAGACATTCACCGATTTCACTTTTCTCTCAGTTTCCGGAATATGTGTCCTCTGTGCTGTGCTCAGAGGCTGTCCTCTTTTGGGACAT